>HF955063.1:975545-1037030 GCA_000582765.1 Phytomonas sp. EM1 | reverse complement strand
ATTACTTTTAGTAGTAGATAATATATATATATAATAATATATATATATATATATATATATATATATTATTTATATATATATTTATGTGAGAAGATTGCTAAGTAAAGCCTAGATATGATATGCAAAAAAAATATTCTTAAATGCGATCCTGGAAGATAAAATGAGAAATAGCATGTTACTAAGCTTATTGATTAAAAGGAAAGTGATCCTTAATCCACTTTCTCTCAAGAGTAATTCATTGTCGATTGCATCGGCAACTTTTCCGTTATTCGTGGGGGAATATGCGGCAAGAATGCAAAAGAAAATGCAACTCTTAACCTTTATGCAATATCATGTAAAAGCCGACGAAAAAAAAAACTGAACCCTTAACTATTTTCAAAAGTACTATCCGCGGTGATATCCCGAAGTACTTGTAACATGGCAGAGCTTTTGAATTCAGCGCCATACTGGAGCAATTCATGGCGGCTTACCCAAGCGTGGTCCTTAATCGGTGGACTGATGTTTTCAAACCTCGGCCGTCCCGCTAGATAAGTTGCAGTAAAAATAAATACTTGAGTGTTATCATCCTCGACACGCACAGTGGCCTGTGGGGCGTTGGACCAAAAGTAGCACGTTAGGCCATCGGCATGATTAGATGACAATGCACGATCAGCAGTCATACGCAGTGACTCGCTAGATTGACGCTCAGTGTTTGGTATAGTCCACTTGCTGCTAGAGGACTCTTGAACAATAAGATAAAGAAAATCATCTAGTTTGCGATGAAGCGTGTGTCTAGAGGGTGGTGCGGCGGTTTCATGAGTGGTTGGGTCCCACAGGTCTGCCGCGGTAACACGCTTTTCCGGCCTGTAGCGTTGTAGAACTGCCTTCATGGCATCCTGATAAAGTTCTAGTCCAAAAAAATTTGCCTTTATTTGGTCAGGGGCATTACGGTTGAGAATATCCATGGTTTGTCCACGACTAGTCATGAAATGTGTGGCCGACTCTGACTCCTCATGTCGGCTGTATCGCATGTGCTCGCGCTCCAGTAGGGAGCTCATTTCTATTTCTAACGGATGTGGTGTGCATTTGACAATTTGATTTCGATGAATAAGGTACCCCACGTGCACTCGAGTAAGGGGCTTTGGGTCCCTTACATGGATCTGAGGAATTATTGGGGTGCGGTGTTGAGAATTAAAATTCCTTATGTTGACACCGCAGCGGAGGTGAGATAGCCCACAATAACCTCGCATCCAAGCGGATTGCATGTGGCAATGATAATCGCAGCCGCTACTTTACTGGCTTCTGAGCAAGAAACTTTTTATGATATTTTCTACTGGGCATAAACGTGTAGAGAGAACAGGGTAGTGTATCCAGCAGGGAGAAGCCGTAAATGATGGCTAGAATGCACCACATGACAATGGTTATGGTTGTTTTCGTTGTTGATGCTGTTTTCCATTTTATGAAGCGCATAAAAATAGTATCGCCTTTTGGCGTACTGCAATAAATAGACAGATATTGATCGATAGATATATAGACCACAGCATACCCATCGCTCAGGTACTCACGTTAAACTCAACTGCACCATCGACAAACCGAATTTCACACGTTTTGGGTCGCTCTTTTAATCGATCGATCAAGGTGGCGACCAGACTGGCCTGTAGATGGACGTCGTTGTTCACAGTACTCTTTATTAGTCGGAAAAATGTGTAACCCATTACACATGCGGGATCCTCGGCCTTAAAAAGGATATCAATACGCTTACCTCCGTCAACGCACTCATCCCTTAATACAATCCAAAGGCAGCGCACTACTACAGAAATCCCCACTTGCCTGCTAAGAAACTTCAAATGCCAGATTTCACTCATGAATGACAGAGTGCCAGCAGTGTCTTCATGAAGATAATATCCATGTATTCATTCCAAAACGCCTGTCCCCTCTTGGAAAGGAGGTGGAAAACCTTACCACCGTTATTCTTGGTGGTTCGAACGATTCCATTAATCTGAACAGCGCTCATGGATACAAGACAATAGCTGGCGTCGCAGCCCCAAGATGTAGAATCCAAGGTACAGAAATGGCAATCTGTTCTGTTGCGATGTACATGAAGAAATCTATGGAAGTGTAACGCCATAGTTTCTATAATTGGTTAATATTGTCTAGTCCATCTCTTGAAAGCCAAAACACGTCGAAGCACCGGAACTTGTTAGACCAACTACATTCAACATCTGAGATGCACCACTTGATCAATTCTTATTGACAAAGGCTTTGATCGTCGCCTTTATAAATTTTGAAATCAAACAACAACAAGAACGGCAAACGGAATTTCATATGGAAGGCATACAATATATATATATATATTTGTGTGTGTGTATGTAAATACTTCACAATACTAAACAGCTTTAAAGTACTTGTTGGCAGTCATTTCTTCCTCCTGCAAATGGTAAAGTAAATAAGAAAAACAAATACTCTAAGCGATTCCCATAATGTCAGATCAATATGAGCATTAGTCTTACCCCCACACCTTTGTCTTTTCTGTTCGTGAAGATTGCTGTTAATTAACGAAACCGATATCGACACGCAACCATATTCCACTTTGAAGAGCTTACGGATACCTATTTCGACATTAATTTATAATGAGATGAATGCGACGCTCAAAGCGTTGATGTAAAAGGAGCAACCATGGATTTGTGAATAGATACCGATGTGAGAGAACATGAGGAATTAAAGTGTAGGTAAATATTGAGCCTAGTGTTACAGCAGCCTAAAAAAAGCGCCCTGGTAGTGACAGCGGTAGTAAGACGTACCGATGCAATCATAGCGGGTTGCCTCATATAGTAAGCTCAAAAGCTGTGCCTATGTTTATAGGCATGCATAGGCACGTCCATTGAATATTTATTTTGGCTTCAAACTTTGGGCCTGCGTATAAAAGAAAGAGAAAAAAGAAAGGGAAAATCAATGGTCTTTGATCGAATTCGAATTTTGAAAAGAATACATTCCTCCGTTTGAAACGCATTGGGAAAGTAAAGACACAATAAGGGGAACCCTTCCAATCGGCGACATACAAAAGCACAGAAATCAAGCATTATCTTAAATATAATTTCGTATCGAAAAGAAGATAATGTACAGAAAATAACAAAACCAAACGTGTTTTACATGTTGACCTGATGATCAATAATCGTTAAAGTGGAACGAGAAACCGTGACTTGCTTTGTGCACATTTTTTTGAACCACAAGAATCATTTTTCAGCTTACTAAACGTTACCGTAGGGACGCTATTTAAGACCCCCTCATCATCGGTGTATTTTTCTTCCAAGCCTTGAATCTGATCCATTACATATTTCCGTAATGATGCCGGTGCCACACGGGTGGCAATAGCATAGCAAAGAGAACGCCAATCCATGTTTTCCGTAGCAGCCTTCTGAAAAGCCCGACAAAGAGCAGAAGTATTCCTTTCAGTTTCAGCGCAGTAGCACTCTGTAAGCTGGATTAAAGACTTTTCCTGCTGCCACTGTCGCTCCTTTTCATAAAATTCCCGAACTACCTGCCGTTCTCGCAAAAGTTCATTCTTCATACCGTTAAACGCATCTATAGTGCTACTCAGCTCACTGGCTAAATCAGCATTTGCCTTTGTGAGCTTTTTTACCTGCTGCCGTAACTGTACATTGTCTTCGAACAACCTCCGACGCATGTTTTGCGAGACTACCAATTCCACAGAAGGGTTGGTGGTGATCTCGTTTTTCGTTGTAGGCTTTGTGTCAGTTCTACCCTCCAATTCATGTACTCGTGCCTTTAAAGTAGATATAATCTCATACAAGTTCTGTATTGCAAGTTGCTGCTCATTAATGGTTTGAATAGTCAACGTGTCTGCTGAGTGTTGCCTACCCTCAAATGCGTCATTGCAATCCATAGGAACTAGCTTAGCGCTGTGAGGAACTTCGCTTCAATAGCCTCTTTTTTACTATTCACCGAGAAAAAAAGAAATAAAAAGAAAGTAATATGCATAAACATATCAAGATTTTGCAAAGGGAAAGCATATCGCCATCGTTGTCAAGAGCAGATCAGGACGTTAGACAAATCGGATAACAGATACATATACAGCCTCGTAAAGTAGTATGCTTTTTGATCAAATAGATTATACTATTGTCACCCAAATATATACAATTTTACACCAGTTTTATAGAATGCTAGAGAGTTTAATATGTAATATCAAAGGATTCAAGATAGCATAGTATCCTAAGCTTCGACATGCATTCCACCACCTTGGATAGATCAAACAAGAAAAAAAATTCGTATAATCCACTTGTGTTCTAGTTTAGATTACTTACGAAAAAACAATAGAAACATCCCGCGGGACGAAAAAAACGATATATTTATCAGCATGCGCCCCAAATGACGCCATTGAACTCAATGTTATCATAACAAAACTTCTCTACACATAAATTCTCTGCCAGCTATTTTGACATCATACAATGCGACCTATTTTTCGTCACACTCCTCATCGCTAAATGGGATCATTTTTGAGGTGGCGCAATATAAGATGAACAGTGGATGCAGCAGTAAAATTAAGAATAATATTTTATACGATTAGAAGAGTCGACATTCTGGTTCTATATTTACAGCTTTCCATTTAAAAAACTTGTCGTTACGTTTCCTGACGTAACTTTAAATGCTTCCCTTAAGTTTAGGGTCGTAGTGGAATCAAAAAAAATCATTAATTAATTAAATAAAAAAGCAAAGAACATCATCCCACTCAGGCACCATCACCGAAGCTTCAAAAACAATCGGAAAAAAATGTCCTAGCCAAAACCGAGATGCAACACTTTTAGATGTGAAAAAAAAGTCACAAGCAAAGAAATAACGTACTTGCGTTGGCAATACAGCGAGAATGGCTAGGAACGCATGCACATTTATCAGACACAAAAAGCTTTGCACAACTATACTCTTTCGAGAACGAGAAAAAACACGTCAAAATAAAGCTTTTGGGATCAATGTGAAGAGCCATTCAAATAGAACTTTAAGTTCGGACTTCACCAGGTCATCTGAATCAATAAGAAAAGTTACAGGGGTAAAATAGAACATGCAAGAAAAGGTGTAAATAAAAAGAAAAAAGCTCTCACCCCTTCCGACGAGAGACTATTTTTAGTGCAATGATAGCGAGGATCCGAACAATTATCCATATAAAGCTAAGCGATAGCCACATACACAGGTCAGTCGACTGTGGGTCCGGGTCAAAGCCAAGCTGTATCAGCACGTCCTTGCCATTGTGAGGCTGGTTGTGACAGAACAACTCGCCATATATCTTCTCGTCGCAGTCGATATGATTAATATATTTTAACTCATTCCGTAACAGAAGGATGAAGGCATGCCTAATATACGAAAGCTTTTCGAATACGTAGAAATACGGCCTCAGGCGGTCGGTACTGGCGAAAAGGCCGCTCGCATATATAAAAGGCAAATTTATCAAGGCCACCATGCTAGTGGCGAGCGTCAGCGATTCAAAACACGCTGAAAGCAATATGCCAATACCCACACAAACATCCTGAAACATCAACATAACGCAAAAGTACGTGAAGAAGGCACCGGCGGAGGCGTAGAGTCCAGTTAAAAAATATATGATAACCGATTCTATGAGACACAGGAAAACTAGAAACGGCAGCTGAGCAGACACAGTACCAGCAAAGTAAATAAAAGGTGAGTAGGAGCCAGACTTTTGCTCATTCAGGAAAATCACACGAGCTCTATGGAATAAGCTTAAAATGGCGTAAATAGAACCCATCAAACGATTCGAAATTACCATATAAAGAAGGCCCTCACGATCCTGAATACTTGCGGTATCCATGCCAATGTGCATGAAAATCAGCCCAGCCATAAATGCAAAATAAAGCGACTGTACAAAAAGTGCTACAATGAACACACGGTCCCGTCTTAGCTCATCAAAACGACGACTGAACACTTCGCTGAATTGGATGAATATTGAGGACTCGAATTTTTTATTACATAATCTAAGGAATTTCAGCGCGATCGAATCTTCGCGTCGCATCACGACCCGGATGGAGGTCGAGTGCGGGGTGCGCCTACCACCTCTCAGATGCTTTTCCCATCGCTCCACGAGCTCCTGCGACGTCCGCTCGTCCTGAAGCAGCGTCATGAAGTAATCCCCCGCGGTGTAGCGCTCGGGGCACTTGAAGCCGATAGACTTGAAGTATTCCAGCGAATCCGCCATCGTGCCGTGGTAGGCACAGTGGCCGCCTGTCAAGAGCATGAGGTCATCGAAAAATGAGAGCACCTCGGCGGTGGGCTGGTGGATAGTGTAAATGATGGTGCGGCCGAGCCGAGCCAGCTCTCGCAGCTGGTTTATCAGCTTCGCGGACGTCACCGAATCCAGCCCCGAGGTTGGCTCGTCCAGTAGCAAAATACTGGGATCGCAGATGAGCTCGACCCCAATGCAGGTCCGCTTCCGCTCCCCCCCAGACAGACCTGCGCTTGCGCCTGGCACACCGACCACTGTATCCTTGCAGTGAACTAGTTTTAGAATATCCAGCATCTCCATCACACGCCTATGGGTCTCCTTGCGTTCCGTTCCACGACGGGTGCGCAAGGAGAACCACATCGCGTCATATGGGGTAGTCATTGAGGAAATAATATCGTCCTGTGTTACAAAGCCCAACGCTTTGTGGAAAGTCTGCTCGTACTGAATGTCGCCAAGCTGGCGGCTTCCAGACAATTTGCTATCACCGCCAGAGATCAGCCGGTCAGAAATGGCATTCAAAAAGGTTGTTTTGCCAGCACCAGAAGAACCCATGATCGCCAGACAGCGACCAGATAGCGCGGTCCCGGTGAGGTTGTCTAGCACCTGCCTGTCACCAACTCGGTAGCTCAGATTGTGCCACGAAAGCGGCAGGCTGAAGTTACTAAGTGTGCCAACACTTGTGTCAAGAATTTCTGGATCAAAATCGATGACAGAGGTATTCAGACAAGGGGACATGCCAGCGATGTTTAAGGTGTGCCCAGCCATAAGTGAAAAGCTTAACGTGTATTCATCAAGACCACACGAGTCCTCAGTAGACACCGCCTCGATAAAAGAAGGTAGAGAGGATAAC
This sequence comes from Phytomonas sp. EM1, assembly GCA_000582765.1. NCBI lineage: Eukaryota > Euglenozoa > Kinetoplastea > Trypanosomatida > Trypanosomatidae > Phytomonas > Phytomonas sp. EM1. The sequence continues at coordinate 1,029,954 of HF955063.1, read as the reverse complement.
ATCTGTTAGAGAGGCATATATATAGATAGATAGATAGATAGATAGATATATGTGTATGTGCATGCGCATATGAGCATAAAAGGGAGGCTTGCCCAATTCTAGAACAAAATCAGCGAGCAAAAGAGAAAAATTAATAAAGCAAGTTCACACTTTCCATGCAAGCACACGGCACCTTCCTCAATAGCGTACCTGTAATAGGATAAATTCCTGTGATAAAATCATAAAAATTATTCCACAACATAGGTATGTATCTTAGCCCCTCCACGTCCCTAAAAACTCATCCAGCACAAATATGAGGATACCAAGCATAACAACAGCGTTTGTATATTAGATTTTTCTTGTTATTGACAGCATCTATTATATTCTTATTCTTTAAGAATATTAATTAGGCCAGTTCGTTTCAAATCTACGGTCCCACGAATCCCCCCGTACACATCGTGGTGATATCTGTGAATGATAGCCGTGTAGATTAAAAGAGATTCGAAAAGAGAGTTGACCCCTGGACGAGGAGTCAGACGTCTGTCAGTAATCTGAGTTCGGTAGCGTACATAAAAGTACGGCTCACCCGTATCCCCTACACAGATAGCCAAATCCTGGGTCTGAGAGCTACTCTGAAAGCCTAACCGGATGTATCCTTCCATTCCCTCCACAGAAGTGCGAATCACATGCAGAAGAATATGTGCATCGCAGGGAAACCCTTCACGCCACGTATCGGTATCCCCACCACTGTGTTTGTAGGAAAGCAACTTCTTACTTTTAGTTAGCGTTCCTAATCGTGACACGACGTAGTGCTGTCGAGCAGCAAGCTCAGAGTTGGATGTCACTGTACCCTGAGGAAGCGTGCGTGTGACATCTAATCGTTTTTCAAGTGCCAGTCGCTGGTTTAGGTGTAAGATAACGTTAAAGTCCTGCACAACAGACTGCTGAAGCTTCTGTCGTTCAGAAAGAATCAGCTCTCGTTTTTGTACTTGTCTCATCGGTTGTTGCTGTAAAGGTTGCGACTGGCCCCATGTGAATGAGGAGCTCGACATCGAGGTGGGAGGTGGTCTTATGGAGAGCGTTTCTTGCAGTGAGTGGTTACAGTCAAAGGCCGTCAACTCCTGGGTGGCTAGCCATTGGTTACACTGATCGACTTCACTGCTAAGACGAAAGCAAATGTCACGAACCCACTCCCTCACGCGAAAAAGCGCCTGCTCAGGGTCATAGACACCTAAACTCAGCCACTCTGCGTCACCAAAAACGTGGGACTCTGAATGGCCCTCTATAGCTGAACCGCAAGCAGCGCCCGTGGCAGCTGCAGCTTCCCTCAGACGCTCCCCACGAGCGTCGTCATAGAGCACGTTAAGACACCCTTCCTGCGGAAGCCTCACGCCTCCAGTTTGGACTCGAACAGGGTTAAGAGGAGTGCCCAAAGATAGTGAGGGCATAACAGGCTCTGTTGAGGCTTCAGAAAATGGCTCGAAGGTTTTAGACCCAAAACGTGTCCCAAGAAAGTTGTCTAAACCTTTAGCGCTACATACTGAAGTTGTAGAAGTGACAACACTTCTTGGGCGGCGTGTAGGTACTGCAGCAACCGTTTGGCTATGTCCATCCAGAGATATGCCGCCCACCCTATCTAAAGGCACACCGGCGCGCAACCCCTCTTTCCTATCATCTTCCGCTTTGGGGTATGAAACCACAGGATTCATAAGTGAAATCACGTTTGATGGACGCAAGTTAGATTGCTGGTGGTCACAAGTGGTTTCAGAACCCTGAGGAAGCTCCGTGGACGAGCAGAAGTGCTCAATATTTGAAAAATGAAGAGGTCTTTTATCTGGTCGTGTACAGTGCAAAAAAGCGAACAGCAGTGCACTACTCATGAAGAGTAACCAGAAGAGTAGACCTGTAATCGTCGCGGTCCAGCTATCCTCTAGCACCTCCACTAGTACCTCATCAATCCAAATGTGAGACGTTGGCTTCGGATGACGCCAAGAAGAAAAACAGCAGATTACATATAGAAGCAGAAGGGCAGTTGTCGTGTACTTCAGCTGAGTAATGCGACCCTCGCGTCCCAAAAGATGGGTTTGTCGCTTGTGCTCAGTTTCTAAAACCCTTTGACAGTGAGAATAGCGCATATAAATAGCCTTTCTTGTTTATTCTTTTTCAATTTAAGCTATCAAAAGTAATGGACCTTACTACTTCTTTATTTCAGATAAAAATGTAGAGGTCAACCTAGAATTATCAACCGATCCTCTATAAAGCGACAGGTGCGCAAATACTCCTGTGGAATTACAACAGGAATAGCAAACAGAAAGAGATTATGTTATCAAGCCCATCCATCAGATTTAACAAAAGATATACGTCAAAGTAAAATATTCGACTTGAATGCCGAAACTACATTTAAAATAAATACATGCAAGATAATAAAATATAAAACCCGTTTCATAAGCCCGATCTTCTTCCTTTTTCTTAATCCTTTGATGTGGACTAAAAAACACCACTGTCGATAATTACCACTTTTTTCTCTGGGCGATCCATTCGTCCCGTCTTAGTATTTTCAATCACCCTCACAATGTCCATACCCTCCAGAACTTTCCCAAAGACGACGTGACGGCCATCCAACCATGGTGTGGGAGCAGTTGTAATAAAAAACTGAGAGCCGTTCGTGTTTCGGCCAGAGTTCGCCATAGACAGCGCTCCTACAAAGTGTTTGATATTGAAGTTTTCATCATCAAACTTCAGTCCATAAATTGACATGCCACCAGTCCCGTCAAAATTAGTGATGTCACCGCCCTGAATCATAAAATTGCGAATAACCCGATGAAAAATGGAATTTTTGTATCCAAACCCTTTTTCTCCCGTGCAGAGCTGCTTAAAATTTTCTGCAGTGCGTGGTGTGTCATTGCCAAAGAGACCAATCACAATCCGTCCAAGTTTTTCCTCACCAATAGCAATGTCAAAATACACTTTCGAGGTCACTTCATACTCTGCCAAGACAAGCCCATTAAGTAATAAGATCACCGCAATGAATGGTAGAAGGTACTTAAAATTCTGCATGATTACTTACAAAAAAGGTGTTTGGATTCCCCTTTTTTCGAAGACAAAATGTGCTAAGCCTTATGTAACTAAATAAATCCACCTGAATTATAGATCTTTGTTGGGCACAAATAATTTTGGAAGGCGATATCCTTACAAAGAAGGAGTCAATGGAAAATTCATCTCAAATGCACAAAAGGAAAGACTACCTACAAGAAGTAAAAGTTTTATTTACATAAATTCTTGCTATCGCGTTCAACAAATCTTTTCCCAAAGAGAGTTAAGCTTTCACAGAAGTGCATAAAGTACACTTTCTGCCCTCGAGCCAAATGTACATTTTTTCTTCCAGATTACAATACACACCCAGATGCACAGGGATAAATAAGAAAATGGCTAGTGAACCCAATCAGCTAATCATTCGAAATTAGCGTGCAGGTTGACGAGAAGACATAACATCCCGGAGAACACGAACTCCCGACTTCTTTGTACTTTCTTTTACAGTATCGACGGTGGAATGATGGCTTTCTTCGCGACGTAAGCGGTCACGTACCACCATAAGTGTGACACCCATTAGATTTTTGCCAGTGCCGTTGCCATTATCACCCCAAAAGTCATCCTTTATGGTGTGGTCCACTAAAACACATTGTTCCGTGCTCAAAAGTACTTTTCTAGGTTCCTCATTTTGCTTAAATTTAAAATACGTGCCCAACAGCATCACATCCAACTTGATACGGTTCCACTCCGTTCGTTGGTAGCCGTTGGCTTCAGCCTCCTTAACAAGACGATCCAACTCCCATGTCGTGGTGGCCCGCTGAATGCGCTGCTCTACTGGGAAGTCCTTGAAGCGTTCACAGAGGAAGTAATGATGAAGGGAAGGGTACTGATGGTGTCGGATAACCACTGGATGAGGAGATAAGGGGCTGAGCATACCATACTTTGGGTCCTGCACATCGTGAAACTTGACTATTCTTGCTGCGGTACTTTGAGGCTTACGACTAGACATCCTCTTATTTCTTCTTATGTAAGAATAATTGGCAGTGACGAGTGAAAACGAGTTTATAAGGAAAAGAATATTTAAAATATCGAATACCGATTAGTAACATGTTTTTTAAAATTGTATCTGTTTAGCAAGATCACACCCCTTTCACAGGCTGCAGAATTGCGGCGAGAGCTAAACAAAAAATGAAAGCGCATGTGATGTGCATATGGATTTATTTGCTTCTTTGCTCCCCTTTTATCCTCCATAAAATTAGATACACAACTCCAGTGATTCGACATGAATGACTGGACAATAAACCAAAATATCCAATGAAACTACTTTTCTCACCATACCTAATTTTCCAAAATTGTTTTTTCCTAAAGATGCACACCTGATTTACAGCTTCAACCCTACGATGAAATAATCAAAATACTTCGCTATGTATGTTGTTGGTGTCCTCCCTCAGTGGTTCCGACGCAACTTTGCTCTGACTCTCCTTTCAGGACACCACCGTTGCATTAATCTCTGCGTAACTCAAATATTTCTGTGCGCACATGCTCTTTGGTGATAATGACAAATTGAACGGCATCACCAGTATAAATGTCGCGCTCCGCAGCTCCTGTGAGCGCATTCTTGAGCATTGACAGGGTCTCCTCCAATGATAGCTCAGGAGGGGCCTGCCCATTGAAATGTTGGTGTGTGAGGAGGCAATCTAGCAGTGGCTCTACAAAGCTGGCAGCACTGCCCCGAGTGCCGTACTTGAGAGGCTCTGTCGAGCCAACCGCATCGTAGCTGTAGCATACGCCCTCACCCTTCTCATTGAAACCGACGATCATATTGAAGGTGTAGTATGGAAAAAAACGACGCTGATAAAGCAGTGTAGACATGAGTTGAGCAACCGCACTCGTCGATGGCATCTTGCCTCGGTTGTTATAGCGATACCACTTGATGCGGGACTTCATCATTTCCTGAAGTTGCAACCTGTCCGCCTGCATCCCGTTGCTGGCCATGAAGGTGTGCTCTGTTAGCTGAAAAATTTTGGACTTGTCGTGACGAGTGTGCAGGCAATAGTCTCCACTCAGACGCGTGTCACCCGCTAGGATGACAAAATCCTTGCCAGCGATGGCAGCCGTCGTACCACCGTTATCCGTGTATGGGCTCCACTCGGCATGCTGAAGGGCTCCCTGCTTAGGCAGCTGAAGCACGGAACTTGCGAGTTTCTGGGGATGGTTCGTCTTGCCGTATTCGGAGTGGTCCTCAATCATAGTGTAGTGGTATTTTTTGAGAAATTAATGTTCCTCAACGTAAATAAAAAGATGCTAAATAGGAAAGAAACAACTGTTGAAGTAACCAAAAAAAAAAAAGAAGAATGAAGAAGAAAAAAACACAAAAAAATAATTAAATACGCATGTACAACACAAGAAAGGTTTAGACGATTTCTTTTCATTATCATTTTGAATCACAGAATCTGTCAGCAAACCTTAGAAAAAAAATCATGCCTATGAAAGCCTTCAATCACACTGAACATTGGTACCTTTAGATAGAAAAAGGAAGAGCTTAGCTAATTTGAATGCAAAAGCCAGGACGTTGGTAAAAAGAAAAAACTCTAAATGAACCTGGGGGACTGCCTTATCCTTTAAATTTACGCCTATCGCCCTATTCCCTCAAGTTAAACGTAAATAATATAGGTAGCAGACCAATTTACAAAGGAGATTGGCAAAAAAATACCAAGCACATTATCAAGAGGATTGAGACACCTTCTTGAGACTATACTCATTAATCATCTCCAATTCTCGTTCCTTTTCCTCTACACGCTGCCGATAATGCGACCGTGCCGCCTCACAAGCGAGACAAGTATCACCCCTGGCTATGATTCGTCTAAACTGCATATACATCTCATAAGCAAAAAGAGAGGTGACTGTGATGGAAGCCAATAACCACATGTTAAAGTTTTGAGAACCCTCATGAAAGCCAAAGTCACGGGTATTAAATATTTCCCATGGGCGTTCCCGTGGGCGCCGTGCCTTGGGCATACGCAGACGGCGACACGGCGTCCAACTCAACATAAGTAATAATACTACTACCGCACAGAACTTTTCCCCTTAGAATAGGTTATGAACCCTAGGAAGATAGAATAAGGTCAACGTCATAGATAGCGGGAGCCCCTGGCAATTTCGTACATTTAGCAGAGGCACATATTTTTCTCGATACTGTAAATTAGCGGAAGAACAACATTCTATTTTAATGATACGACAATTGATATTAGGAAAACTAAAGGTGACCGATACCCCTGGATCCAGTGGCCACACCGCACAAAGGGGGGGGGGGAGGGGGGGAAGGAGGAGAGAGAGTACGATTAGTCCCCTTCCAAACCTTCTAATATTTAAGCTCGACAAAGAGGGTAAAAGAGGTCATGAGCTTTTCGACTCGCACACACACTCATAAGCCAATTAAATTAGACTCTAGGAAGTATCGAATTAATAAAAGTGGGAGCAAGCCAATTAATGGCGATAGAATTAAATTCCCAAAAGCCTACTCCTAACACTAGCTACAAAAAGATTCTGCTCATTTTTCGGCATCAAATCCTTGGCAAAGCTAAGAAAACTAATCGATAGGAATAAAAGTTATATCAGCCTATTTAGGGCAAGATTGATAATAATTATCACTCGCATTGGCACGGACAATATCAAAAGCACAAGTAAGCTCCATCATTTTTGTAATAGACTTTTGTAAGTGCTCATAATTGTCTAAATCAAAGACCAGATTAAACAGGACATCTGCACCGTGCCGTCGCTGTCGTTTGGAAGCTTATTGGGGATTATAAAAGGGCAGAGAATCCGAAAACAAGTCCACAAGCTTTGGATCCTCTAACACACGATCGCAGGCCTGGCGAACCGCGCCGTTAGTGGGCCGCCGCTCAAATACCATCAGTGTGCGCTCCTCAAATTGCAGTGGCGTGAAGAGGGTGCTGCTGTATTGCAGGCGGTCCTTTTGATGTAGCCGGATGAGTGGCTGTGATGGTTTCTTAGGGTTGAAAAAGAGAACACTCTCCAGAGGATCCTCCTGTCCTTTCCCTTGGTTAATGACTACCACTTCCGCAATAAAATCATTTTTATCTATCGGAAACGAAGGATTCGCATGATCGATGATGCACTGGCACCAGTCGATGTCGGCTTTTATTAACGTGAGTTGATTAAGCTGGGATATATTTAATGACGTGGAGAATATGATGCGATATAGATCTCGCTTGCGCAGACGTTGCAGAAGGAGTTGTGCCGGCCGAAGACGAGGTTCATCACTGGCCTCGATTGCCTCCAGGATCCAGTCCCCAAGCTTAAGGAATAGATCCTCATCCTGCGCGCACTCTACAATGGTGTGCCCACAGATTTTAAAGTATGGTGCCGCTAGGTAAAAAATATCACCAATCATGTGGCCAATAGCCTTTGTAACCTGATGCTGATAAACATTTTTATGGAGCTTTGCGCGTAACAAAAAAATCTCGCGCAGAGACAGAGCTAACTTCTGCTCAAATGCAAGTTGCCATTGTTTTTTTTCACACACCAAGCGAGAGGAATTAAAGAGGCGATGCACACGGACATCGACGGTGGGCTTGCCAAAGCAACACATGGAGTCGCGTATGAAATAATCAAGCCGATCTACATCCACACCGTTGCGTTTGTTACTGATGATTTCGCTATATGCAATGTGAGGGGTAGCAACACCTTGCATTAGATTAATCACCGCGTCGATTTGCGGCTGAGGTATGAGAGGCCTTAATATACGACGGGCTATCCGCTCTGACATTTCTTCGTGATTGAATTCTATGCCAAAACGCTTTAAAACAACGTCTTCAAAGAGGTGAGAAAAGGGTCCGTGGCCTACATCATGCAAAAGACCTGCTAACATTCCTACTTGAATGTCCGCTTCGTCTAAGCCAAGATCGCGTTGCTGATGCTGGAAGTGTTGCAGAAGAGTCCGAGCCATGTGCGCGACACCGATACTGTGTTCAAAGCGGGTGTGTACCGCACCAGGATACAAAAAAGAACTAGCCCCAAGTTGATGAAGGCTGCGCAATCGCTGAAAGAATGGAGTATCTATTACAGCCACCACTAGTGGAGGTAAAGTAATATGCTCATAGACTCGATCTAAAATCGTTAAGTCACGGCTTCTTAGCAAAGACATCCTACGTTACTCTATTTTTTATAAATAATCCCTTACCAACTTGGCCAATTTTTTGGCTCTCAAGAAAGATTTCCTTGTCAACACTTCAACTGCAAGTAGATATATATATATACTTATACATGTATATATATATATATATATATATACATATGTGTGTGTGTGTGTGTGTGTGTGTGTGTGTTGTGCTAGTTAACGCGTTCTATTAAATGGACAAAAATGCAAAGTGCCACGCTTGCAACTCATGGCTTCATACTAAGACCGAAAAAGGCAATTAAAATGTCAATAAGATCATTAGTCGCCTATTAGGACGACTAAATAAGCAATAAAAAAGTGATAATAGTGCTCTCTTCACACCAACCATTTCTTGTGGACGATCTTTATCAGGTCTCCGTCTTATTATACTCTTAAACGTTTCAGCGGAGTTAAAAAAAAGAGATTTGTGGATTATTCTCAACCCTCCAAAACGAAATTTGGTATGAAATCATTTATTTGGTATGATGTCTCACAAGCCGCACAACGTAAAACACCACTCTTCACATCTACCATATTCAAGGCATAGTGCAACGCATGCAATAACTCCGAATCATCACTAAAATCAGCGTCTTCTAAATTCATAGGAAGAGAGAAAGAGCCCCATTCATGTCCGTTGCGCACTACATCGTGTCCTGTTTGCAATGTATGATAAGCTTTCAACAAGTAAGACCAATCAATGCGCGCTAACATGCATCGCGTAAATTCAGCATCATACTCTAATGGTATGATCTTCACTTCTGAGGCACTTATTTCAAGGGGGAATGCTTCACATCGCAGGCAAGTAATGAAATTATGAGTTAGTAAGCGCATTAATGGAAAACGATTCAGTCCTGATCCCTTTTTCGCTATTACTATAAGAAAAAAACGAAAGTATGAAGCCTAAAGAAGCTTCGATAGGAAAGTGAGAGTAAGATCATGAATCAGAAGAACTAAAAAGGATGTGGCTGATCGTTTTTTGGTATGCTTCCAACTTTCCTTGTTGTGTCACCCATGCACAGATGATAGCTAGCTGATGACATTGATTGAAAAATAAACAAAAAAGGAACAACTTACAAATTTAGCTGGAAAATGTAGCATAAATTGAAACTAAAAATATTACTTTCAAAAAGACTCCATAGAGCTGACGATTTTGTGCACATATTACCGACGTTCACGAGGACGAAAGCCATACTTCTGAAAGGCATTAGCACTAGTCGCGATTCTCTCACCCTTTGCGCCTGTTTCATAAGCAGGATCTAAATGTTGTGTTGATACCACTTGTCTTCGTGTCTTAGTAAACACAGTGGACGTTGTATCAGGTAGGTTTCTCAAAATATCCAAGGCGTTGCACCCCTGCTGTGGAGTCGGAGCGCATCGGCTTCCAATTCGATCAAATCGGTCTTCATCATTAAATTCTTGATACTGGAGTGAAGAAAATGGACGAAAACGCTGCACTGGCGGCAGCAACTGAGGTAACTGCTGTGAGTCCAATTCTGGCACATGAAAACCGCCTGGATCACTTATTTCGCCAACGTTGGCCTTGTTATCACGGCGCTGCATCTTCTGTACCTCAGTGGTTTCGTGACAGAAATTGACGAAGTCAGATGGGAAGGAAGCCTGGCAGGATTTACTATTTCGAATCAGCGATGATTCGTTTGTAACACCTTCAGCAGTTAGATGGTGCTTGCATATGCCACGAGCATGAGCAACCAGCTGCTCAATGTGCTGCTTCACAAGCTCCTTATTTAGTGGCCGCTTTGCGTTGGATGGAATACCCAAGGCAGCGCAAAGCATACCGTTTTCTGTCTTTAGTTGGGTAATGGTGCGCAAGAAATCACGTCGCTCTTTGACATGCGAATCAACACGCTCCACGGCTACACTCCGAATCTGCCGAACGCGCTGAGCAAAGTGCAAAGTACGCAGCGACTCATCAACGAAACGGCTCGACGGCGTAACACAAATAATAAAAAGCGTGCGACTGTTTCCCTCCAGACTATCCATCAGCAGTTTCGTCAACACACTTGAACGATACGACACAAAGGAGCCCTTATGCAAACCAGCTTTAGCGTTTTCGTTAGGAGACGTGTCATTTGTGCTATTTATTGAACAGGAAGAACCCGTCCTCTTGCCTGAGAGGACTGAGGGATTCTTCTTCTTGGAACTAGTACCGTTATTCATAGGTTCTGCCAAAGATAAGGCTTGAATGACGTTACTCAATGCAAACAAAGAACGATTGATAGCTTTTGTATCATCACTGGCAGCATTGCCAGTATCCTTAAGGCGCTCAGAACCTGCTAAGTCGACCAAAGTCAACTTTCCGTAGCGGGTGTACGAACCGCAATGGGTAGTCTCGGTTCGTGAATGGGCAGTGGTTGTTTCAAAGTTTATGGTAAAGAGCGCATGGGAGCGGCTGCTGGTAGCGTTGAGCATGTGTCCAGCCTGTTGTCGACGGGACTGCCCCTCTCGCAATACTAAAAGAAAATCTTCTTTTGTACGGCATTCTACCTGAAGCAAGTCCTCAACATAAAATGCTCGGCGTTCCGCTGACCAACGACACCTGAGGTCACGCTGTCCTTGCAAAAGATCGTGAATACGCTCTTGATACAGCTCCATATAAGACGCCCGTGCAACTAACCGCAGACCGGAATCAGAATGCGTAGACTGTTGCATCTTCTTAAGGCAATCCGCGATATAGAGAACTGCTTGATAGGCAACTCCACTCTCCTCTATTAGAACAGCTCCTCTCCTCCCTCCGCCAACATCTTGCTGAAAATCATCCCTTTGAAGTTCAGAATTGACACCGTGGTCGCCATTTGGAGCTGCAAGAGGACCACTCATGGTGAAAGACTTGCCACTACCGGTTTGGCCATAGCACACAATAGCAGCAGCCTTACCTTCCAACATCGCATCGTCACAGTATGTGTATAATTGAAGTAGATCAAAGACGTCTGTCTGTGTGGCACCTGGGCCTAACACTGCGTCAAAAGCGAATACCTCGCTAGTAGGCTCAGAATCCCTCAGCTGGCCTATCGATGATGTCTGCGGATGCACCTTCTGCCTTTGATACGTTGCAGAAAGATGAACCTGTGCGGCATAGTGTGCACCCCCCTTTGAGCTATAATTTTTCTCTTTCTTCTTATCGATTTCCTTCTCACTGGATTGCGATTGCTGTAGAAGCAGGCTCTTTGCTTGATTTGTCTGTTTAAACGCGGCCGGCGGAGTGGCCAAGTGTCTTCGAGGACTTCGGTCGATGGGAAACGACTCAGCTAGCGAGCATGATGGGGAGGATTGTTTTACGGGTATGATCGTGATCACTTCCGTTTCACCGCGATCTGCTTCGTTAACTAATAACGGCCGAACTCGGAGAGCTACGCATATATGCCCAGTATGGACCCCAGAGCGGTTTTGGTTTTCCTTTGCTCTCATCAGTTTCTAAAAATTCCGCAATGCCGGCAATTGTACTCTATGCTAGGGAACGTTTAACCAATACACCACCGAAGGAAAAAATAAGCAAGTACATAAACCGTCGCCCACTGGGCGGATACCTACTAGTTGTGGGTTGATTAATTGTGGATATGGAAAAAAATAATATTCACTCAATAAGAACAGTATATTGTCAGTGTCATCACATTGAATGAGTATGCGGATTGAAGAAGTATGGCTTCTAAGCAAATTTTGCTCGGAGAAATATTTACATACAAGTAGATATATTGCAATCAATAAAAATTTTTAGAGTATTTTTTGCTTGTATTTTTTTATTGGAAGGTAAAGTACAGGAAATTTTACACAGCGACAGTTCAATACTACTGGAGAGGATTAATTGATGCCCAAAGCCACTTCAAGCGCCTTGACCCGTTGCAGAATGCGCCACTGTTGTTGTCGAACCTCAGAATCAATGCTTGTATAAATATCATCCACAGCCTTTTGAGTACCATACATCTCAAAAAACAGTGTCATCTCTTTTTCAATTTGTTCAGCGCGGGCACGGCGCTCTTCCTTTGCTATCTCCTCATGATATTTAATAGCAAGTCTATCGATTTCCTGCTTCTGCATGTCTTGGAATAGATCTAATGGGGATTTTGAAACTTTCTCGCGGGATCCCGCCTCAAGTCCTTTGCCTGGCAAAGGGGAGAGTGTCCCTGTAGCCTCCACAGTTGAAGAAACTGTATTACTGTTAAGCGTGGCAGCAAACGTATTGGCACGACCATTTTTTATGGGAATTGATGGTGCTGGTTCCACTGTTGCAGAATATGTGGAGAGCATCTCAGTAGAAAGGTTCAAGGGCGGAATGGGCATGGGCTCCTCTAAGAGTAGAAGAAAAGAATCTGTTGATCCTGTTTGAAACTCCTCTACCTTATTTTCTATAGTCTGTGGATACTTTGATAGATACTGATAGAGCGCCGAATGTTGTAACAAGCCTCGGTATAAATAGTTTACGAAATCAGGTATTTCGTCTGGTGTGAGATAAATGTTCTCGCTGGGCATGGATGCTGACATCGATGCTGCAATTTGCCGTCTTTCCTCATCCAGCTGCTCTTGTTGCTGCTGAAGCAATTGCTGCTGGCGAGTCGGCTTTTCCGACTTGCCCTTCCTTTTGACAATTGCTGCTGCAGCTGGAGGCTTCTCCAAGCCAAATCCTGCCTCTTCGTCCAAGCGCTGTGTTGAAACACTTGACATGGGGCCTGCCCCTACGGGGGAAACCCCAGAAAATGCGTCCACAGAGTGATGAACCCGTTCCCATTTGTAGCCCAGATCAATTTCCCTCGTTACAAAGTCTTTGAGGTGCTGTTGAATTTGCATCCAAAATGGAGTCGGTGGTAATCCCACCTCGACAGCTGTGGTAATTATTTCTTCTCCTTTGGAAGTATTTGCAAGCATGTCAGATCCGTTTGGTGATGATGACAACGTGTTATCATTTGTCGGCGATGCTTGTGAGGTCTGTTGATGAGTAGTTATACATTTCCTCCCCTCCCCGGTTTTGTCTTCCTCATGCAATTTCCCCTGCTCAATAAGCTGTTTGAAACTCAACAGACACTCCATTAAGTGCTTAGCCTTGAGCGGACGAAACCCATTGGCAGCACAGTAGCGTGAGAACTCTACCCATCGATCGACCTCAATCTGCTGACCAAGGTCTACCCAGTATGTGCGTGGCACGTCGTCCGACGGGTGAACACTATTGGTATTGTGAAGGGCATTCGCTGCGCAAGATGTGAGTGCCAAGGTTAATTCCTCTTCGCTTAGCAATGCTGTTTTATTCGCACAAACCTTGCTATCAATCGAGGTCTCAATTATTTGGAGGAGCTGTTGAATAATAAACTCAGTGCAAGTATAAGCTTTCCGGTTTGGGGGTAAGCCGACTGGCGGCATGGGTATTTCTTGTTGTGACGCAGAGTTCTTTTCTACATTTTTTTTCGCTGGCATTATCACGCTAACAGTATACAATTTGTTGACCTTCTTATCTTTCTGAAAAGCTATCTTATCCCTTCGCATTTGTATTTTAGAATAAAATCAGCACATAGAATATAGAAGCACGGCACATTTCGAGGGGTTATTTCAAATTATTGTAATTCATGAAACGAAAAAAATATTCCATTTTCTCAATTTGAAAAATGAGAAAACAAAACTTGAATAAAATGTTCATAGAAGTGAAAAGATCTAGTATTTGCCCTGAGGAAATACACTGGGGTAAAAAAATCTAATATTGATCTACAAAAGGATACACAGCAGTTCTAAGGGGGGGAGGGAATGGAAGCTGATTTTAGCTAAGCCAGAGAAAAGTACGCAGACCTCTCGTTTCCCAAAAAAACTCACGCATTGGAAAGATAAAGACAAGTGCGCATTATATAGTCTCAAAGTTGGGCAATAAAAAAATTATCATCATAGATAATCATGGATATCTATGATTCGACTCTTCTATGCTTTTTTCAACATAGAGCATATTTGTTTTGCTTCACTTAAAGTCTTAAATCCGAAAATCACCTGCGAGGGTCGCGTGGAGGTTCGGATAATCGCAGTAAACTGTTTTTCCTGAATATCTTCATCCTCTTGTGTAATGTGTGCCACAACGGAATCCTGAATGCCGTCGAGTGGAATACGGATCATCTGAAAACCACCCTTCGGGTTACGCTGCTTCCAACGCATGCAGCCCTGCACATAGTCTACGTCCACTACGCTTGTTATGGGTGTTTTAAAGGTACCTACTAGGCTCCATAGAGGCCGTGAGCAGTAGCGTGTGCACAAGGAATGTATTAATGCAACTCTGTGGGCGCTGTTCTTCTTGGATGAAACAGTAGCCATATATTCCCCATCTCTGTATGATAGAGCGTGCGTGCCACTTCTAGACGTAAGAATCCCACGCGGGGCGGCCCTAGCAAAAGAAATGCAACCTTTTGTGTCGAAGAGCTCCTCAGTTACGTGAATGGAGCTTAATCCACGAAACATAGCAGGTCCAACAGATATGCTGGTTGTTTCATTTAATTCCTGATCTTGAATTAGAGGAGGGTCATTAAAAGCATTACTCACATTTTGCATGTCTTGACAACCACGCTGATCTTTCGACTGGCTCTTACTAGCTGCAGAACGAAAATGTCGTTGTAAGGAAATTCCTTGATTCCCCCCCTTCCATTCAGATTCACCTTCTTCTACAGCCTCAAAGCCGATATTGTCACGGTCGTCAAGGTTTGATATAGCGGAGTAAGAGCGGTGACGCTTCCGTGAAGTCATGGATACTGAAGACGACGACATTTGCCCACGGCTCTGACTGGAGTCATATCCATCATAGTGAATAGGAATAGTCCTTGGAAGCTGCAACGCTCGCCCAGCTTTAGCGCGGCTGTTGTGGATATCGACGCTCTGTGGTTGTGACTGCCACCGATCATTCAACGAATTTTCATCCGTCACGAAAGGATGTGTGATGTCAGACGCATTGTCGAGGTGACAGCGTTGAAAAATTTTGGTGCAATTTTTTTGAATATCTCTGTTATCAGCCTGCACAACCCCTTTCCCGTGTTGCAACACTCGACAGCTTGTCTGAAGATGGTCTCTGGAACTGCGCCGGAGACTATTGAGGTGATGGGCCTTAACCTCTGGATAGCGATCACAAAGAGGTTCCGTCATCACCCTGAAGAGTGGCTTTGGTGGCTGAAAAGGCAGGGTAGAAACCACAGAGCTTGGGGGATGCTGCGCAATGCGAAATTCATTTGATTTTAAGAATAGACTAGGTACTTGGTGCCTAGAATCGCATTCAAGTTCATTCGAAGTATCGGTTGAGGCAGTAGAAGAGGGAACAATACTTATGGAACGAGAATGATTGACTGTGCCAGTGTTAGGCGAAACGATCTTTACCCGAGAACAGGAGCGAGGAGCCATGAGCCTTTATGAATTTCACCTGAATTACTTCTTTCAATTTTTATTGATATTTATTCCTTTAAGCAACATTTTTAGAATGGGAATAATAGAAAATTAGGAGACTTCTCAAAGAATTGTGTTAGATACTAGCTTTGTGGTCCACAATGTACAATCCACTCTTCCATCTGAAGGCAAGAAGAAAATAACCCCAGCGAAGGCAAGAATACAGATAAAATTGCATGAACGAATTCTTCAAAAACACCCTCTTAAGTACACTTTCGCATTCTTCTGTCGTCTGATTAATGCATCTGGGGCGCAAAAAAATTATCAAAGGTTGCCATATCCACCATATGAATCTGTGGAACTTTATAAGGGCTATAGAAAGCTTCCAATTGCTCTAACCACGTTTTAAAATCGACATCCTTGATACCCTCTTTATCAAATTCGACTAAAGACGAAAGTACCCCATTTGTTGTTGGCAGACATTTCCCCTTTTTGCATTTTTTTGACTTATGACCTTCGATGTTTTTCCCTTTAGTGGCTTCTGTAGTTCCTCGATTGTTGCTAGGCATTACAAAGCGTTGTAACGTCCACACGATCCAGCGGTACTCTGGACCGCCGCTAAGTATCTCCGGGCGGACTAATGGGACTTGGCAACCCTCCTTCAACTTAATAGCAATTCCTACGCGCTCTTTGCAGGCAAAAATAGCACCTATCGAACTCACCGGAAGAATGCATCGAAATACGCTGGAAGAATCATTAGCACGAATTTCGACATTTCTACCGGGCTCACAAAAGTCGTTTGGATTATCCATGCACCACTTCCAATGTGTCTCCGTGAATTCCATGGTAAAAGGCGACGGTGACGAGAAAAGAGGTGGCCGCCATCCCGATACCGCAACCTCGCTGAAGTCACTACGATCAAGTCTTTTCTTTTTGATCTTCTTGACAGGTGTATCATCGCTGAGACGGATGGAAGATTGCTTAGCCCACCTTGTTCCTGCCTGGGTGTCATACCTTTCTAGATCATTTGTACTGCAGGAATAGTTGAAATTTTTTAATTTGTTACTGTCATCTAACGTTGGCATATTGTCTATTCTTTCGGAAGTGGTAGCAGTTAAAATGCTTTCCTCTTGCACGTGGAAAGTGTGATGACCTAAACGAACGGCACGTAGATATGCAATAGCTGGCCGAGGGACATCTGGACAAATCATTGGAGCTGAGAAAAGGCTACGAGGAGTTGTTGTGACAGGAAGACCAGCGTTGCAACTGTTGGTCAAAGATTCGTCAGACGATATGTTTAAATCTTTGCAGGTATTGAACTCAGTTGTAAGTCGAGCAGCCACCGTTCTAGACCGCCGCAAGCTTCCTTCACTGGAGTCTTGGCAAGTATCTTCCACTATCGGTTCTGCGCCTGCCTTCGACAGACGTGACGGTGTGTTCGATGCAGGCGCTGCTTCGTTTTGGACAAGCACTTTGTCTTTCTCATCATGGCTACCAGGCTGCCTTTCCATGTGTTCATCAAATTCCAGAGCAGCTTCCACAGAACTCTTGCATGAGTAGGACCTGTTCTCTCTCATCTCGTTGTCATCTTCTTTAACAAAAACAAAGCGATCCGTTTGGCGGCTCTGTGGCTGAAGCTGAGTGTCGGGGGTAATAAATAGTCTTTGGGATACAGCAGTAGGCGGTGTAATCGCAACGCTAGTTGATGGGCATGCCAAGACCTGTCCAGGAGTCATAAGATCATTTTTAGTCGTGATTGCATGCTTCTCGTGGAACGTCCGTAAGACAGTTCCCAGAAACGCCTTTTCCTCCCACTCAAGGCGATCAGGGGTCGGAAACAGTGCTGGAGTAGGCTGGTAGTCATGCTCTATGGCAACGTCCTTCCCGTTGAGGATATTCACCCTCCAAATGCATAGCTCAGGACCATCAAAGGCATCCAGGGGTAACGCTTCGCCGACGCCGACATCCCGCATACCTCCAAATATGCACGAATCGCCGTCATTGAGGAGGACAGGCTCGATCCCCCCTATACGAATGTTGTTAACAAAAGTACCATTACTACTGCACATGTCCAAAATGTAGAGACACGGTAACGGCAACGTTGGCCCAAGTGTGGCAAATGAAACTGCGGATGAAATGCCCAATGTCTTCTCTTGGTCATCGTCCTTATATACTTCAATTGGTAGTGCAGGAGAGACGCAGAACAAACTACACTGGACTTGGGAAGCAAACACTAACCAAGGGTCTAAAACTGCGGCGCAGTGCAGACCGCGACCTATAATGACGGGTGTACTGTCCCTTGGCACAATTAAATGAAAACGGCGGTTTACTTTGTGAGGGCCTCGTACTAACACAAAATCAACTTCAAGATCCTTCATTAAACTTTCCATACTCTGATTAAAAAAGGGAATGAAATTCAGAGGGATATCTAATAAAATTTTTTGTAATAGTATGAAGCGGAAACAAGTAAAACCACGTGATTATGCATATATTTTCAACAAGTCTATGTAAAAAGGATATGTACAATTAACCCTCTTTGGAATGTATATATAAATAGATATAAATATCGATGCGTGTATGTGTGTGTGTGTGTAAGTACAAAGATCTACCTTTAAATGAGCATCTGAGGGAAAGAAAGGTGAGACAAAAGTAGAAATTTTTCCTCTTTAAAGGGGCATTACATAAATAAAAGTGACGCTAAGCCTGAGGTAGAGTAATAATAATACGAAACTTCCCAGAAACTATCAGAATTATAGTCCAAACAGAAGTAAAGGTATATTGCCATGTAACAACTGTCATATAACGTATTGTTCTCTTATTGCTTCTTCTTATTAACAAAAACTCATTTACATCATATGTTTTAAGCAAATCTAAAATAGTTTTTAAAAAGGAATAAACAAGAGAAACTAGCATCACACTATTCACTATGCAGAACCATGCAACTACTACAAAATCTACACTAGAATCTTGTTTTTATCACTGAAGTTTGATTTTTTCCTCTTTACATATTCATTGACGTAGCTCCATCAAATCGGCAAAGAATGCTACTTGTAAACCTATGTGAAAGGCCGTATTTCGAACGGACATTTTGCACGACTGTGACCGCGTCATTCTTACCGTACTCACTATTAGCTGTGGTATATAACGGGTGCGATGAACTCTGCCCCAGCAAGCGACTCATTCTGGACTCCGCGCGTGAGCTTCTAGTTTCGCGTGCGATGTCATCGCTACCTAAAACAACCTTTGGACGGTCTAAGGAGAACGATCGAATACAACACAGCTCAAAGTCTTCATCGTTTGGGGTTGTAAGAGAAATACCTAAGTAGTAACCCATGAGTTCCTCTACCATGATTTGCGGAGAACCATCACCTTTACTGTAATGCCCTGCTCCTTCAAAAATATCCATGAATGCCTTCTTCACGTCATCAGGATCGCGCATATTGTTCACAACACCTGGATGCCGCATTGTATCGTACTCTCGGTCTATAGTATCCAAGGAGATAAGTCCTGTACAATTTGGATCAATTTTCTTTAAAATTAAACTTATCACATATCGGCGTCGAGGGGAAAATAACTCGAAAATCTCTTCAATCAACCCAACCACATCCACGTTAACCTCACCGTATGACTTGCACAATACTGCATAGTTACTATCAGAAATGAATATGCCCATGTCGCGCAGCGCCTCTCGAAGCGTGGCTGCCTCTACAGGTGGAGGCACACTTCGAATCGTCTTTATGAGTCTCCAGAACTGTTTCCTGCCTAATCGCTCAAGTGCTTTATTCGAGATGTCTAAAACCCATGACTTCGGCATGATTTTTGAATTTGACAATAGGTGATCAGAAATTATAGCTGCAGATGCACACTATAAAATATAGAATCAAGGTAATGAACAAATGACGCTCAAAAATCGCTTCATCTTATTTGATTATTAAGGACATATAATTAAAACTTCAGTATGGAGATGAATGAATATCTCGTAAGTACGTGTCATGAGTCTGACTTAAATATATTAGAAAACGGAAATAAAATCTACAACAAGTGGCTCTCGGGTTTATTAGCATGTATTATTTCCACTTATTTCTCTGGCGCTCAAGATCGCGCATTGGGAACAGTGCAACTCCTACTAATAGCAGCATGGTACGCACTACATCTCCTACAAACAACCACGACGGACTCAGCAAGCAAACAGCCATTGCGCCAATAAAATGGGAGAATATCACGTAGATTACTACCTTTGTCGGAGATTCGGTGCATCTCTGAACGCGTCGACACACAATCAACGTCGATATTAGCTGCAGAAAAGCTTCGAAGGCAGTAACTTGAGGTTGAATCTGAAGTCCCAATCGGGACATTGTGTGGTACCATGGAAAGAAACGAAAAAAAAACGTGTAGCATGTGCACCAAACCGTGGCTACAGTCGGTGCAGCACTGTGGGCGTCTTGGAGCCCAAGCGTCTGCATGGCTCTAGCATTATTAAGCACAAAGTAGAAAAACATAGCCTCCATAAGTGGAAAAATGAATCCACGCAGAACAAACTGGTTAGTAAGCTCCCATGTCGACGGGAATAACGAGGAAAGTAGAATAGATTGTTGGATCTGCAGAAGAGTCATTATGAACGCCAGTAACCCCATTTTTCGCAGCTGGATCTTATGGCCGCTGCACATAAGCGCGATGGGTACAATCATTAAAGCATAAACATTAAAGTTTGATAATATACTCATCTGAGCTAATCGCCTAAGCGTTGGCGTGATTTTAAAAAAAAAAAAGGGTGTTGTGTGACGTGGCTTCAACGTTTGACAGTATTCCCTTAGGATTAAAGAAGTTTAGTGAAACGAAAAAAGATAAAATCAAAAGGAATTATAAAGAAAAGAATCGTGCAAGTAGACAATGAGGATTAAAGATAAAAAATGAGTAGCAGAGAACTTAATGTGATATTGGCTTAGAATCTCTATTTTCCTAAGAATAGAAAATATGAAAAACTATGTAGCCTTCTCAACTATGGAAAATAATGCTGCTGAAAGTTTCATCGAAAGCAAATGCAATCTTTTGGCTAATGGATCACCATGAAAACCGAAAGCCTCTCAATCCTATCAATTCAACACTCTACCCTGGGATGTGGTGTGGTGCGAAGAGATAAGAAAGAGCATGATGAAACGTAGAATACGTTAACATTTTGTTGGAATTTGGCATTTCCACGTAGTTCGAGTTAGCAAATAAGTTGACGTATAAAATTCTCAGCGAGGTCTCCGAAAGGAACAGGCTAAGAAACTTGAAAAATGCACCAAGAGCAAGAGAGAGAGAGAGCAAGAGTCCACTGTTGAGCGTGAGCTAGCCCTTACCTCCAAAGCGGAAAGCGTACAGCGAGGCCAATATTGTGTATTTTCTTGTTATTATTAGCTTGTCCCTTTAGGGTCAGGGGCAAGCAATGTCGTGGCCTATCACTTCGGAGCTCGGTATCGTAATACAAATACATTTTAACGACCTTCTGGTTGCACCTTCACTTCCTATAGCGATACCAGAGACACCATAAAAAGGGCACACCATCTATACCTCCCCCCTCCTCCCACAAACACAAAAAAATATGATCGTATTGACTCTGTGAATAAAAAGTAAATAGTCAAATCATAATCCTACCATTCGCAAGATGGGTCCACAAACCTTACGAAAGGTGCGCAGTATTCGTTTAACGTGCTCATTATGTTTTACAAAGAATGCAGCAACACAAAATTAGATGCGAGCTCTTGCACGCTCTGCTGCACAGATTTCAATGAATGCCTAGAAGCAGACGTCATGCATAAAAATGCATTCCCCTCAACGTATAGAACCAGAGCCACACGTAACGTATTTTCCTCCGCAGATAAATCGCCACACTGCGAACGTACCGAGTTCGATCGAAACCCACTGGCGTAAATATATTCCATCATTGTTGGCTGTGCTTCGTGACTTTTATTATTACTACAACTGGTATCTTCCTGGAAAGTGCCACTGCGAGCCTTTGAAGTTCCGTATTGACTAGCTTGAATGCTTTCTGTATGTTTAACCTGAGATTTCTTGTCTAAAGTAACTTCTGAATTGCCATGGGAAAGTAATCGCAAACCAAAGTACGCCGGTGGCGGAGGTACTGGTGGTGGGTAATACTGGCTAAAGGGGTTGAACGAGCCCACGTCCTCCTCCAAGGAGAGTGCACGGCTTACCATCCACTCTGAGGCAGCCTCTGAACAAGTGTCGATATCATCTTTTGATAGGGTTGCTGAATTGGCCAATCCTTCGAGCGCATGCTTTCTGGTGTTTGATCCGACACCCCCCTCCCTATTAGAGGGTCCAGAAGTGGACATAAGCTCATTTATGATATCCTCGTTATCGTGTTTTGGCTCAAAACATACTAAAAGAGCTGGCATAGAGTTCAATGTCAGCGGCTCCCACTGCAGTATGCGCACACCATCACCGTCTTCTTTCATGTACATCTGAGAAAGGTGCCAATGCACAGCGTATTCAAGCAGTCGATGTTGTGCCCTGGGTTTGGCCGTCTTGCAAAAATAGGGGGGTGGAAGGGGAATTAGATGTTTATTAAGATCATTACCAATGGTTTCGAAGGGTTTGGGACTTGGCATTTGCGATACTTGAGCAACAGAAGACGCATGCACATGTCCAGAGGCAGCTGGCTCTTGCAAAGGAAACATGCGCAGAATCACTGGACTGATAAGTGCAGCATCTCCTACGTGAACTAATGCAAGTGGGTCGCCTAACTGAGGCTCCTCAACATCGGAGCCTGGACGTAGAATTAGTGAAAATGGTTGCAATACATGCCGCATATTACAATACGAGAGGGAGGTTGTTTGGCCGTTGTGGTTCCCTAGCGACATTGATTGCATCGTAGCAGCGCAGAAGCTGGCAAAATCCTCAAAACTGTGGTGGTTGACGGAAGCAAAAAAATAAAAGCTAACACACTCGTTTCCTATAGGGATGTAAAAGGCACCAAAATAAGCACGGAGCCTCGCAGCTGGGGCTATTTCAACATCTCCCAGCACGGCCTTCTCCCAATAAGTTTTATCGTTGATGAGACCTAGACAGGGACTATCGGGATTGAGCCTAACTTCTTGAAGGCAACAAGAACCCAGCAGCAAAAGCGTGTTGCGCGCCGCATCTTCTTCATCCTCCAGATTGGAAAAGTTTCCCTGTTTCAAAAGCAATAGACGATAGGGCCTAATAATGATGCAGCCCGCTGAAATGCTTTCCTCTTGCCCATTTCTAACGTTGACCTCATCACGAAAGATTACACGCATTGGCTCCTCAATGTGAATACCAAACCGCATAAAGGTAATTTTGAGCTGTCTTTCGAGACTGGTGTGCCACGACGCCGAAGATATTATATTAGCTTTGCCATCGAAAGCACTACTGCTCTCTATAGTCGTATTTTCAGCGGTTCTGAGGTTGCTAGAATAGAAAGCATAATGCTGTCGGGTGAATGATCCGTCAGCACTGTCACTACTGCTTCCAAAAGCAGTGATAGATGGCTCATAGGAAGCGATAATACCCATGCAACGCATACCACGACCAACGGCGGTGGCGAAGGGAGAAAAGAACGAAGTATCACCACTATCACCAAAGTGCCGCTGTTGATAGAGAAGATGTGCATCTTTTGGAAAATCCGACGTAACTCTGGTTTCATTGCCATACCGTGGTGCACTATCTAGAACCCTGCAAGTGGGCATATTTGCAGAACCGCAGTTGGCGTGCTGTCTATAATAGTAAAACGTTTCGTCAATATCTTCTGGGAGCCCTTCATACACACGGAAATCAAGAGGAAGACGGAAGCCCAACCCTAGCCTTGGCTCAGAGACCAACAAGTACGACGACGACGGTCGTGGTTGACTAAATCGAACGGCACGCACAAGCTCGTTAAAGGCAGTCGGAAGAATTCCACGGACCCTAGTGTCGGCGCTGTACTGCAGAGTCAGAGCTAGACGTTCGTGCGTCAGGAATACAGAAAGCACATACACTAACTGGTTCTCTTCGTTTAAATAGCAGTATTCCGCCTGTGGATACTGGTTGTTGCCGATACGGGTTATGGAAGTGGACAAAATTTTCGAGCAATCAGCAATTTTCAGAAGGCTCATTTTGCGATAATTTTCTGCCGTCTCAGCATTGAACGTTTCCTCTATTGTGATGGTCACCCGATGACCTTCTTGACGCAAGTAGCATAACGTCAATAGCACCATGGGTGCCTGCCGCCCCTCATGCTTGACAGTGAATAGAATGGGTGAAAAAGGAATGCTGATGCCCAAGGCATCATCCTGCCACTCTACTAAATTGGTATTATTGCGCTTTACATGTCGCTCCGCCTGAAGCGTAAAGTAGCACTTGGAAAGAATATTCGATGCGGATGAAGTAGCTCGTTGTGCTCTCACGGCTGCGGAGGCACCCTGATTGTCTCCAGTTCCAGCCCGACCTGACGTGTCGGCAGGTGCGCTACTATTAATACTAGCTTTGTTTCCTTGGGTAATAAAGCTGGGTGCTCGACGCCAATTTGCGATGTAAACTGCTGCTGTAAGCCCCAAGACACCTATTGCTAAAGTAAATGTAACTATAAAGTTCTTTTGGGGTATAACCGGCGAGTTTATTGCACTTAGCTCCCACTCGGTAATTCTAACCATAAAGAAATAACTGCAAATGAAAGTGTCACAGGAAAAATATAATTATGTTGAGTGTTTGCGTATTTTTTATTATTGCTTTCCCTTTTCTTTGCATCCAAAAAAAGTAAAAATCATTGCATAGAAAGAGAAATGAAAAGATGTGTATATAAACATTCTATCGGATTCCATTTGTTGATAAAGAGGGAAAATTTTGAACAGTCAAAATAGAAACAATACACTAAAATGTCTAGGTCCTACAATTACGGCTCAAAAAAAGAGACGGCTAGGTATAACGTTCGTTATCTAGAGATCAGCCAATGTAAGCAATAAGGTATTCTACAAATAAAAAAGCAGTCATTTTTATCTAAGAGTGAAAATTGCATCATGGTCTAGGAAAATACTAGTCTTCCTCTATCACAATGTCATCCACTTCATTTATTTCGAACAAAGGATCGTACCTCTTCAGTTGCTCTCGCATCCACTTGAGTTGTACATTACGCTGCGCTAATAGGTTTTTGACCTGCTGGTATTGAGTTGACTGGCTTAGCCGCTGCGTAAGCTCTTTTTTAGCCTCTGAAACCTCAAGCCGCAGCTGTTGAACGGTCTTCTGCAAGTCGTCGTCACGATCATGGCAACGCTGAGCCGGCTCCACAGCCACGCGATCTTTGCCGCTCGTAGTATCCTGTATTGAAAGAACCTTTGCCGCCTCATCCGAACGACTGTTTAACATCTGTGTGTATGCGTCTGTCACCTGTTGCAGCTTTCTTCGAAGTTGACGTATCTGATTGTTAGAGTCCTCAAGTTGTTGTGCCACCTTTCCACCTGCCTCTTGAACCGTCAAGGGTGCTAATCGCCTTGCTGGACCGTTTAGCAACTCCCTTCCATGCGGTATCATGTCAATCACGCCTCCTTTGTTTAGAATAGTAATTGTATCGATCTGGAGCACTAGTCTCTCTTGGTCCACTTCACGCAATAAGGCATACACGAGCTCTGTCGATGCCGCCATAATGCCCTTTATTTGAGTGTCAATAAGGTCTTGAAAGATGTAGAGCTGACTCTGGAAAAGAGAAGCAACTTCATCTTTCGTGTATGTCTTGTCGAAAACGAGGTTCGCAGAAACAAAAGCACTGCACTCAACGACGAGATCGTCTTTGAACTTGTCAATAGCAATCTTCAACCAATGGGTAAACTGTTCAATGATTTGCTTGGATTTAGCAGTAAGGTCATAAAAATGATTCTCAGACATTATAAAAACACTAAGAATACTCAATCGATAACTAAATAATTTATCACGAAAATATACCTTTCCACTGAAAGTGTGCTAAACTTGATGCCTTTTGGTATAGTTATTTTTTGAATTTTGAATTTTCTTCAGGTAATGAAAGCGCAGCACTGCAAGAAATTAAAATAATTGAAAGGTTGCATTTATTGAAAGAGTTTGAACCAATCTCACAACAACAACAAAAAGAATATAACCGTAAATATCATTTTTATTCAATCACAGAATTCAATTAGAAGAAAATTCAGGTGGGAAAAACCGTTCCCTTAATATTATTCTTACTGGTAATGCATTGATGAATATAAGACATGAAAACTTCAACACAAAGGAAAAGAAGCAGTTGAGAACCCTCAATGAAATTTTCGCTTTTTACACAAGCACTTAGCCATTTTGCATTTACCAATAAATAGATGATTCATTGTTAGGATTAGTGAAAATATTAGCATTAGAATTATTATTGTTGTCGAGGTTCAATTTAAATGCCTATTAATAAGATACTTTTTATATCATTCCTTACCCTCCTGTATTTTCACATCTCCTTTTATCTTGGGAATAGCTTAAACTAAAGGCAAAGCACTGTTTTCTTTTCAGAAACATATTCTTTTTGTCTTACAATAGTTAAGTAGACACGAGAAATACACGTAAGTAGCAGATGTAAAAAAGAAAGTTGCACATTTCAAGGAACATGTAAAAAGCAATTAGCAAACGGTTTGTATAAGAAAGTGATACAAATCATGTCCATACATATAAACAGTAAAACTATCCATAGTTTGAGTTCATCGGGAAACCACAAGCGTGTTCGCAATAAAATTGAAAGCGTTTAAGATTTTCCTGTTTTTTGAGGGAGAGAAGGGGGGGGGGGAGGGGGGAGAGGGGGGGGAGGGTTGCCACACATCCTACGCATTTTTAATTTCAGCTTCCAAGAAGGTGCTTAACCATTTCTTAAACACAGATCCAGATTCCTTACACGTGATACGTATTTTTCCTGACACAAACTCTTCCGGTATTGCCTTCCATTCAGTAATCTTGCTGCTTAATGTTGCATCCATATTTGTCTTCTGGGCATGTCCTGTGTTTCTATTCCCAAATGAACTCGTTTCATCAGACTTTTGTTCTTGTTTTTGCGACCCATTTTCCCGTAATGCTTCTTGTGAGACGAATTTATGGGAAATGGGAGTAAATGGCTTCACGAAATCTCCTGTTCCAGCAGCGGCAGCTTTGATATTGGAGGATGGAGAGGACAACGTAGGCAAGCAGCTGACTAACTCTCGAAGCTTTATGCCGCCAGTTGGACTAGAAGAAGTAAAGCTAACCGTATTGCTGGGGAAGCCTGTAGGCCCCTGTGAGTTTACATTAATCGTCTCGGGTGACAAATTAGAAGCACAGATGGTCTCAATTTTTGTGCTAGTTGCCACGGAAGCAGTCGCGATTGCACTGCGAGGTTTGGGCACGAAAAGCGAATCCGTGCCAGTTTCCGCTTTAATTTCATTCGTATTGGCCTCAGAAAGACCCGAGTGCGGAGTCTGAAGAACGTCCTTTACGACGGGTAAAGTAACACTCGAACGCGGGCCATCCTCAGCAACATTCTTTAGGACAAGAAGTGCTGAGAGTTTTGTGATAGCACCACGGTAATCCTTTAGGCGTCCATGAAAGCGGACGCCGGAGGTGAAAGGAATATCGTAAACCACCTCAGCATCACGTCCACTAGCGAGTAAACGCACAACTGTGCCTCGCGCACCGAACGGAACCATGCCTGTAACACGGCAATTTACCACACGCGCCCCTAACCGGAAGGTTTGTTCCCGGGGTAATGGAATAGGGATCAAGTGCCCACCAATACTTCGTGTTATAGGAAAATAAAGATAATTCTTCGGCACATGTCGTAGTGTGAGCATCTTCGTTTTCTGGGTCTCATGATGCTCTAGGGATGTCTCAAGTTCTTCCAACAGGGCTGGGGGAAACGCGTCATCTGTGGCAGTGACCATTGGGACTTTTTTGATGCCGGTATCGTCCAAAAAAGAAGTGATTTCGTCTAAAATATCATCGGCATCGCATTCTTCCCATTTTCCCGTCAAGAACTGCGGGGGATCAATATGATGGCTACTTATGCCCTTCTCTAGAAGGTCAACTAATGGGCTAAAGTAATTAATGTAATCCTTCAGTAACTTCATGGCGCCTTGGGAAAGATACCACGTACCATAGCCATTACCCGCGTGTTTGCCCACGTACTCTCCCTTTTCAACCTTTTCAAGGTGATGACCCACATTTTCGTCCTGCTCTATGCGCGAAAAAATGTCAATATTCGACACATACCACGGTTTCACATTGCGCTGGAGCAACCTGGCGTACCCCACACGTGCCAAACCGCGACCCGAAAACTTGATGCATAAGCCAAGTTCGCGAGAGCCAAACTGTGGTACGGTCACAATAGAGCTGCATATAGTGGTGAGAGTACGTGAACTGATGCCAAGCTTGTCTGCCGCAACTTGTAGGGCAACCCAATTTTTGGGTGACGCAAACTCAGAAAGACTTGAAGGAAGCGTGAAGGGATTCCGAGGCACCTTTAATGATATCGTGAAAGCGTTGGAGTTGGACTCAGTGGAAAGAATCTGGCCACAGCTGCCAAAGACCGACGCTGTGTCTTTGCTTTTTGGCTCAGGCCCAATATAAACACAGCTGTCCCCTTGCGTGCTGTCTACGTCAGTGCGCTCACGCTCCATATAACGAGTATCCTCAACCATCTTAATGTCGCTAAGAAGACATATGAGCGGTAGAGGGTAGCATGTCTCGCTCGAGGAAAATTGTCGCGTAAGATATCCCTTATTCGACACGCGCATGCCAAAGAAACGATTTACATACACCAATACTGGAACTTCATCTACGCTGATCCCCAACTTTAACTTCATGTATCTACGATGTGCCTCTGCTTCTTTGAGGAACAATAATGACTCGTCGCGATTCTTTTCTCGTTTCTCTACCCCACTAAAGCTGCCGTCTCGATTGTATAACGCAGTTAGAGTGACACGTGCATCGCTCAACGAAGCTATACGTGCTCGCTTATAATGAGGGAAGCCCACCAGGACCTCCTTTCCAATAAGTGTAGCTTCCTCCTCAGCTGTCTTGGAGCTAGTGAAGTTTTTTAAATTTAGTATCAGACTCTGCTCTTTGGAAATTCTTTTAAAAATATCGACTACACCAGATTCGTAAGTGGGCGTGATAAGCTTAATCTTGGACTGTAAAGACGAGAAGCCCTCCAACTCCTTGTCACCGATACACACGCCCTTGCATAAATTTGGTTCGAAACGGCGGTAAGGAGGAAACTCATACGCCTCCTTTTTCACAAAAATACTCCGCAATGGGCTAAACAAGTTGCTTTTCAAGTCATAGGGGGTGATCGTGGGGTCGAAAGAGAAACAGATAGAAGGGCCAAGCTTGTTGTTATTGGCGTCTTCTCGATCCACCTGACTCTGAACAGACTCATAAGCTGATAAGAGAATTTTTTCATCAATAAAGGGAATTAAAACAATACCTTCCCACTCAGCGCGCGTGCCTTCACGATCAATAGTGATGTGCTCGGGGTAAAAGCTTGCCAGTGGACTGGAGCTGCTCTTCAATAGAGGCCAGTATGCTTTGGGAATAGACCGGTAGGACATAGGTGGCAACACGGCAAGCAGCTGCTGGTGCGGCAGGAAAGGCTTGCCGAACTCAAAAGATACCTTGGCTCCAATCGCTGCCAAATTGACAAGATCACTAGCCATTGGTGCATAGTAGTGTGGATAAAACCATTTCCATGAGGGCACGCCCTGGTAGTAATAGGAAAAAACCCAGGACAAACCCTCTACGTAATGCTGCTTGAGACTTTCCATTCCCTTTTCGTCGAAAATTTTATGTTTATTTTGATAAAATGACTCCTTATACTCCTCAATGGATGTAAATGCAGTGTTAGCACAGGTAGGGACTTCGTACGAAGGGTCCCTTCGACTACGGTTAGAATGGTACTCGGCCTCCCCAGCTTGCCGTTCCTTGATGGCCTTAAACTCCAGCTCTCCGAGCTTAGAGAGAAAAATCTCCACGGCATGCCAATTAATGGAGCCATTATGAATTAGAAAAAGATTCTTCGAGAGAACGTGCTCAGTGTACAGGTCCAACATCTTCAACACACCTTGGTCATGAATGCCCACTGTAGGGATCGAAGGCAAGAAATCATTGCCAACGAAAAAAAGCATGAAAACAAAATCATCAATTACCCTCTCCAAATCAAACGTACATTTGGCGAAAGGACTCAGTTTTACACTGATATCCATCTGCAAATAGTCACGTAGAACGTTGATGTGGAGCAAGACAAATTCATCCTCTCTGTTGTAGGACTTATCCAAGCAAATGCCTTTAGCGGCATCTTCCTCCTCTCTTTCTCTTTCTTTGCGAGATTTTCCGCCAAATTCTACTACCTCGCGCAGCAACACGAAATGTGGCTCGTGAGTCGACAAAGCAAGCATAATTAGATCGGCATCTAAACCATACATGTAATGGGTCTCGTTGGAGTTATACCCCGGCTGCATTTTTCTCCCTCGGATAAAATCCATAATTTTGTGCTCTCCCTCTCCAGGATTATCATGACCACTAAAGATTACTTTGCAGCTCTGCCATGCAGGGTCGGTCGAAAGCTTTGTTGCTATGAAAAAGCAAAGTGCCTCACTAACGCGGACCATAAAAGGAGTACCAGGAGTAATACAGTTGCTATCAAATATGTACTCCTCATTAGGGACGTCACGACCTTCCTCGATTGCCTCCGCACGTGCAACCATGCGCTCATAGGCAGAACGATAACGACGCTGCCGCTGTTGATTCATCTTTGCGCGCGGCGCCACGCCATCCACAGCAATAAAAAAGCATTTGCGTGGCTGAACAGCTACAAATAACTTCTCCAAATAAACGAACATAAGTTGAATCATTTTCTTCTCACTGGGGGATTTGAGCATGGGGTCTACGTCATTCGAATGCGTGCAGTTGTGAATTATCCCGTTGAAATCTATATAAAAGTTATCGACCAGTGGTGGGTGTTCCTTAAATGAAGTGATGATAGAAGGGTATCGCTCCGCACACCATCGAAAGAACTTTGGAACTCCCATTTTTAGTTGAAAAATTTATATTTATTT
Source organism: Phytomonas sp. EM1 (assembly GCA_000582765.1). Classification (NCBI taxonomy): domain Eukaryota; phylum Euglenozoa; class Kinetoplastea; order Trypanosomatida; family Trypanosomatidae; genus Phytomonas; species Phytomonas sp. EM1. The sequence continues at coordinate 999,345 of HF955063.1, read as the reverse complement.
ATGGGAAAAGGTATAAACGTACTTGTAAATCTTTTAATGAGAAAAACAAGATCTAAATTTTCGAAGACAAAAAAATCCACAATGGCTTCTGTGAGGTCTTATCGCAAACACAAAAACGATAATTTATGGAATGCACCTCCAGATTGAATCGCTTGTGAAAATTGGCAACGAGCTACAGTATCAGATGCTAAGAGAAGGGGAAAATCTCTTAGAGTTATTTTTTTCAAAAAAAAAAGCGAAGGCGACGTAAATGCCAGATAGGAAAAATATATTTATGTGCACAGGAATCTCTGAATGATTTCCGATGTAAAGAAGGGACAGAACTTTCCTGAAATATATTTCCTAGACTATATTGTACGAACAAGCCTTGTGTCTAAAAAATAGAGAAACAAATTATTTTAGCCTAATAAACACACTTCTATCGGCCTAAATCTTTAGCGAATAACTACTCTGAATGAATACTTTGAAATATCCTTAGAAATATTATTTGTATGCTATATTTGAATTTTAGGGAAAACATAGGAAAACGGCAATATTATTAATTATAAAAGCAATCGGAATGCATGTCATTAGAATATCTCGTCTAAAATATTTGTCTTCAGTTAATTGCTAATTAAAAGTAATACATGAGGTGAAGCTTTGCAATCGAAAAAGGGTTAAGCTTTGGGGAAGGGGGATATTTTCCTTTGCTTATCTTTCCCTGCCTGTAGAATTGAAAATATACATTTGCGCGATAGCAAAAGTGGTACTACTTCGAGAAAAAAATTCAGTTCGCTGAAAAGTTGTGTACATCATTTTTATCCGCATTGGAATCCATGGCTGAACTACATGAATGGATAAAATGGAAAGAGAAGTGGGTGCCGGCCTCGTGTCATTCCCGTGCCCCCGCTTACATTTTCAGGCTTCCTCTACGCCATAGTGGATTGAAGGATCGCTGCGGTTGTGGTATTTTCGGTACCACTGGTCCGTCTTGATTCTTCCTGCATGAGTGTACAAGGAAAGCGAGATTCACGTGCATTTCGCTTGCCTACCACGAGTTGATTCGGCTTGACAGTCCCAATGGAAGTCAACTGTTTTTTTACAAAACGATTACGATGATTCACCAGTTCGCCTTGCTTCGCCAAGTCCATGGTATAGTCTCCCACTTGATATACCTCTGCGCAGTGGCAATGACGACTTTCAGGAGGACCTGCACGCAAGTAAGATCGTGGACGGTAATCATTGCTGTTGTGTGTAAAATTGCTCTTCAGTAGGCGCACGCCCTCAGGTGGATCTTCCGGGCGAAGCAAAAAAGAGTTATAGCTAACGGGTGTGAAGTCGAATCCTGCCTGGGAATAGATTGGTGGCGGGCATTCGCAATACAACACCTCCGGTGCAAAGGTGCGACGTGATGGCTTTCTCCTTAAGTGGCCACGATCATCCGCAATAGGTTTGAGCTGAGGTTGACGTTTTAATTGATTGGCCGTAGTACGGCTCAGGGTCTCAGCTCGATATACACCATTGGGATCATAGATCTTGATGTTGCGGAGCGAGTGCAGTTCGTTTGGCTTGCTGCGCTCAAATACTTCCTCACTACCATCTGAAAAGTGAAGACGCGCTTTGAGTACACCCCATCGCTTACCATTGTTGATATCTTGGATGCTATATACGGCATCCTTGTATGTAGCGCCCCTGGGAAGGCTGTATGTCCTCCAGAAGGACAAAGGATGAGATTCCAATCCATTTAGTCGAAGATGATCAGGGTCATATCCCTTCTTGCGAATCTCAGACTTGGGAGGGATGAAAAGGATGGCGTAACTAGTGGGAACGGCACCACCCTCGGGTTCCATGTATCTTGCATCCATGCCTTAGATTAGAATACAGATTTAAGCGAATAAAAAGAAATAATATAAGATTTTAAATGTAATCGTTAGTGTATTCAGAGTCTATGACACAAAATAGCTGATGAAAGAATTTCATAATATGGCGCGGAAAGTAAATGAATTAGGAGCGAAATGCAGTCTTAAAGGGAAGTTGGGCTTGGTGACAGGGGAAAGCACCCATTGCGATAAAGACCAGTTTAAAAATAATTGAAAGGTAATCCTCAATGCTAGTATCAAAAAATGCCATCAATATCGAAAATGTCGAAGTCATTATGAGTAGAATCAACAGGAAAAACTCCACAAGTTGAGTTTTGGTATTCAGACCTATGTTCATCACCATCAACCGTCGCTGAGGCATCGGTTTTAATGCAAGGTGCGTGTGATGTAGAAAGGAACGGTAAGAGTGATTTGTGGTTCATTCCTGTATCAGTCGATGTAGCAGTGCGGCGTGTGTTCCAGGCCCCGTTTCGAGACCCCTCTGCTTGGACACGTTTTTTTACTACAGTGCCTCTTTTCTTGTTAATAGAGTTGTGCGCGGCGGTATCAAACGCGTTGAAGGTTCCCACCATCGCCGCCACACCACCAACTACCAGCACTTCAGAATTTAACCATGATGAAGTATGTTGGAAAGGATCGCGTCCACCCACTAAGCTACGTGCTATTGCCCGTCGATCAGGAATGATGTCACTTGTGGCAAGATCCAGTAATCGAGACGACGACGCATCCGTCTCTGGTGCACCAAGGAAAGACATATCAAGCTCTACTGAGGGGCAACTTGGAGCTTCGACGTATTGTTTAGAAAATTGACCCCCTACGAAACGGACCAAAGAGGCACCAGTATCCGAAGCATCTTCTCTGCGATGCGCTTGGAAGCATGGGTATAACGGCAGCTCCAATTTATTACATGCAAACTCGCCAGCGTGATCATGGCTGACACCAACATCGCCTATCTCATCCCTGGTTCGCCTAAGTGAAGCTACGCGCCCTGCCATTATTGTATCGCCAAAGTGCTGAACGCAATTGTTCAGTGTCTCTGAAGAATCAGTTGTTGTACTGCAAACATTCCGACGGGTAATCCAACCATGGGTATCAACGAATCTTTCAGTTCCCCGTGCCATTGCAGAGGATATTTGTTCATAGCCGGAATTAGCTTTCCCTTCCAGAGAATTTAGACTAGGAAAAACTGGAATAGCATCAGTTTTTCGTCCATTAGAGCTGTTCCGACTACTTGGAAGATCAGCACCTGTGTCCCACTTACCCTTTTCTGTCTTCGACTCATGCCTAGATAAACCAGATGAAGTATCCCGGTAAATGGTCAACGAAAGAGGCTCTGCCAGCACTACGCAGCGTACCAGTTTATCATAATCAATGCACTGCACTAGATTTTGATCATTTAACGCCATTATAAACTCCTCAAGTTCATCTTTGTCTACCATTTTAAGAACTACAACGTGTCCTTTGTGGCGTTCGGCAAAGGACACCAAGTGTGCATGAGCAATAGGGAAGCTGGTCATTGTTTTCAATGAATCATCTAGCATCACACAACCCTTTGCGCACTCAACAAAAAATGCTATCTCGTCGAGCAATGTCTGCCGCAACACCACAAAGCTAAACCCAGCAAACAGATCTCGCCGCTGAATATTAGGCTTCAGGAAATCGGAGGAAATCGATATCAACGAATTACTATTGCTGCTGAACGCGGGTGAATCCGTTGGGGAAGTAAAACGCCTCCAGGAGGAACTGACAGGCGGCAAGTAACAGCATGGATCAGGAAGAGGCACCTGTGGCGTCGCACGGTTGAGTATAGCGCTAAAAAAGGATGGCAACACGACAGGCGTCATGCGGCACAATATCGCCAATGTTTGTGGGGTTGGCTCAAAAAAACTTGATACAAAGAAATTGGTCTTCACTAGAGCATTAGTGCAGTAGCCGTATGATCTTGGCGAGGCCAGAAGCTGCACTCCACAATGATTTAGTTCACGCTCCAACATGGTGCGCTCATTCTCGTCGATATTTTCTACCAGGGCATAGAGATCGACCCAGGCAAATACTAGTGTAGCACCGTGGTTTCCAAGAACTAAAGCAAATTGACGCCAACTGAGGCGATCTAATGGAACACGAAAAGGGGTTCCTTTTATTAGGCGGTGCTTCTCCTGTACCACGTGTGTCGTGTCGTCAGGTGTTACCAACATCGGCTTAGAATGAGCAACTGACGATGATGCCCTATCGGGTATGTTAGCGGCAACACGATTCCGCTTCAGAAAGTCAATCACGCTAAGCTCCTCAGATTGAAACGGCGAAGCAGTGGCTAGAGACGCCTTTAACCCACTGGGATCCGTTTCGCTGACTAGAGCAATTGCTGTTGAGCCGTAGGTAGAGGAATCTATGAGAGTAATCGAGGCTGGGGTAACACACGCTGCGTCCTGTGCATCGAAGCTCATCAAAGTACGGTCACAATTAGGCCCATTAGGATTTTCTGAATCAACAGCATCGCTTTGTAAAGAAGAGTTGCACCGTATGATGTGCTGTAGCGGCAAGGGATCAATCTCGAATGAAAGATGGGTCCGGCTAATGCTAGGGTCATCTTTGATCATAACATCACACCCCTTTTTCCCTATTCGATAGACTTTACCACCGCTGAGCCAAAAATGAGGAGCCCCATTGAAATATATGATCCACATACTAATTAGCAGAGAACGTCACATTTAGCTAATATCTCTAAACTTTTTTGTTGTAAAGCAAAAGGGAAAAATTCAATAAATATTCTTCGAATGTTATTCACATTCATGTTACTTTTGTTTTTCATTCAAAAAAAAACCGTTGTTCATATTTTTTTTGTCATAAACTTTTCAGTATACTGGGATTAGAGACCAACGAATAACAGAGATAAAATAGGTGCAAAGAAATGATTGATAAATTTGAGAACGAGACCACTCACCGCGGGAAGATTACAGGTAATTAATAACGAATTACAAAAAAGAATCAGGAAACCTGAATTTCAAGCCTTCAGATTGTTCATGGCGCAGCAACGGGACTATAAACTCATTTGTGAGCCAACCTATGAAATCAAGAAGCGCAGACTCTTGACTCGATTTATTTTTAAGATCTAAAATATTCAACCAAAATCGAATACGCGTTTACTTTCACTTAAGTTTCTGAATCATCATCCGAGTATTTGTTGGCCCCCATCGTGGCTAACCGGTCCGCCATCTCGTTACCATACACATTTGAATGCCCACGAACATGGCGTATCTCGAAACCTTCACCAGAGTTAAAAGTATTGCTAGAGATATAGCGATGAGGACGTGCATCGTGCTGATACGAAAAACAAGTGTTGTACCCGTCCCTCAGCAGAGTGAGTTCCTTCCACAAATCTTGGTTTTGTACGGGAGTCTTGCCGTTGCTTAGCGTAAAGTTGTTCTTCACCCATTTTTTGCTGTAATTTGTTAAACCTTCCACAACGTACTTGCTGTCAGTGTACACACGGAGACGATATAGGGGAACTGGCGTAGAGTAATCCACCTCGTTAGCCATGAGGGACGCGACAGAGCCACCCGCATCGTGCACACCCTGGTGCAAAGTATGAATCACAGCTCGAAGCTCCGCTCGATTATTGGTGTGTTTTTCATTCGAAGAAAGTGGTAATGCAAAGTTACGACAATCCCCTTCGCCATAGTAACCACCATAGCCCGCTCGTGAAAACCCTCGCAAGCCATTTCCATGGCAAGCTCCGTCCACATAAACTTCTTGTGTTGCTACCAAGTGACCATCAAGTAACATACTTGGCAACTCGTCACCCTGTACTGCGATTTGAAGCCTAGTTCTGGATTCAGAATCGTAGAGACGCGGATACTTAGCGCTTGGTTGAGAATCAGAGCAATTATCAACGACATTGGAATCGTGAGGAAGAGGAAAAGAATGTTTGCACGAGCAGGAGCGCTTGTCATGCGATTTGGCATCGCACATATCGTTCTCATTGCACGAGCTTTCACTGATGTTATGGTGCTCACTTCCTCGAGAGTTATTACAGCATGTACTTCCGCTGGACTCCTCAAAGAAGATTTTAGCCTCTTCTAACGTTTTAAACCCTTTAAAACGAGCACCGCTATATCCATGAACCTGTTTATAGCACTCAGCCCAAGTTGCGTAAATACCGCGCTGATACCCCTTCGCCACAGCGTAATACTTTTTCATTGTATTTCTTTTCTAGAACTGTCGCTTAACATAAATGTATTGTTCTGTTTGTAAAACATGTTTCGTGGTTGTGAAATTTTTAATAACCTTTTGAATCCACCTGTTCATGTCACTGATTCAATTGCAGGATATCGGAAAGTGTCAAATCACGATTTGGGGACAAGCACCACCCAGTCTCAAATGTAAAGATAATATGCGAATGAGTGTTTAGGAACGACGTACTCGTGGCACAGAGGCTATCGGCACTAAATGAACTCAAGTTACAAAGACAATACAAAATCAGTAAACACAGTTAAATGGTTTGATGAGAATAGGAGAAGAAGTGCCTATTTTGGAAGTGCCGTAGCGCTTGCATTTCCTTTTTGAGTTTTAGCATTATTATTTTTTTTTATATTGCTTCATGGCATGTAAGGAAGAGGGGGAAATCGAAGCGAACATGGGAGAAACGAAAGTAAAACGCTGATGGGAATAAGTGCAGTCTAAAGAAGAATAACAAAAAAGGCATTAGCATCCTCAATTCATTCAATGTTCTCGTTATTTACAGTAAGCGAATATCAATAGCAATCTGAAGTTGGCAACACATGCCTATGAAGAAGTATTGGAACAATATCAAAGTATCTTTTACTGAGGAAAAAACACTTCAATATTTTTTGTTGTCAAGATTTTTGCAACGATTTAGATGAACCAAAGTATATTTAAAAGCAATCAGTATCTGTGCGGGATTCAAGGAGTACTGTCTTGCCTACAACTGTGAGCACACAAACCTCGCCTGCACGAAGCATATCGGAGTTTAGAACACTTACTCAAAATTGATTCGAATCATTTATGTCTCAAAAAACTAGCTTCACTACGATTATCTATGAGTATTGATCACTTACAAAAAGGTTTAGCCTTCAAACAATAAGTGTAAAGGTGTGCAATAAGATAATAAAACATATTTACTATTCAAAAAAAAGTAACGAATATAATAGTCTACAAATTCCATCGTCCCTTCTATGCTGTATTTATTATGATACTAACATCTAGACAAAAGGAAATTTAATTATATATTTTGAATTCCTGAATGATAACATTTATAACAGGAAAAAAATATGAAAAAAGTGTTTTGCCACATCAGGAAACGCCCCCCCCCCTTCTGGTCTTCTTCAATAGAAACTAATAATAATGGAAAAAGATTCAGGAGCGGGTGGCCGTTCCATAGGACATATTTTTTTTAAGCCTTTATTAGAATCCAATTTTTCACAATTAACCCAACGTCTTAGAACCTCTAAAGGATTAGAAAAAGAGACTTACAATAAGGCATACTTTTCTATTATTAAAAAGTTCTAATTATTTATATAATCTATTTTATTTTCAGTCTACAGAATAGCCAGATAGTTGCTCCATTGGGGGCAGCCGTCGACGTAACTATTCAAAACTGCACCACTGGCGTGGTACTTCAGTTCCACCCATATTGCTCACAAAGAAGCTCCAAAGACGAACATAATAGTATGCATAAAATGGTCGCGATAATCAAGAACGAAATAGAGGTGTATTACCATTTGGCCTGATGGTGAGCAAGCATAAAGACCTATAACGTGTGACACCCCGTGAGGCTCGTGATAATCCAACGCGATAGTCACTCTTAGACAACGCTTTGCGGCTATTAGTGGAAGTGACATAGGCATTGTGAACACTTCGGTAGGACGGGCCGATATCCATTGAAGGGCAGGAGGTTGGCAGAAAACAGCAACTTCCCACGAGTAGTCAGTCGAAATTAGAACAATTCTGTACTATGTACAAAGGAAGACGAGTCTAGGAATGAACTTCAGTGGAGTACCGTATTTTTAAGTGATACCACTCCGTAGGATATGTGTGAACCAAGTCGATGCAGGTACCATTATTGGTTTGCATTTTAACCTGACACCCCTCCTCCACTCCTTAGTGTGGAAAGAGTATGTTTACAAAAGAATCTGATAATGGAAAGGCAGTAGGTCGCTTAAACCTGTTATTATGTAATACTTTTTTTTCTGATTGACTTTCTCAGTGATTGTCAACAGTTAGTAAAACCTGGAGTAGAAGCAGTTGGAAAGTAATCCGTCGAGAAGAATAAGTAGGTCGGCTAGTCAGAATCAAGACCAAGACTACAGGTACGATTTAAAGAAAATTTCTGAGTCACCCCTCATGTCCTTTATTTATTCGACCACATCTGGATTACTTCCATACGAATGACAGGCTGTGAAATAGACCTCAAGGCGTTGACCGAGATTAATCTCACAGAGTACCGAACAGTTTTCGGTGACGAGAATATGTATAAACCCTTCCCCATGGTCTTCTGATTTTTCTAGAAAGAGATTAGCTCTTGTATACTTTGATTCATGCGCTTTCAAAAGGCATCCGAAATGTCATTAATAGTCGTACAAGCAAAACCTATGATAGAGAATAGTAAGGTTGTTAATCATGGCATTATTCCTGCTATTTTACAAACAAAATGCAGGTCATTAGATTGTATTTATGTAAAATAAATACGCTAATTATGCTGACCAATTAGGCACATCGTAGGGAAAAACTATCAACAACACGTCAATCTGATCTATTTCAATTGCTATTATCCTTGTCCAAAACTTTTAGTGCCCTATATCATTTGAAACATCAACAGGTATATGGCTAGCAGAGATGTCTATATGACGACCCTTGTGCCTGGAAACATCCTTGCTTCTATCCCCATGAAATACTTCAATAATGTCTATTCTAAGAGAAATGCATCACCACACGCAGCCCTTAAGACTATTGGCTTGATTTCATGATATATATATAACCACATCTCAAAAGCCCTTCGCGTGAACTCCGGTGCTTCATTAGTGGTTAAGGTTCGGAAGAAAATTTCAAATTCACTCTTTCACTCTTCCCCTCTCACATGACTCTATTCGTAAAACCCTTAAGTGTATCAACCCCATAGATTGCGTGCGTAATATTCACAACGCTAGGAATAGTTGCTAGCAGAAGCCAATGTTTCATAGAAAACTAATTATCCTGGTCAAAAAGATGAATTTGTTTCTGCGTAATTTTATCTCTTGCGTATGATTGACAAATATGACAGATAAGATGCGGCTCAATCACTAAAAAGATTAAAGATTTTTATTGGCCCTTGTGAGGTTGTAGATATTTTTTTTATGAATTTATGCATCAGTCTATGCTCTGAGTAACATGCAGTGCAACGATCACAAGATAATGGAAAGGGTAAAGTCTAGAAACTCCCATGTGTCCAAAGATGACAAAACTAGTCAGACACCTTTTAAGAAACTCCGTTCAAACACCTTCACAACAGTTTAACGAAACACGGAATTTTTTGAGAAGAGTTATCCTTGTTTTTCTTCTTCGGAGTACATGTTTCGGCCTGCTGCCCTGCCAAAGTTTCCAGTTTTTCCTCCTGCTCGACCGCTTTCTTGAGTTTCCCTCTCCTTTGCCCTCAACATTTCATCGACCCTTTTCTGATTCAACTCCGAATCCGTAGGAACCCAGAAGAACGGCTCCTTCTCGGCCTTAACTTTCCGAAAGTTAGGTTCCCAACTAAAGTTATGAAGCTTGACGTGATAATCAATTCGCTCACGCTCCCAGTTGTCCCATTTGAGAAATACTTTTTGCTGGTCGTCATGATCCATTATGCCTACAGAGGTTAAATTGTGCATCTGCGTCATAACGTCCATGTCGTTAAGCAGCTTACCAGGTCCTTCCAAATCAAGCTGTGAGCAAAGGAAAGCAATTTCCTCGCAAATATTCTCGACGCTTCCCCAGTGATAATGACCGCCGTTCAAGCGCAAGCGCAGGATTAGAGGTTGTGCTACTGGGTCTACACCCTTCAGTTTGCGCTGATGCCGCAGTTTTGCAACATACTTTAACGCGTTCCATGCAGGAACTCGATCATCATCCAGACAAGCGGAAATCATCATCCCTGGGTACGTAACACGGCTATTTAGGTTGTAATAAGGATCATATTTATGCAATAAAGCCAAGTCAGTTTGGTTGTTTAGTGGATCCCCCCAATCCTCACGCTCAGCAAGGGAAAGCGGTAAGTCTGGATCGATCATTGTGTTGATTATGTCAAGGAATGGTGAGCGCATAAGCACATTGCCGAACAACCCACATCCACGAATATTCATTGCTGCTGCAATAGGTACGCACCCTGCACTATTTCCAGCAGCGACCATCAGTTCAGGCTTGGTGTAACCCATTTTTACCATATGCTCGCAACATGCAATAAAATCTTGTGTTGTTTTAATTTTTTGGGAGCCCTTGCCGCCTTCAGACCAACCGGGTAACTCACCACCACCACGGACATGTGCAAATGCCACGGTCCAACGGCGACGAATCATCCACATGTAGGGGGCTAATTGAAAGTGCATCGAAGGGACCTCCCCATATGAACCGTATACATAGATCAAGCAATGTTTGGGGGAATTTGGTTTTGGCTCAAAATCAGTCAGCTCCTGTACAAATGCGTCTTTGCGCTGGCATATTGTAATGGGAATCTCTGTTCCATCATCAGAAATACAGAAATCACGGTACATGCTATAGGGCCACATGTAATCCCAGGGAGTAAATTGTTCCGACTGACGCTGCGTAAACAAAGCATCAGACGAACAGAGCTTGGCTTTCGCAGCGGTCATATCTGAATTGAAATTGAAGACACAATCACGACTCGGTTGAATAATGCTACTATACACAAATGACATTGAACTTTGCACGAAGTTTTTATTCAAGCCTGGTGTTACGGATGTGAGCGGTGGAAAGTGCAAGACTAAATCATCCTCTCTAGCTGCTCGCGCCGCCGCCTCAATGCCATGATCCAGCTTTACGACTCTTATATGGTTTATTCGCTCGAAAGCATAATGGCTCTCATACAGCACAAGCCGACCTTCGAAGATGTCGATATCTGATATCTGAACATCCTGTCTATGTGAAATGAGCTCCTTCCACTCTGTATTCACTCCACATTTAAGAGCAATTTCATCACGCGCGTACACGACTCGAAAGTTTGAGCCTTTATCTGACGTGACCATAACAAAGTAGCCATGGTAATGTTCGAGCCAATTCCATCCCCTCTTTCCAGCAATCTCTATCGGTTTCCCTTCGGGGAAAAAATGACTCAACTCAGTTGGGATCGCTGGATAGGATGCTGGTAAAATTAAGACGTTCCCATTTACTTTAGAATCCGAAGTTATCGCAATATACTTGCCATCTTTGGTCTTTCTAATATCGACAAAAAACTGTTCGTCATTATCACAATAGAGCTCTTTTGGAGGTTCCAGAATTCCTGGGCGAATTTCCTGCATCATGACACGATGTGGCCGGTTTAGCTGATTTGATTCAGTAAAAAAAAAATTGTTTCCAGAGCCAAACTCGATCCCCACAATATTGTTCCCACGAATAACATGGAAAAGGCTTGCATTATCGATGCTCCTTACATGACAAATATATCGATCTCCACCTTCTATAGATAGTGTGTACGCTAAATACCGACCATCCTCTGAAACACGACAAACCCCAATTGAACAGTCTCTGTAACCAAAGTGCTGTTGAAGTAAAACAGGGTTTATAAGCTCCTCGGCGAGTATGTCAACTTCACCGACTTTTTTTCGGTAAAAACCAATGGCATTAGAGTCATGGCCAGGAACAATGCGAGTGAAATAAATGTAGTCACCAATCCTCTCCTCACCCTTATCGTATCCCCCCTCACGCGTTGTAACTACTACTTTAGCATCCAACTCAGCCCATAGACGCGCTTTAGTGTGCTTAAGATCAAACTTAGCGCTGAGCAGCGAAAAATGAAGCATTTCCTTCTTGACATATTGTAAAGTATCACGATCAAACAAATCCTCCATATATCGAAACGGATCACTCTTCTGCTTTCTGTCATGCAGTATAAATGATTCAGGGATTTCCTTTGGCAGGGGGCCATCTAGTACTGGAAGAGGGTACGTATTGCGTATCTGCGGGCAAAAATGATTTACTGCTTTTCTTGAAGCATTGTAAAGCCAGTTTGATCTTGGTATCCAGGGATGCAGTGAAGTCATCTGGCCTACAGGAAGAAGCTAAAAGAAGGAATAGACTAACTACAAAAAACGGTCGTTCCCTGCATGAGCACAGGTAAACAAAAATTAATAATATAATGGAAAGTGAAATTTAAAAAAGAATGATACTGTTCAAGTGGAAATAGAAACTTTTATATTGATGCGAGACTAAATTTTTCAGTCACAGGAAAACGAACACAAAATCTCATTATAGGAATTTAAGAAGTATCCTCATGTATTTGATTCAAGATTAAAAAAAACACTACTTTCCACTTGAGGAAAATAACAACAAGTGTGAAGAGCGTGTAAGGGGCTATTTCCTATTTACTTTTCGCTTGGATATCAATTTTATGTTGTGAAGCTTGTGAAAGGCCCACAATCGAGGCACTCCCCTCCTTCAAAAATTTGGGCAGCCAATTGTCCTTAAACCAAGCGATAGTGTCCTCCCATCCCTCAGAAAAAGAAATTATTGGCCGGTAACCAAGATCTTCCTCAGCCGCATCAATACGAAACCATCGGTTCATGGTCAAAACAAAAACATTAAAAAGATTAAGCTTGAACGTTGTGTGCATTAGACGGCCCAAAACCTCGGCAATCAGCGCAGCAATGTAAAGAAACCAAAATGGGTAATGGATTTTTTTCTGGATTGAACAAAAATTCATTTTTACGATAGCCTTGTCAATTTCTTTCCAAAATATACAATATGCTCCTGGCTCTGGGTGTGTGCTCCCATCTGTTACGATGTAAAACTTTCCAAGAATTGGGGATCCCCTGAAGAGTTTGCGTTCAGCAATAATCAATCCATGACAGTAATTATCTACATGTGTAAAGCAAATACGGTTGTCACCCTTCGAAAAAATACGAAGCTTTCCTGTACCAGCAGCCTCTAGAACATTCGGGAGAAAAAGATTGTCACGTGGCCCATATACTTGATGTGGTGCAACAGAAACTGCCCAGAAGTCATCATCACATGCAGCTGTCACAGCCATTTCCCCCTCCGCCTTCGTCTCCGCATACATTTGCATGTAACGATTAAGTGGAAGATGCGGCATCTCCTCTTCAGTAAGTCCATCAATATTCGGACGATGAAAAAGTGAGCCTTTAAAACGAGTGGAAGGAGAAGAACTGAAAACAAGCTTTTTTACACCATGTTCTTTACATGCCCGAATAACATTTAGGGTGCCGATGTAGTTTACCTTTCTGTAAAGGTCAGGTGGGTGAAACGGGCCGACCGCCGCTGCAAGGTGCCAAACACAGTCAGCACCCTTAATAGTTGAAGAAACATCCTCGAAGCAAGTAATATCAGCGACTACATACTTAATCAATGGATGGTTCCATATCCCGATTCCCTTTTCCTTAGGAACTATGTCAAAGCTGATTACTTCTTCTGCACCACGTTCCACTAGCATTTCCACTAGTCGTGTTCCAACAAAACCAGTCCCACCGGTGACAACGCACCGTTTAGGGACGGGTGGATAACAAGCCGCAGCCGCTATTCGCTGCGCATAAGAAAGAGCGGGATTGAGCTGAGTTTCGCTCATTTACGTAGTGGTTGTCGGTCTTGAATGAGTTATAATATTGCTTTCATGATAATAATTGAATAGAAAAGTGTTGATTACGGGATTAATTTATTCAGCATATTAGAAAAAAAAAGCAAGCCAAGATAAGAATGGTGTGAATAAAGATTCTATTTTACCTCCAACTCGCTACTTAGCACTTTAATATGCGGATCAGACATTAATAATACAAATGAAAGTATGACGGAAGAAAGTAAAATTATTTACTAAACCACATAGTGGATAATCTCTCTAGAACGTTGTAACTAGATGTTGTATCTTTCCACAAATCAGTAAGTGAAGTTCCTACTGGCAAAAATGATGGACCCTCGCTGCGCATCTTCAAGTCAGGGCTCCGTTTACGATCAAAAAGCGCGGCATGTAGCGCCCTTTCGTTGCTACTGCCTCTACAAGATAGTACTGGAAATGACGTAAATATGCAGTCACGACACAACATTGTTAAGCGGTCACAATCCCGGCATGAAGGACTTGACCCAAATTTCTTTATATCGCTTGAGACGTCAATGAACAGTGTTTTTTTTAGCTTTCTACATTTTTCGCTAAACAAAAATTTCTTTAAGCAGTACTTTTGTGGAGACATTTTTTTGGCGAGCGCCATCACCCCACTGGTGTTCATTGAAATGAATTTTTTTTTTTGTAACAGAAAGTTAGAAATAATACGTGGGTCTATATATGGAGTATTGTCTGCATTTGTAGATGGTGAGCGCCCATTAAGAGATAAACAAATCATGCTTGAATCTACAAGCCCAGTGAAGAGGAATTTATACGTAGCACTTCTTCCATCTATCATTATTGTTTTTGTTGACCAGGACGAGTTTACTAGAAAGCCAGAAAGCTCTCTCCCTTCAGGAATATTTAAAGCCTCGGCAGTAATAATATATTTCCATATACCAACGCAAAATGAAATCCACGGAACTGTATGTTTCTTTGATACACAGACTTCAAGCTGAGGCAGACCGGTGTCCTTTTCTAATTTTTTACTCAAAGATAAAGTGCAATTAGGTAGAACATCAGAGATGAGGTATCTTATTTTTTCTGAAACAATTTTCCCGTTTTTATGAGATCCCAAATGATCAAGAAAAACAGTGTTGCTCGATAGGAATATCTGTGAGAATGCTGCCTTTGATTTCATATGCAGGAGCATTTCGGATCCCATAGGGAGTGTAACCGAAAGTGGTACTGGCATTGCCTCATTCCCTCTGCAGTTCAGCTGCTGATATGCAGAGCGTCGATCCTTGGATTTTGGAAACAATGCCAGTAAGTAATTCAACACAAATGCCTTTTTTTCAATTTGTAATAAACAGCACAGTCCGGTAAAAAAATGTATCACCTCCCAGAGGGGAATGCAAGATGCAGTTGCTAGCGCCGACCCCTGCTCGCAACTAAGCGGAAGTTCTTTCCAAAGCCTTTCTATGAGTTCCCAGAAGTAGAAAGACTCAGAGCAAAATAGTATAGATCGGGCCGCATCGCTGTTTAGCAAACTCAGTAACTTAGAAAACTGACTATCGATAATCTCTTGAAGATTGGACATACTTTATATATTATAGAAAGGAATAAAGCTGTTACTTCAGAGAAAGTAAAATGTATTCATTGCAGTCCAATTAAACTAAGTGTCATTGCATTCAAACTGTTGAAATGCACATCGGCTTTGGCCTGGATCCTATAATAGGCAGAAGGGGGGAGGGGGACGCCCATCCCCGGCAAAAATAAATAAATAGAGCATGTGGAGAAAGGAATCACGCACCCCAAACCTCCCCAACAATCCTTTCTTTTTTTTGCCCGTGTTTGTGCAAAACGCTGTATTTTAAAGCTGCCCATAAATTTACATTGAAATCCGAAACATAAAGAATTGCTTAAATAGCTAAGAGGACTCAAATAATTTCAGCAACCGAAGAAGGATAATCTAAAAAGAAATATAACGCTGCATTTGCCCGCACTTGCGCTCACCATCTTTCCGCCCACCCCCCGGCACAGTTCTTCACCAAACCATCGGTCGCCAAACAAAGACCCTGGCATGGGTAAAAACGGCACAAGAACAGAACGCAAATCTCATACTAAGAAATTTGTCCACTAATCGATAAGCCCTATTTTCATTTCAAAAGCACGAATTCGATGGAAAAAACCGCGGGAATTGATCAAAAATTAGTTTCGTAATCGACACAGGGGGGGGGGCCCACCGGGGCCATGGTGCGCGGGAGAAGCCCTTGGATTTTCATTCCTGCCAAACATCGAGGATGCGTTGATATAGATCAGCAAGCTAAGGGGCAGGAAAAGCGGATAAATGCCATAATTTTAATATTTTTTTTGGCCCATTTGCAGTTATTTTTGGACCACCGTTATTCCCTGGTGTGGTATAACGTGTGCCACGGGTGCGCCAGAGGGCTATGTGCGTAGTTGTTTCATTTAGGACGTGCAAATTTCTTTGTAAGATAAAGCGTGCAGTCGTTTTTTCATAAATGATTATCAGCGAGGGTTCTGCAGGAAATTTTTATTTTTTAAGTAATCGGTGTGGTTTTGCTTAGCGGGTTGATTTTTTTTGCCAAAAAAGAATGACTTAAAATTTGAAAAAGAGGAAAGTATCGACATAAATAGATAGTAGTTACAAAATTATTCAATATGAATTTTAATGAATCGCAACCTTTAAAAATCTCATTTGAATTACTTTTCATTGTGCCTATGGGCATTAAGAACAAATTAAAACTAAACAGAGTCAACCACAACAAGAAATAAATAAAAAAATATAAAAATTAAAGTGTCGAGTATGAATAACACTAGTAAGCAAGCAGTCCGTGTGACTTACATTTGGCTTTCAGGGAAGGATTCACACCATGATATTCGCAGCAAGGATCGCACAATGTATCTTACGCCAGAGGATATAGCAAAATCCCCAAAGTCACTTGTTGCTGAAGGTGTATTTCCTGTGTGGAATTTCGACGGTTCATCAACTGGCCAAGCTAAAGGTCTCGACACAGAGATTTTGCTGAATCCTGTGAATGCGTTTCCTTGTTGCTTACCTCACTTTTCAACTAAGATTCCGTGGATTTTAGTTCTTGCTGAGTGTTATTTACCTAATGGTGAGCCGACACCGGACAATTCCCGGGCATTGGCGCGTCAAATATTTGAACAGCTTACGGATGAGCACCCTTGGTTTGGTTTGGAGCAGGAGTATTTTTTGATTAAGAATAACCGGCCATTTGGGTGGCCAGAGAAAGGGTTTCCTGCTCCCCAAGGTCCATATTACTGCTCCACAGGCTCTCAGAGGGCTATGGGGCGTAGTTTCGTTGATGAACATTACGAAATTTGTTTGGAAATGGGCCTAAATATTTCAGGCACAAATGCAGAAGTAACACCGGGACAGTGGGAGTTTCAGGTGGGCCCTTGTGAAGGCTTGGAAATGGGGGATCAAATAATAGTTGCACGGTGGGTACTTCTTCGTATTCTTGAGAAATATGATTTGGACGTTGACTACAGTGCGAAGCTGATTGAAGGTGACTGGAATGGTAGTGGGCTACATACAAATTTTTCTACCAAGACGACACGTGCCGAGAATGGGATTGAGGCCATCTACAAGTATGTCGAGCGACTAAGTGAATCTGTGAGTAAGGACATTGTATTTTATGGCGCAGAAAATGACAAGAGGCTAACAGGAAAGCACGAAACATCAAAGGCCACTGAGTTCACTTCAGGCGTTGGTACACGTGGGACATCCATTCGGATTCCGAATTCAGTGGCAACTGAGAAAAGGGGTTACATGGAGGATCGTCGCCCCGCTGGTGATGCTGATCCATACTTAGTGACGTCACGTTTATTTGCATCCTGTGTCGGACTTGAGACACCCTCTCTTGATCTAGCTTCCCCAACTCATGAGAAAGAATGGATGAGAAAAGCCTTTTGTTGATTTCTTTTTACGATATATATGATATTTAGGGCTTATTTTAAAGGACAACAAATAACTAAGTTTTCTCATTAATATATATATAACTAAATTTTTATTGTTAAAAAAAAAAAAAGCAAACAGTTTATTGATTGTGATCGATACTATTAAATATTTTTTGAATCTAAATATCTTCAAAGTACTATTAATTGTTGAGCTCCTTCTAATTTTTTTCTCTACAGGTTGGAATGCTTTCCTTAAAAAGAAAAAATACCCATACAGGAGGTTACTTCCTAAGTGTCATAATTTTTATTTTCGCATATACATATATCGTAGATACAAAGCGTGTCATTCTGTTTTTTTTTAAGGTATGTATCTACTTCCCGATTTTACTTTCTTTTAAACTTTGAAGTATAGGGTTAAAAAGTATAACAAGGAGAACCTAAAATGCAAAATATTGGTTTAAAACAAAATGATGGAAAAGACGTCTCTCCTTTGTCTAAGCGGAAGCGGAGGAGGAAGAAATCCAAATCTCTTTATGAACAATATTTTGAGGACTCTGCCATGAAACGAGTTTTGGCTAGCTGTTCTGAGTCAGACGACGCTAATTCTGAAATGGATTTGGATTTTACGGTGGGAATGGACATAAATATTCTTATACAGCAAACAATTCAAAACACTATTCAAAGTGTTTGTCTCGAAGATTATGATGGTTTCTCGTCTTTTGGTGATCATGAGCTTATTTGTTTTGCTGCCGCAATAAAAAATAATACTTCAATTGTATCACTTCAGATACGTTACCTGGATGTAAGCGACATTTCGCTTGTATCTTTATGTAATGCATTGCTAAAGCACCCTAGTCTTCGGGCGCTTGACTTGTCCGGAACTCGGGGTGGCGAAGCAACTAGTGCAGCACTCTGTAATCTTGTGTGTACAAATTCCTCGATCATATTTGTTCGTGTTGATGACACAATCGTCAACAGTAAAGATAGTGAGATAATTCAAATGGCAACTCAATATAATGCGATGATTTGTGCTGATCCTAATAGTAATCCATTTCAGTTGGGCCTTTTACATAAAATAAGTTCTATTGAAGAAAAAGAGCAGAAATACAATCAACAGTTGAATGCAAAACCGTGGCTCTTGCCCGAAGAAGATCTCCCTAAAAATATTAGCGATAAATCTAGTTCAAATACAAAAAAAAATTGAAAACTTCAGTAGGTAGGGGTATGCAATTTGGGGCTGAGGTGTGTACTCAGTTTATTAACGGATGCTGCGCTTACGGCTCGCGTTGCAAGTATTTTCATCCTGAAAAAACATGTTCTCTTGTAAACCTAACTGCAATGAAACAAAAACACTGTGATATCAAGGATTCCCATCCTCCTAGTTTTTCAATTGTAAGCTCAACCGCTCCTCGTCATCACCCTCCACAATGTCGCTTGAGGCCAGCATATTTTACTTTGAAACATCACTGTCGTAGTAATTGTGTAAGCGAGAATAAACTTCCTATCCTCAATAACAATATAACAAAGGAATCGACTGCGTTCACGCCAGTAATTTTTTCATTATGGGTGTCATGCTTAACTGCTACGGTTTGCAGTATAACGTTTCTTTCTGTTTACATATTGGAAAGGGAATAAAATGGTACTGAACTCCTCGAGGTATTTTTTTGTTGTTGAGATATTGTTTATTCCGTTTTAAAGATTGTATGTTTGTCTTTTTTTTTGACATCTAAGTTATTTCATTAATATGAGCTAGTTATATTGTTCAACCTAGGAGTTGTAACCCGTGCATAGGGTAAATTTTTGTCTTACAATTTTTCCCTCATCAAGAATAAAAGTGACACATACCTAGTTTTTTAAACAACCAGATATATTGAAATTGTATCATTCTGTCCGTTTCAAGATATGCTATTTTGCTTTGATGTATCCTTCCCTCCACTAAAAAAAATGCAACTGTCAGGCAAACTAATTTTGTTCAAAATATATCATTCCTTTATTATTAGAATAATTAATATTCAATCGCTGTTACATTTTTTTCTACAGCATCTGATTGGATGGATCTTTCCTTGCAGTGAAGTCCGTTATGACTTCAAATGCAAACTTTCAGTTTTTTTGTCTTACATTTAAAACGGAGGAACATTATTTCTGCTGCAGCTAACAAGGGAAACCCAACGTATTTCATTTACATTGGATTAATATTGTCTAAAAGTTTTGTCCATGTCTACTCAGAACATTAAAAATAAGAACGCGAGTATAACTGTACGGAGGCTTAATAATCCATCTCACCTTAAGGGTCAAAGTAATATTACCGATTTTTGCATTACTGACTTGAAGGTTATATCAGAAAATGCCGAGCCACGTGGGATAGCATCATTAGAGGAATGCCATCAACTCGTATCACCCTCCTTCATTCCTTATCTCGAAGCAGCTTTGCCATTTAAAAGCATCCACACCTCAGCTGCGTCTTTTGGGGGTGCTTGGTTTTGGGAAGGTTACCGACACGCACTTTTCGGAGAGGATATTATCTACCATCTAGGTGGCTCCAGCAATAGCCTTATGGAGGATAGAATAGATTCACAGAAAGAACTGCGAAATCAGCTGATGTCACAGAAAGTGTCGACCAATACCACCATAAATAAACAGCCTTCAGCTACGGATCGAATCTGGCTACACGGATCAGCAAAACTTGAAGTAATGTACGCTATCGCACTTTCGATAGCATTGCACACTTCTCATCAACCTCTAATGGACCAGGCTGATGGTCCCCACGCGCTTATCTTGTGTGCTTCTAAGTATCAATGCGATGAGATGGCATTTATTCTTAATCAGTTCTGCGATGAGCTTCATCTTGTAGTGCACAATCTGTTCGAGCCTTTCCCTTCAATACCTTCATCCCAGCGAGCTGATGTGGTGGTGGGTACTCCCCCGCTGTGGGATAGCGTGGCAGAGCTGGGGAAAGCATGGGATCGCAGAGGTTTGGAAGGGATAATAAGTAACATACATGGTGGTAGCCCACCACCTACATATACTTTGAGCAAATGGAGACCTTACTCTATTCGAAACGTGTCACAACTTGCTCTTTTTGACTTAGAGTTGCAAATTAATATTGGGTTTGGGCGCATGTTAGTTCAAATTCTGACTACGTCTGATTCGAATCTTGTTCCAGATTCTTCTCTACTTCCACTTCGTTGCCAAACATACTCAGTCTTTGGAGGTGATCGTCCAGTTTATGATGTTGATCTCAATTTCACGCTGTTGGAAATCCTTCGAAGTCGAGGAAAACGAAATGAGGAAAAAATTTCAGAAATATCAATTCAAAGCTCGGTCTGCTTTACATCTCACACAAAAAAACGCCTTAGGCTAGAAGAACCTACTCTACCGTCCCCGCTTCCATCTAGGAAGATTCTATCAAGCGGTTTGCTAATCAGAAACGCAGTTTCGTTTTCTCGACTTCTTGTTGACAGTAATGCATTTCAAGATTTCGTTGATGGTATTTTAGACAAGGCAGCACAGTTTTGGATTAATTTTGATCCTTTACAAACAGATGAAGCTATGAAAGACAGTGCAACGGGAAGGAATCTGAGGTCGGGCTTGTATCGCTATATCAAATGCATTCCAGTATTTGTTTGCACAACCGAACCGGAGGCTGGACTTCGAGTTCAGGAGATGTGTACTTTACTCATTCCCGAAGAAAGGAGCAAGAATGAGGACGACATGGTCACAATGAAAAGTTCTCGATATAGTCTTCTTTTTAGTCATCTTGAAGAGCAATTAAATGGTGAATTGTTTGACGGTAGTGTTGTTTCATGTGTAAACTTTGAAGACATTCTGTTTCGGAACTATCAATATGAGTTCGTATCAGTTGAGGGACAAACTATGGGTACGGTTGATCTCTTTCAAGGCTATTTTAGTGAACTGAATATGGCGCAATTCTTGTTGACGACTCATGTTGCTCATAAGGATGATGAATACATTAAAGAAGTATCCCGAATAGATTTATTTCGAAATCATTCATGGATATTACTGCATTCTAATTCTGAGGTCACATTTGACATATTGACGCCATCAGGCAATGAGTTTGAGTGTATCCCGAGTTATGCGTGCTTAACTCCGGTGCATATAAGACATACCTTTACCGTTGTGGTTTTACGTAATGTGGCAAAATCTATAGAAGCTCTCTGTCGCTGTCAAGCTTCAATACGCAATGAAGAATCGGAACGTATATATATAAAACCTTTTGCACTCTTTTTGCTAGAGGAATGTTGTCAATATGGGCGTGTGGTCTCGTACTACTGTTTTGAGCAAGATAAAGTGGGTCGTTCCCCGGATAGTTCCGGTGCTGCCTCATCTTATGAAAGTGGTGAAGAGATATCAGAAGAAAGTTTCAAGCATAGTCCCACTGAAGCAGAAAACAGAGAATCAAGGCTTGCCATAGTTAGACGTACATCTACAGCAAAAACAGCAACAATATTTATAGAGTTCGAATCCCATGATTCTGCACTAGAAGCAGTTCGGTTGCTGCGAGAACGTTTTCATTCCTACACAGCGTCTGAAAAAAACAATGATGAGATGCTTAGTCCCAGAGTACATTTGTTTCGCAATACGACGTATTACAGCGGTGTCGAACAAGACCTCAAACAAAAGAAAAAAATTCAGACTGCATCGCATGAAGAAGGACATGAGAACGATATACTTGATTTCTGTTTCTTACAGAGTAGATAAATAATCGCTTTAGGAAAAAAAAACTATAAGCGAGTACATGCCTTAAGACAAAAAATTCAGAATCATTAGAAACAGAACTAAAGACATCAAATTATTGTTCAAGCTAAGGGAAAAGAATCCTCGTGGAACCCCTCGGTCCACAGGGCGCACCTAGCAGTAAAGGTGCCCAACGAAACACGGTGTTAGCCTGTATTGCGTTTTACATGGACCTGCTTGCTGATGCTATGCTCTCCTTTCTTCACCCCCGCCTCCTCTCTCCGCCTCTCTCTCTTCCTTTCCCTTTGTCACGCAGCCTTAATTTTAAGCTTTCAGAACAATCATCCTCATCCTCATCCTTTACTACCCTCGCATCGTCGTCAGTTGCACCGCGTCTCTTTTCCGCCCCTTCCTCGCGTCACACGTCGAACGAAAATAAGTTGCAACCAATAATCCGAGATCATTCTGCCAATCATGCCCCGTGTGTACTGGAGGACCTACGTGCTTGTCATGGCATCGATTCTGATGTTATGGTGTGGCACAAGCATGGCAGATATCGAAAACATTTACTCCGCCAACGTGACGACGCAGGAGATCGTGGAAGCCTTTGCCGCCCCGTTCGTGTCCGTCGTCAGCGGGAATGCGCATGCCGGTGATAATGGGAGTGTGTGTGTGGCGCATCGCGCCGATGGGCTCTATATTCCACTAGCATGCAGTGTGATGGGTCGTCTTTACGGCGTTGTGAGCAACGGGACGCTTGATCCGTTGCACGGGTGCTACCTTTCCGCCGCTTCGGCTGACGGGACGCGCTCGTGTGTGGCGCATATTTCGTCGTCTCCCGCCGAGTGTGGTGGCGTTGGCGCGGAGTCTCTGAACGCCGCGGCTTCATCGTTGGATGTGGGGCGCCGCGACCACGTGTTAAAGTCGGGTGCAGAGGCGCTGGTGGCGAGCATGCAACATCCATACGGGGCTGAGCAGCTGACGCTCGCGCGGTCTTTGCTACACACGCGAGAGGTCGAGAGCTTACTGAGCACGGAGGAAGCACTGCTAAAAAAAAGCCTTTTGTGTTTAGAGTTAAATGCTGAGAGGAACGCACGACAAGCTGCTTGTGTTAGCCGCATCAGTAAGCTGGTCCAAGGGTCATACGACACTGTGATGGCCAAGTACGGCGTACTGAAGAGCTGGCTAGGCCAGTCGCTTGGTGGTGTTGGTGACGCGCCCGGGGACGGCCCTATGCTGGGCACATCACTGACTGCGTGTCGCCTGAATGAGTCCATGGAGAAGCTGCTCCACGCACTGACCCCGGAGGAAGTGATGGATGTGGCTACTCGTATGATGAACACTCTAAGTAATTCTCTAGAGAGTCAGCCGGATTCCGCGGACAAGATTCAGCCCGTGTTGTGTTTACAGGGGATCTATGCTGTGGCTGTACTCGCGATTGAGGACGCGAGAATTCGCAGCTTGCGTCAGAAGCTTATCAAGGGGACGATATCTGAGGCCGATACATCGACACACACGGAGTTGCTTTCGCAACTGTCTACGT
>HF955063.1:929714-963575 GCA_000582765.1 Phytomonas sp. EM1 | reverse complement strand
ATTATTATTTGATCTAAAACGAAAAAAATTAATTTTATAAATTCCTGTGACCTAGCATCTTTTTTATCCTTTATTAATCAACATTTCACTTTTTCCTCCTTCCTGAATCCTAAGCCTAATAGACAATCGTAAGTTAACTTTTTTCGGCTTACAACAGAAATTATAGTCCTACCAATAAAGTTTATATTCATTCTGCAAATCATCGTTTCATTGGGAATTCGCTGTAGCTGATTTGATTTGTGGCATGTTAGAGATTCAAGGGATTAAGAAAGTGGAGTTTTAATTAGGGAAGAAGCATTTATCACGGCCATGAATCTCGCACTAGGGGTTTTGGATTTAGACCTAAGCAACTTGCATACCAAAACCAGTCCTATCTGTGATGAAAGTAGTCAAGGACAACGTAACCCTTCGCCCTGCGAAAAATCCTTGACGTTGCGTTACTTGCCATCACCGGAACATATTTCACCGCATCAGACGCCGACTAAACGTGTTCATCCCACATTACACCCAGGCAAGTCTCATTTGGGCCTAGACCTACAACAGCTTGCTGAAGAAAATCTGAAACAATTTTATGGAATTGATGTGAACAGATGCACCGATGTTTCGACATTGCAACGCTTACTGGCTGATGGTTTCCGTAACTTTCTCTATACCACACAATGGTACGAATCTATGTTGCATGAACGCAATAAAACGTTCGCACATCGATTAGGTGAGCTTAAAAAATATATAGGCACTGGTAAGCTCCATGAGGCTCCTAAAACAGTGGTTCCTGTGGCTCGGCGTATGCGGTCTGGCAGCATATCAGCTGAGACTCCACGTCTTGTGACTGATGTAGTTGATGGTGGTGATAATATAAACGGTACAAAGAGAGAATTAGAGCATTTTTCGCTTCAAACTGACCGTCTCATGACTATACACATGCATCCACATGCACAGCATTATCACAATAGATTAAATTTGACAGAATCTCAACAGAGTACACCAGGTCTTGTCAAACCTTGTCGTAGTTTGTCTCGCCCCGTGTTGTTGAGGAAACCCCATTCTGCGAGCTTGATTTTCTCAAATCAAAGGCTGAGGAATCGATCAGGCACCCCTGTACCTCTCAGTAGCGGACGTAGAACACCTCTTTGGTACCCGCAACGCAATACACAACTTTTACTTGCCCCTTCGTCTGCACGGTCCCGTCAGCATGCAAGGCATAGAAGCTCTGGTAGAAAAACAACCAAAGGTGATGATAGCACTCCCATCACACATCGTCCACCATGCATCTTTTCGTGCAAGGCTTCTGCTTCGATGGCTATAAAGGATTCTAGACTTGGAGGAATCGTAGGCTGCTCTGATATGCGGCGTCAATCTGCAGGGGCTCATTCTTCGCGAGAAAAAAAGCGCCTGCGCTGTACCTATCCGCGCCGTCAAGTAGATTGAAAGATACTGGGATTAAACAAAAATGAACATCTTGGCTTGATAGTTAGGCACATATATACACAAAGATAGCAATTTGTTTCTTGACAATTTTGTCATCAAATTGTCAGTCGGTGGGTGCTTTATCACGTTTTTTCGTCGAAAAGTACCCCTTTTGAAGAAAAAAGGGATACATTTAGCGTTGTTTGACTAGGCCGCTCCACCGGTCTAGCTTACAATCGTTGAAACTGAAATTTCCTTTATCAAAATATAGTCGTGATAGTCACTATAAAGATAGTTTTACCATACTAATCTCTGAGGGAACACAAGTAAAATGGTATGAAGTCATGACGATAAGTGGAAATATAGGGAAACGAAAATGATCTGAAAGGGAAAACTTCAGTAACGTTGTGAAAATTGAGTTCTTAAACTCTTACGCTAAATGCTTCGTCCCCGTTCTTTTATCATTCATTATTGTTTGAGTTGTTTGTGCTAGACTATATCAAACTATTTATCGTCTGTTTTTTCTACCCTTTCTAGTATGAGTATGTTTCCTGTATTAAAGAAAAAAAATCGTGAAAATTGCTCATTACCCCACAGTATTTGAAAAATTAAAAGGATTCAAAAAATGGCATGAGGAGATGATGTCATCTCATTCCCGTGCAAATCTTGCTTTTTCATTTCAGTTTACGAGTAGAGATTTTTCTGATTTTGAACTCTTACGTTTTAATCGGTAGAAATTCTTTTTGTCCACCTATTATCACGTTACATTTACCGACAATGGTGAGCTAGCCAATCAAAAAAAACTTTTACGTTCACGTGGGTTTTCGCTAGCATGTTTAGGGTATTCCGCTGCGTTTCTGTCCTTCTCCCTTTCCTTATACTCCCCCATGTGGTGCAACGTTTATGAAGGAGTGAACAGGAAGGATAAAACCTGGTTGTATATTTTGACTTATTACTAGCACTATTGAAAATGACCCACTTGCGCAACCTGTGACAAATGAAAGACTTTTGCATTCTTTTGTTCCATCAAAGCTTCTTCCCATTGTTTAGGAGAAAAGGACAAAAACAACAACTCTTTTCCAAAAATGCGTATGTATAGCTGCCCAAAGTCTCAAGATAATACAGGCATACGCAATGCTTCTCCTGCAGTGAGAAATCCTTGTCGACGTGATCGATCTTTCTCCCCGATATCAACTGTAAAAAATATTCTTAAAGGCGTCGAAAGCCATGTAAGGGTGATGTCTTATCTGGAAAATGTATCCACCTCTTCTAGCTACACTGCGTTGCGTTTACGCCATCCCGTGGATCACGTCGCCAATCTTCGAGAGGATACCCCGACAAGGACGACAGGTGCCGAAAGGGATGCATCATCGTCATGGTCACGGCCCTTTACCGTATCAAGAGTCCACCGAGACACCACCACTCAGGTGTTCTATGATGACGTCATCGCTCCTTGTATCTCAAATTGTTGCTCTGGCCAGTGCTATCTTTTTCTTGTGTCGGGCCCCCAGGAAAGCGGCCGCAGCCAAACTATGTATGGTAGCCCACATCGCCGCGAAAAAGGTCTTGTGGAGCTTGCCGCATTGGACTTTCTTGCGCGTATTTCTGCATGTGAAAAGACTGCCTTCCAATTTCAGCAACAACAAGAGTCCGTGATGAACAAAGTTAATTTGAATGGGTATCAAAAAAACAGCGCAACGGAAAATAAGGAAAACGTAAGCACAACATTTAGTCCGCAAGATTCCAACATTGGCGCTGATTATTACAGTGGTGGACTTGTCGTAACTTTCTCAGCCTTTACAACCCGCGGGTCAAACATGGTGGATACAATCACTGGGGAGCCCGTTCAGATACATGAGTTTCCACCTCCACTTGGCTCCGTTCCACTTCCCTACATGCGTCTTCTAGAGCCGTTGCTTGGAGTCGACCCTGCGAATTCGAACAGCAAAGAGCATGAAGCAGGCGAAGCGGCTGCGCGGGTGGTGGTCATACCAGAACGTAAGCACATTGAGACCTCATGTATTATTCAGTTCCAAGTGTACGCCCCCGTGGACGGCAGCGGCAGGCGATCCATGTCGACTTTGACGTTTGTCGACATGGCTGCTTTCCGCACACCGCTGTGCTCGGAGGTGGCTCACGTTGTAGAGACGGTACGTCGTGTGGCAGGGCTCTCCGACGAGGGCGACCCCAACTTCAAGAGCCACAAGCTCACGACGCTGCTAGAGCCTGCCTTGGTAGGCCACGTCACACTTGTGTCCATCAGCACCATTTGTGGACGCCCAGACTTGTACGAATCTACCTGCGCAGCGCTACAGTTCGCCAACGACATCACGCGTATCCACCAGGTCTTAATGCTTCTCCATTCGCAGACCCCGCGTTGGCTGTTTGAGACCGGTGTGAATTTGGAGAGGCTGCGACAGCAGCGTGACCGGATGATGCGCGCACATTATGCACGTGGAGTGAGCGATTTTTACCATACTGTCTCAAATTGGCTTCTCAACAATGTGGGCAACGTTGGAGATGCCCTCGAAGAAATTCTAGTTGAAACAGGCGTCATTCGAAAACAAATATTAGCTGAAGTCGAAGCACAAACAAAAGAACTTGATAGCCGAGTTCAACATGAAGGGACGGCATCAAAGCAAGAAATGGATGCTGCCCGTGATGCATATAACACAACCTCAGAGCGATTTGGGGAGGTTCAACGGTTGGATGAGGCGATCACTCGATTAGAGCAGGATATATCTCACATAGATTTACAAAATGGTCACCGCATTGGAGAAATACGCATCGAAATATCATCATTAGAGACCAAGACTAATAATCTTCGGCTTGAGGTTCAGCGGATGGAAAAGGAAAAAAATCTGTACCACGATAAGTGGGGCGAATTATGCTCCGTACTTGACAAATATGCCGATGATTTCAGCTGTGATATGAAGATCTACAGCTCGACACTCCTCCTTGAGAAGATTGGCCAAAAGCGTAAACGGTTGGAGGAAGATTTAGAACTAGCTTCTCAAGTAGCTCATCAACACACCGATCACCTTCGAGTAGATCGACAGCGACGCTCTCGGCTTTCGCGGATGATGGTGATGCAGCAGCGAGTTGAATCCCTTATTGAGGCGGTACACTCGGCCTCTGTGGGTTCCCCATATAGTCGCTTAGCTTCCCGAAACTAACTTTGATAAGAACAAAATGAATGGGCGTAGAGGAAAAAGGTCCTGGACAGTAGGGCTTCAGATGCGACATTACGAAGATCGTGTATTCCTTTTACAAAATACTATTAATCAATGCGTGGTGATGGGGTGTGAAGCATGTCATTGTTTAGTTGCTTGGTGTAACGCATTTTTATCTTTAATAGTTTCCATAAAAAGGATTCTTTGAGATCGAGAAGGAGGGCTATACACTTTCTGTTGTTGCTAATGGGTAGGCCAATTGGTGATTCAGAATAGGTTTTTTGCTTTAGATTCAATTAGATCCTTGTACATGCTCTTGTTTTTTGTTCAACCTCAAAAAAAAGGGTACGAGATATGAGGTCACCTCCCATCCTTTCTGTAATACCTCCACTGTTAGTTTTTTTTTTCCTATGTTGTGAAGCAGCTAAAACTTGAGGAGGTGCTTTTCACACAACTTAAAAAAAAAACTTAGATCATGTTAGTGGTATGTACGTGTGAATACTTAGTTTAAGTATCTGAATAATAAAGCAAAGACTTTTTGCACTATTTTTATTAATATTTTTCTTCTGCGTAGATCATAACCAAAGGTTGCTCACCCGACCGACTATTTTATGCGTTTCATACAGATCCTTATAGTGATCAGTCATGATTTTTTGCTTTATTTATAAAACTGCATACTTTCACTAT
The DNA here is from genome assembly GCA_000582765.1 of Phytomonas sp. EM1. Classification (NCBI taxonomy): domain Eukaryota; phylum Euglenozoa; class Kinetoplastea; order Trypanosomatida; family Trypanosomatidae; genus Phytomonas; species Phytomonas sp. EM1. The sequence goes on along the minus strand of HF955063.1, from coordinate 958,308 downwards.
TATTCTATACCTCACTTAAATCTATCTAAACTCAGGTTGAAGATAGGAAGACATATTTTGCTTTTGAAGAAAATAGAACTAATGCTAGGTGTTTCCGTGCCTACTCACACAGCTCCATCAAAAAGCGGGTGGGCGCATTCATCTTCGCCACTGCATTTGGAAACCGCAACAACCCCAGGCGGTGCGTCCATTCGCTCCACAAGACCTTCCATATCAGAAAGGATTGTGGCCGGTGTTGCCGCCTCTAGATGCGAACTCGTTTCCAATTCGCAGAAAGGACATTCCACTTTTGGTCTAATAAAAACAAATTCTAACCTTGTGAAGCCATCTTTGAAGGGTCTCGACTCGAGGGATTCAGAAGGGTTTGCTGCACAAAATGTGCAGCTGTCAGATAAATTTGATGGTGACTTGTCCAGCACCCTAAATGTACCCCAAGTGTCGCACGAGGATATTCAAGGTCAAGAGTCTCAATCCGTTGCGGCTGAGGACCTTGTGCACGATATACTAGCAATAAACACACTGGCTATGCACCAAGGTAAAACTGGTATGCTAGAGGAAGCAATGGAATTGCTGAACGGAGCCTACAGTAAGCTCAATATCAACGAACACCTGCTGACGGATGCTCGGTTGCTGGACCAGCTTCGCGCGATGACGCTAAACAATATGGGAGTCACGGAATGTCATCGAAGCCAGCCACGCCACGCCCTTAGTCATTTCGAAGCGGCAAGACAACTCGAAGAAAATCATGACATAGCGTCGCCATCTGTCGCGCTCAATTCATGTGCTGCCTATAATGCTCTTGGTAGCTACGAGAAGTCGACTGCGGCGGCGCTAGAGGCTATCGATATGCTACGCACGTTGGAGGTACAGCGTCAACAGGCTAGAAAAATTGCTCGCAAGAAGGAACGTCAGCTCCAGATCTCTCAGCAGGAGGGTAAGAACATACTGATAGGTGCTTCAAACTCTGGCACCAACATTCCTGACCCTAATCTTGCGAAGAAATCCCACAAGGGTGAGAAAGAAGATAAGGACGAGACGTTGTTGAATGATGTCGGGCAGCTTACCATTGCCGAATCCGATAATAAAACGTTGTGGGGCGCTGCGTGGCATAATCTTGCTGTTGCGCAGTTAAATACTGCACGCTATGCCATACGAAAACAAGACGCCCAAAGTGAACGTTCCAATACCTTAGTGATCTTTCGAAACGCCATGAAGGCGACACAGGACTTTCTGGGGATTAATCATCCCATGACGAAGGCCGTAGTGGAAACGTACCGTGCGGTGCGTGCCTCACTTCGCAAGAGTGGTGTGTTTAAGCAGCATCGCACGCTGCTAACAGCACCACCACAGCCTTTAGATCCTCGTGAACAAGAGTTAGAGGAGCTGTTGGTGGAGCCGAAGCCTGGACACACACGTCACGGTACAATGGAGCTGAATAAAAAGGAGTTAACCATCACCTTTCGTGGCGACACCACCAGCTGGACAAAGCTTGTAGAGCGGCTGGACCCAACACCCTACCCTGGCGCGAAGGAAGAGGTTTACCAGTCCAACAAGCATAATCGTTCACTGCAGCGATCCCGCACGGGAGCTAACGGTATGATCAACAGTAATGCGCTCGGTAACATCCCCCTTAGCGCGACGCTCATAAAGGCTAGCCAAGTGTATGGGAATCCGCATCCACTTCTCTACACACCTTCAACCGCTCTTGCTGCCTTGGATGCGACTCGCAGCACAGGGGATGGCAGAAATCAAGACAATCAGGACGCATGGTCGGAGCACAAGATCAGCAAAGGAAGATCAATCGCTATGCGACAACCTCGCCCACCGAGGTGGGGACGTGACGTCAGTGATATGGCCATGTTGCCCCAGTCAGATTGCCAGCGCGATGCAGATTACGAATGTTTATTACCCTTGGGTAATGCGTGTTCGAAAAAGGTGTCAAGTGCGGCGACTGTTCCGAGTCGAAAGGCTGCCTTGGGTCGCAACCTTGAGTTGCCCCCAAAAGGGCTGACAGTATCTCCACAAGTAGCGGCGAGCCGATCGTCTTTCAAACATCAATCACAGCATTTTGCGAAGTCCGCATTTCCGGCAGTTATGAATCAATCCAAGTGCATTATGATGGCGCTACCGGCTATCTCCAATGCCAACGCCGAATCCGAGACAATTACTAAGACCACATACTACGCCATGCCCACTGAACTTCCGGGAACTAAAGGTAGACCAACAGCTGGTACGTCAAAAGAGGGTGAAGTGATCTTTCCCACAACCCAGCGAATACATACTATGGGACACAACCAACATCAGACAGATCATGAAGAAAAGGTTAAGTCGGTGGACCACAAGGGAGTGTCTAAAATGTCGCCGTCACATAAAAATGTTTCAACCACAGGCGATGCTGATCTCAACCCGCGTGACACTTCGCTTTCAGCAGGGCTGCATCCAACTCAACCTGTTACGAGTTCCACATTGCCATTGTTTTCCGGATCGGAGCCTGCACGTGACGAAAACGTAGCAGGTGAATTGTTTGATACCATGTGGGTAGCTGCCTCCCCGGCGCCCGTCGATGCTGCCGCAGGGGTAACTGGAAGGCTTCAATTGTGCATTGGCGGCATCGATGCGCTTTGGTTCGACTCAAATGGCTTGACACACGGCAATCGCACTTTTTCACGTCCGGAATACTTCCTTCCCGACTCGAGCAAGGAGAGGCAAACTCAGCAAAGTGAATCAAGGGTATTCTCAAAGGACGGTCAGGATTGTGGTTCCGTTCATGATAGACACGCAGTTCACACCACAGAGAAGAACATTAGGGAGGAAAAGCCGGACCATGGCGACGGCATGTTACCCATGGCTCTCAAGACAGACAGTAGTAGCACTACACAGGATGCCAGGCCATCGAAATCAAATGGAAGCGAAGATTGGCCAGCTAACTTCGGCTCTAATGCGAATTAATTGGCTAAAATGGATGCCGTTAGATCTCAAAAACTTCGAGGAGAGAACACTGCGAGAGAGGATGTCACTAGTAAATTCATTAATTCCACCCATCACGCCATCAACGATTCTATATAGGACGAACCAAAAGAAAAAGAAGAATTGGTGCCAATAGACTTATATTTGACTCTGAGAAGCCTCAAGTTTTATTTGATAGGGCAACTAGTTTTAGCCTCAAGATTCACTGATGGCATTCGTATTATTGTTTTTTCATTCCAAAAGGAGGAACCAACAGATTACAGAGATGTGCATGGAAATTTCTCAACCTTAGCTGTATTTTAGCTCTGTAATGCAGTTTATGCTATTCTACTCCGATTTTAGATTTTTATACCCATGGTATATTTATTTTTCAATGTGCTTCGTTCTAGATACTGGACAATTGGAAAGCACTTTTTGACTCATGTAATTTTATCGTGTCATGTTTATAACGTTTTTTTTCACATGCATTTGTTAAAGTGGAGGAATAAATGAAAGCAGATGGGAAAGACTCGAGTTTCTTCCTCTCTGAGTTAAACGAGCGCCTTGGTCTTTGCCCCCATTCCTTCCAATTCTTAAGTCCTTATGTAAAACAGGTGTACATTTAAATGACGATGCTAATGATTAAAGGATTTCAGTTTGCGGTTTGCGCTCCTTCCTCCCTTTTTTACCTCGATTTTGAAAGGTTAAATAACTCGAATGGCTGCATCACACTAAATATACTCAATAAAAATACATGGAAGCATCCTTTGTTAAATTTCTGTGAATGCATTAGGCGCTACGCCTAGCATATTACCCTACTCTCTTTAGGGACGAATCCGCTGTCTCAATCTCGAGGTTTGATATATTTTGTTTTCAGAGGCCAGAGAGAAAATAGCGCGTCAAGCGTGTGTTTGCAGCATGCATAGCATTCTTTTTGAATGAGGAGTTTTATGGGTTATGTAATCTACTTCATTAGAGAACGGGTATCCGCTTGTTTTGACCCCAGGCAACTGTACAATCCAGATAGCATATTGAGTCGTTTTTATGAGGAGTTTTTTTCCGCGAATACGAAGCCCGAATAAGTGAAAATGTAATCAGGTCAAGGAGGATGTTGTGTGGGTTACGTTTTATTGTAATAGTCTCAATTTTTTCTCATGATCCTTTTATGCTTGTATCCTTCGACATTTTCAATAGTAGTACAGTTATTTTCGGGTCTTTATACACCTAATATTCTCTGACAGGAAATATTTCTCCTAGGGGATAATCAAGAATCTAAGAGGTATACTATTTCTGAGAAGCAATAGCTAGTAGGGATGTTTCGTCGTGCCGCCTATCTGCTACACCTTACGACCGTCATTTCGAAAACCTCATATGTGTCTATCTTTCCGATTCATCTAGATCCACCTACGCTACAGCATCGTGAAATCTTTAAGCTGCTTCTTGGAACGCAGGAAGAGTCCACGAAGGAGCACAACATTCCTGAAACTTATGCATCCTCATCCAAGGAAACACTTACAGGATTGGAAGATGGACTAAAATCGTCTTCAGAAGATAAATCGGCCTTTGGACGCCCATCTTCACATTCCACTTCGCAAGATTCATGTCGGAATTCGCTTGACATGGATTCACCTCAACAAGAGCGAATGCAGCGACATCAACGCCCCTCCCGCTCCCTAGTGCTTCCGAAGTATGAGTACATGGAGCCGTTTGCTAGGAGTATACAAAATCATAGTCAGTTGGCCCCTTTCGAGGATATTATTTTAGTTCCTAACACACGTTACCCCATTAGTCTTTCACAGTCTACGAATCTTGCTGCCCTGACGGTGTTAGCAGTCCGCGGTCTACCACATGTCCACGTCGACTTCACTGCCCTTGAGCATCCGGACGCCAGTATGCCTATTATTTATGAACTAACGCAGCGCTACCCGAATTGTGTGCTCGTACACTGGTTGCACGACGCCTACGAAATGCAACGTTGGAAAAACTTTAATATCATTAAGCAACAAGTGCCAATGATGCTCCTGAAAACGATCAGTCTGCCGGTTTCAATGTTTCCAAAACGACCGTATTCATCACCTAAGGACTACAGTAACGGCGATTGGACTGCGGGCTACGATGACGGCGCTAGAGATGATATACGGGGGAGACAATTTCCAGACCCTGACTCACCACCTCCTGACGAGAGCTCCACCATGGGTCATGAGCATAAAGCCAGCAGTGTATGTGAAGATCTGAGCAAAACCAAACTCCAGCTTGAGGGAGACAACACCTTAGCTACCTACTTGAAGGATTCTAAAGTCCTTCTGGATCCAAATGTTAAAGGGAACCAACCCACGACAGATCAAAACTATGCAAATCAGAGAGAATGGTGGATGACCAGAGACAGCCACGGAGACGATAATATCGAGGTTAGCAAGTCGTATTACAACTCTGGGAGCTTTTCGTGGCTTGGTGCTACTCCTCAAACGAACCCGACGATCGGCTGGGATAGCATCGATGTGGTGGACGTCGACCCCCATTACTACACTCATGGCCCATATATTTGCAAACACGGTGCCCTCAAATGTGAAGCGAATCCTTTGCATCTGATGAGGAACTCAAAAGGTTTGGATACGTATGAAGATGGGAGAGTTAAGGCTGTGGTCGAAGCAAAGGATATTCTTGTCTCATCGGATGGCTTTGTCAAAATCGTTCATGAAGATTGCAAAATAAACAACAGAGATGCTCCCTGTAATGTGGTTTCTGACAGTAAGAAAGCACACAACGAAAAAGCTACGGATATCAAGACGGAGCAGCTCGGCATAAATGATTTGGAGTCCATTCTTCTTAAAATACCTTCTACACCGTTAACTTCTTCGCCTCCGACGCTTTCGGCGCATAAGGAGCTAGCTCAGGTAAAGCATGAGCTTCGAAACATATTCTCCGCTGTCGTGCTTCCATCTTCGCCAGAAACATTTCAACCGCACGAGGAATCGAATTCTACAAAAGTTTGTGATATACATAACTTCCATAATACATTTTATACAGAAAATGAAGGACCTCGACACATGGAAACCTATGGGAGGGGTACACGTAGGGATAACAGGATCAGTGGGCATCATAAAATACCAGAGCATTTGCGTCTTGTTCCTTTTCAGAATGCGCAACGTAATGTGCGTGAGCTGTTAGAAGAGCTATATCAGCCACTAAACTATCACCAGAACCATAACCACACCATGGTTACCTGTCATACTAACCTTTCCAAGGACAACTCCCTAGTGCAAGGGTATCCCTTCACCGATTCGGAAAGGAGTGGTTTGTCCCAGATGGACCATGCGCAGGTGTCTGGGAAGTCTACGAGTAGCTCAATTAACATGGGTAGGGATGCCAGCACTGGTTGTGGACATGGTGCCACTTCTTCCAATGTGGAGTCCAGAAGGTTGCCCGTGGTTGAGGTGCACTCAGTCATCCGGACTACCGGTGCCGATGTCCGCCAAGCTTTATGGGAGCAAGAAATCGATCCCATTCACATTCTTTCAGATTGCGTTTTGCGGTATATAGATAGCTACATGTTGTACAGAGATTCACGCAAAGTTAAGACGAACGTTGATCTCAGGCAGTATCAGCCAGGGCTCCGATCCCCTGGTTTTCTTGGTGCCTCCCCTGCCGCCAGGTCCACGCACATGGGCAGCGGTGATGTAAGCTCAGTTGGTGGTGCTAGACGACTCCCACTATCTAAAACTGGTGGTTGTATGCACTCCTCACACCGCAATATCACAAGAGTCTTCTTTGAGAGTATAATACCACGCCTAGAGCTACACTACGACAAGAATAACCCGATAGCCCGTGAAAAATTTGAGGCGCTAAAGGTTTTCCAAGTTCTCAAGGGCGAAGAGCCGGATTTGATTGTGCCTGTTGGCGGTGACGGCTATATGATGCACTGCATTCGAAAAAATTGGCGGCGATTTATTCCCTTTTACGGTGTTAATGCCGGCCACGTTGGGTATCTCCTCAACGACTGTTCCGCCCTTGAAGACCTTTTTTTGTGTCCCTTAATGATGAACAGCACTAATATGCTTTACTGTCAAGCCGAGAAGGAGACAAAAAAGTCGGAGCGCGTGTTACTTTCAGAAATGGCCTTCAACGACGCTTGGGTTGAGCGCTCATCTGGACAGTCTGCCTTTATTCGTATCCTGGTGAATGGTGAAGAGCGGATCAAGGGGCTGCGTGCGGATGGTGTACTAGTCTCCACGGCAGCGGGGAGCACCGCCTATAGTCGCGCGGTTGGGGCCTCCCCAATTCCCGTTGGTGTACCATTGATTCAGGTGGTGGGTAGCAACGTTGTGTCACCCTCGCATTGGCAACCTGTTCACTTGAATCAAGAAGATGTTGTCGAGTTTGAGGTGCTTGATCATGTCAAGCGCCCATGTCGTTGTTTTGTGGATGCTGTGAATTTGGGCAACATACTCCGTATGCAGGTACGCTCCAGTCGGGTTGCTGGAGTGACACTTGCTTTCTCGAATAGCTGTGATCTGCAACAAAAGCTCTTCCAAATGCAATTCCCCAAAATGGACTAAATCGTAATTTCAGATTAAAAAGGTGAGGATTGATACGGATATATCGGTACAAAGTGTGAATTGGATTAGAGATAGATTTCACAGAAGCCCCTTTCAGTATCTAACTCTTGAGCTATTCGTCTTCTCTTTTGTCAAGGCTTATCGTTGAGTTTTCATACGTATAGCAGAAGCTAGCTAAAAGATAGACAATTGCAATAAATTGTGGACAACATTTTTTACTCCAGTATGACTCTCTTGTCATTCTCAGAGGTCTGAATCGACTTCAAGTACGCTGTTCTTGCCTATAACGGGGAAGTAATAAATATAATATAATATCCTACTTGCATCATTGGCGTTCTTTATTTTGCCATTTTATTAGGTTAAATTCAGTGCTTCAATTCTAATCTGGCTCTAATAGCAAACCTTCATTGATTACGCTTCACTACTTTTATGAATACTTCCGCCTCCTCACTCCTTGTTTACTCTCATACATCTTGATTCTTGTATTTCAGAATGCAAGTTTCTGTGACTCAGTAATAAGTGTATAGTAACTCGACTTCGACGATGAGGAGGCACAGTAACTCGGCAGCGAAGTTCCTTCGGCGTGGTGAGCACCATTCTTACCGAAGTACAGGCGCAGCCTCGCTGGATATTGACGCCTCCGTTATTTTTGAAGATGAAGCAGGGACCGACGCCCCACGCAGCTGCTCCCCCGCACGATCACCAAAGCCAAGTCAACTAACACTGTCAGGCTCCTCTCAGTACCTCCCGCGACAGCGTCCTCGTTTTCACACCGTTCAGGATCTCGACTTGGCTCTCAATCAGGCCATCGAGGGTCGTATCAACAGCAAAAATGCCTGGGCCTCGAAGGAAGCGAGTGACTTGCTTGAAGGTATCACTCACACGATCGAAAGTACACTGGAGGCCAACGCAGCGGACGATTACTCGGGGTTCACAAAAGCAGCAACCGTGGTGGAGGGGTGCTCAAAGGTGTGGACCATTCGGGTGGACAGTACATATCAACAAAGTAATCAAATGGTGCGACGCTTACTTCGGAATGACGATACCACGACTGCGAATGGCAACGAGGAGGAGGGGGGACAAGAAGAGAGCGGTAACGATGTGCTTTCAGGAAAAAGTAAGACCAAAAAGGGGAACGCTGTGGCCACAACACTGGCACGCACACTGGCTCTCAATGCTGCAGAGATTAACCTGGATAGCAAGGCAAGAACGACTCTCACTCAAACCGGTATCAATGCCCAGTTTCGCGCTATCACAGAGAAGTTTGACCAGGGTAACGCACATGGGTTGTTAATGAACAACGCACCATTGGGGAGTATGGGTAACCTTATCCTTGACATTGACTATTCACGCTATGTTGGTAAGGACGTTCGGGCTGAGTCTTCGTCTCGAAAGCGCAAAAATCATTCAGGGCGCGACTCTGGACGTGCAAGTGACAGCGCTGTAGCAGCTACTGGGGTAAAAAGGGAAAATAATGCAGAGACGGATCAGAGTGAAGAAGCCGATGACGCACTGAAAACACCTCGTTTATCATGGGCTTGTGTCGAAGAGGACACTGAGGTTGACGCCCAGGTGGATGACCTACCGGAATACATCGCATCACCATTCCCGGAGTCCGCCAGCGACGGCCGCATAAGTGACGCGGGAAGTAGTAACAAATCCAAGAGTGTGCGCGGTAGTATCAGAGAGCATGCTGTGAGTGAGCTCTTAGCACTATCACATGCGGCGATCAAACACGAAATTATTTCAACGGAAACAGCTTTACCGGCGATAGATAATCCCATGGTTTCAGGCCCCTCTGTGCTTGCCGCTAGCCATGTTGGCGATGCTGAAAGTCTTTCACAGGGTCCTCTCGGAAAATCTGCGAATGTGGACGACGACGGGTATGATTTTACCGGAAACGATTACTGGGACGAAGCAGATGGAGGTGCTGTTCAGGAAGATGGAAATTCTGGCGCTCTCAATGCGGATCAGGCTGCGGTGCAGTTGGTATCAGGTGCTTATGAAATGCAAACTATGGATTCTCGGTTTGTTTACCCATGTGCTGCAGTTGGAGACGGTAGTGCAGCTGGAGGGACCGTACAGCAACTTGCTTTAGAAGCCGAGGACCCTTCCTCATGGTGCTCCCTTGCAGATATCCCATCTCATTCGCATTCATTGCTTGGTACGGCTCCCCGTTCGGAGCTTTCACGATTGCATCGTGAGCACAAATTGCTCAGTCAGCCTCAGAGAAAACAGCTGCAATCAAGCGCAATAGCAGGTGCCACTGGTAGCATGAATGTGGGCTCGCCGGCGAAGCGTCCGAAGAAAGAGCGGACCGTCGTGTTCGACCTTGGCGATACAGCCAAATTTTCTTCTGACCCTCTTTCAAGGACTGCATGCCCCATTCCTTCGACGGACCCAAGCCGCCTTAATGGGACTAGCAGTGTACTGAAGCAGAGTACCACCGTCGGCAAGAACATGACTCCTTTAGGGAAAGAAGTCTTGATTCACAAGGACGCCTCAAGCGTGGTACTAGCCTATACGCAAAGCTCCGTACAGCGTAGCAAGGCCGAGGAAGCTAATCTTGTGTTGCCGCCCCCGCCTGTTCCTGGTAAGACAATACCAGGCTACCTACCTTACCCAGTGGATATCCCAAGCTTTTTTCAGCCTTTCTCAACAGCTGTTTCTGAGTGGAACTTGCTACGCAAATCTGCATCTGGACAGCTTATGATCGGTACCCGCTCGAGGAATACCTCAATACTCAATGTTGGGTGTGCTAAGGGCGATCATGCAGCCTTAAATGGTGTCGATCAGCAGCGTTATGATGATGGCGACACCGGTGAAGGGGGCTGCCTCGGTTACGATATGCCGATGGAGTATTTCCCCACAGGTGCTGATCTGCTCGCGGAGCGGAGCGAGGAGGATTACATGGGCTACGACCTTGGTGGAGAGTTGGAGTATTCCGGAAGCGACGACTACGACCCTGACAAGCTCCAACATCAGGAGCATCAGAGACTGCTCATGCAATTCGAAGCTCAAGCAGCAGCAGCGACGGTGGTTTCGTCGACTCGGACGAGCAAAAGTGAGGAGGGGGCCATAGGAAGTGGCACCGGCGCGGAGTTGGATCCTATGGAACTCGTGCGCATATTCCGGTCACCCGAAGCATTCTTGCCTACGCAGGTAGACGTGGTGAGGTTGCGCCAGGTCATGTGGGAGGCCGTGCAGGAATTACTGGGGGCTGGCTTAAAGAAAAAGGACCCGGAGTTACTCGCAGCTGAACCTTCCAAAAAGGAAAGTGAGGTCGGAGAGAGTGAATCTGATTCCCATCAAGAGGACGAGGAATCTGATCAACCACCCACCGCGAAAGGCAATCTAAATCGAGAGTTTGGTATGCTGAAGCGACACATGCAATCGATTCTTCAGCCGCTCAAGAAAAAGAAACAACACACAGATCTAAATCGCATGCAAGAGCAAGAATGCAAAGAGAATGAAGAAAGCGGTCGAGAAAGGAGTCTCAACGTCACGGGGGTTAGTAATGTTAATAAGGTAAATGATCTAGGGGATGGAAATATGGAAATCACAGACAAGGCAGCCTCAGAATCTTCCATGCTCCGTTTTAGCGATGTTGTTGGTAAGCTGCTGCCTGTCGTCCAGAGCATCAGCTCAACGGGAACACTGTCTCCTGCATTTTTTTTCTTTTCTATCCTCTTCTTGGCCAATGAACACAATTTAGTTCTGGAAAATGTGAGTGAGCTAGATAATCTTATTATTCGTGGTATTGCGAAGCTTTCACCAAAAGTACCCGTATAATGAACAGAATATGAGTCGATAGATGTGAAACTTCTTTTTCTTTTTGATAGACTGAGCGTCTGAATAAAATATCTTTTTGGGCGCTTTTATCTTAAGCTAGATAGAAAACTTCTTATGCTGATACTTTGTTCTCCTTGCTGTAAGAGAAAATTTGGAACGAAATGAATTGCAGGGCAATACTCCCTATTCCATAAGAAATTTATCCTTTAAATAGAATTATATATTTGTTTTACGCGTTGCATTTCATTCCATTAAATCTTGAATGCTAAACTGCATACGCAACGTGTTGCCAAGTGTGAAGGTACATTCAACTTTTATTTTTATGGATATTTTTTTTTTTGCTTATATCCTGAATCCCTTCCTCAGACGTCTCCTGCTTTTTAATAAAGGTCTTGGTGGGTTTTCGAGTTCGTATGGCCTTAGTTGAAGAATCAAGGGAGTGTTTGAAAGGAAAGGTATTGCATTCAAGAAAATAATAATAGGGTATCTGCACTGTGAGGCATACAAGGGAAGTAGAAAGTAATGAGTTTTCCATTACCACGCAACTACTACCTCCTGACTCATGATGCCTTGCGCTTATTCGTTGGAAAGGAAGCAGAGCTCTCAGCCTTTGTGAAAAATCGGAAGCCCTTTCAGTGTGATATGCTAATAAACTCCTCGATGACGGACCCCCTGCTAGCTGAGACCAATCCTAATTACGTGAAAGAGTTTTGCTCGCTATTGCAAGAAAAAATGGGTGAATGCAGTTTAAATGCGTTTGAGCGTCGCATTGAGATCACGTTTCCAGATAACGAGGTACTACACCTGGCGCTTGGAGCCCCTAGGAAGTGGCTCAATGGGATTCAATCACCTGAGGAAATTAATCAAGAGCCGGACTGGCGACTGCGAAACCGCTTGCGGATTTCCCTTGGCTTTGACGAGGCCCTCTTCACGAGTTGTTGCTCCCTTGGCTTGAACATCGCAGCTCGCTACATGGAGAAGTGGGCCTACGATTTCTACAAGAATCGCAAGCTTCTGCTTTACTCAATGAAACCCGAAATTTTCAGTAAGCTAGATAGCGACCGGTTCGCTGTGCTTCCTCCCGTAACGTATTGGCAGGCACACGGCTACGTACTGCAACAAAACTACCCGTGTGGGGCTTACCAGCAGGTGTACGAAACTGTGCGCCATAACTTTGCTAAGTATTACAAGGTTTACCCATTTAGTAATCCTTACTGTGAAGGCGAAGATCTGAATACCATGAAGGTGGTAATGGATCTCTGTAGCTTGTCGAGCCCACAACCTTTAACGACGGATGAAGTCGGGATGGAGCTCGACCTGAGCGTGGCGTCGTTACCTGAAAAAAATAAGCCTATGCCGCAGTAGTGAAAGTCTTCTTCCAGGGTGGCAATGCAAGCCGAATATTCATCAATATATTTTATTAACAGTGCGCAATAATATGTATGGGCAAGGATGCAGGTGGTCATATGCAGTGTCATGAATAAGAAGAACAGCTGTTTATCTTAAAACACTCTTTCCTCCTCACTTCTTTTTCACAAGATGCCTAAGTATACGGAAATGTACATTCTATCGAAATTCAGTGTTTTTTCTTCAATTTATCCCTTCTTTGGGGGATGACAAAATAGGAGTATGAATGGGCTACACGAATTGTGTATGATTTTCTTCGTCTTCACATTAGCTATCTTTTAATTCCATCATCGGCTGAATTAAAAGACAGCATAGGATGTTGGCATCCGAAACTCATATGGGGCCTCTTATTTCAGCGGAAACGGGGGATGCGGGAGGAGGGGGGAGACCCTTTTCCCTCTTACATCCCACTATCTTTCCGAGTTAAGGTCTATTTATCATATGTCTTCTTAATTATTCCCGAGTTTTTTATTCGTTTTTTGTTTGTAGGATCCGTTTTTAGTTGGTCACAGAGGACCGCAGAAAATGTCATCACAGAATGATAATCAAAATGTCTCTAGCAACGAACGACAACGAAAAAACATACCTCAAGGGGATGAAGTCTGCCCTAGCAGACAGTTGTCGTCTTCAGCCTCGACAGAATCACATGCTGAGGAGGCCTCTACTGCATTGTATCCAACGGCAACAGAATTCGTTGAATCAACCTATGATGTGCCTTCGGCAGACACTTCCTCGTTCACTGAGCTAGCAAATTCTGCAAGAGAAGAAATGGAATCGGGAGTTCTGAATCTTAGTAAAGAACATAAGCGGCGTATGGTTTTGTACGGTAGTCGGGCGCTGGCAGCGGGCAGCAAACGCCCTTTGCCTCATTCATCAGGTAGCAACAGCAAGACTGTGCGCCAGCATGCCCTGACATCATTCGGCGCTCGTCGTAGGGGTGAATTAAGCCAGTATATCCAGCAGGCGGGTGCACTTTCCTCAAAAGTCAAGTACTTAGTGGTAGGCGATGGCCTCATGGCCCCGTTTATGGCGCTTTGTTTGCGCGTCCATGGTCTAGAATGCGATTTGGCTTATCACCCATCGAGTGACGATCTAGATCGTGGAACGATTACGCTAACCCCGTCCGTGACGCAGCTCATGGGCGATGTTCTAAACGTTTCTGTCCCCTCCGGTAGCGTCATTGGGCGTATCCTCACCTTTGATTATGCGGGAAACGATATGTGTGATATCGATTTGAACGAGTTTCGCGAAAGGGGAGAGAGCCCGACTTTTTTTTGCTGTGATCGACTCAAGGTGGAATCCGCGCTGCTGTCGCTGTGTCACCAAGGCCCCCATAGCTGCCACGTGCTTGCGAAACCGCAGATTGATCGGGGTGGTTTGGATGCATTGGAGAATGGTGGTGTTCGTGTGCATTTCTCGAGTGGTGTTCAGCAAGATTACCTTGGTATTATTTGCACCGCCCGAAATCAGGGTCTGGTTCCTGAACTGACCATATCAAACGAGGAACTCCAGCAGCGCGCTGAGAACGCTGAAAAGCACAAAGAAAGCTTTATGAAGGCAGTACGTTGGCTAGAGCTATGCGTCCCTCCGCTGCCGGAGCTTGGCCAGTACGAAAAACGTTTTACACCAGGATCTCAAGAGATTGTTGAAATTCTAACACCGCGGGATGCCAAGATGACGGTGCGGCCTACAATGATGGCCACAAAGCTGTTTTACAATGTAACGATAACTATTCCAGATTCTACTCCGGATCCGCGTCTTGGCAGCACCAGCACTAAGCAGTTCTGGGATGACGTTGTGACGCATTGGACGGCTGGAATTCCCGGATACATTTCTCATACCATGTTTCGCCCGATGTTCACTCACATGCAGCAACATTTCACAAAGTCAAGTGCGTTGGTGTATCGCACACCATTGTTTTTGATGCCACATTGGGTGGAGGGTGGTGGTCGGCTTATTAAAGTAGGGCTTGCGGCCCATGGCGGGTGCTTCGATGCCATCGATGTAGCAGATGCGCAAAGCTTCACAGATTGCTTTAGCTTGGCACGCGCCATCTCGGGAGGTGAGGACATCACAAAGCTTCTGTCCGAACGTCGCCTTCAGGTGATGGAAGAAATGGACCATCACGCTCAACTTGTAGACTTTTCAGTGAAGGAACGGGGGCAGATTGCGTACATGATTGCGCGGTTCAACATGAAGTTTCTGCGTAAGTACAAGAAGAGCTGGAGAACCATACTGAAAAACTATGTTACCCTTATGCCGAAAGGCATGGTTGGTCGATAGACAGCGTTCGATCGAGCAATTGAAGTAATAAATCACATCAAGGCAGGTGTTTCTCAGCCCAAGTTCGCATTAATTAAATGGAGGGAATCACCATAATAGTATCTAGTTCGAAGTGGGGGAGGTACCGCTTGCATTAGGGCAGGCTTCTTTTTTGCTCATCATTTATCGCTTTCAAACGATAATATATTGTATGATCTAGTTTTCTAAATGAATCCTTGATGTAGTGCCGCAGAATTGTATGAATTGAAATGTGAACAAAAGTGTACTAAGAAAAGCTTGAGTGTAGAAAGTTCGAGACCGAATCGTGTGAGTTTTTCAAACTACAAAGTATGGCTTTTACTTTTCTTTTTATAACGTTGTGCACAAATCAAACGACAAATTTTGCAAATCAGAATAGTTCAGGAAAGCAAAGGGGAGGCTGGGGAATAAACACTATCTCAGTTCTGCATTCACATTTTCTGATGTCTGTGCTGCTGTCTTTTTTGATCATTCATTTATTTGCTTATAGAGGTGTAATAAAAAGTAAAATATATTTCAATATTACTACTTGACCCCTTACCTGTGCCTCCGAGCTTGCTTATAAACTAATAAAAAGTGTGCTAATCACAAGAAGTATCCCCACACTATAAGTGACAGACAAACAATAGTAAAAAAATTGAGGGATCCAATGTTCCTCGAGAGACATTTTAAGCCGTACGCGATACCTGCCATGGTGTGGGTCTGTGCCTTTGTGCTTACAAAACGGTTCCCAGGTCTCCTGCAAACATTGAGCATGAGGTTCCCGTCAGACGAAACTCCTCTAACACTAGCTAACTTGAACACTAGCCGTTGCGATCCGGTTCCTCCCGATGGTCTGAACAGCGTAGGGTCCACGTCTTTTAATGGTGCTTCACAAGATGCTACACGGGTTAACTCGCTGCGCTTTCCACTACAGTTGCTCCGCTTCTGTGTTTCCCTGCTTCGCTCGACGGGATGGTCTGTGGAATCGAACGCTAGGAATCGATCTTACCGCCGTGCTTTCATCATTTTAGCTACATCCATGACCTCACTTCTTATCCACACGAGCAGGTGGAACTTGCTAAATAGCATCATTGTCTACGCCTACACCCTTTCTATTGGAAAAAAACATTTTCAGCGCTACGAGGCTGTGACGGATGTGATTGGTGGATTTCTTGGCGCCACACTAACCAACATCTTCCTGCATCTCCATGCGCCATCGTTTAGTCCCTTGAAGCAACGTTTACCGCCCCGATCCGGTTTGCTGGGGGAACGGCCGTTTCTTTTGGGCATTGGCTCCGCGCTTATAGTTATGCTTGCCACGCTTTTCCCTTTCCATAGCTTTTCTTCATACTTCCTCACTCCTGTCTCATCAAGGTCTTTGCAAGACTCGATCGTTAGAGGAGCTAGTGATGATCAAGCAGAAGTTTCTTCCCCAGTGGCGCGTGCATCGTCGTCGGTAACAATCGCAACAACAAATGAGAGTGGTCGAATAACCAGTCCCGAGGGTAGCGCGTCCTTTTCTCATCCATCGGCAGCTTGCTTCACAACCTATGTCTGCGGTGGAGAGACTTTTTCATACGCGCTGTCTGGGTTTCGCTTCATTTACCGGTCGGATGTTGCACAGCTGCGTGGTGCCGTATGGGGTTACTGGATAGATTGGCTCCACAATTACTCCACGGATATGCGAGCCCCATGGTGGTTGTCTGGATTTGCGAGAGACCTTTTGGGTACTGGCGAAGTAGAAGAAACAACTTCGGTGCCCAGAACGGCATTTTTTACATCAACCACTTCACAAGATCTTCACCATATGAACGCACTCGCCTTTGTCATGGGAGCTGGTGTTGCGTGGGTAGCAAAGCTCATCCCAAAGCTGTCTTTGGTGAACTCCTTCATCGGCCTTTTCTATGAGCTGCCGCCTCCACCCATTGCTATCCCGAGTGGGCTTATGGATTCCGTACTTACTGATTTGTCGGTAGTACGCGTTTGCAAGCCTTGCCTATGGTGCCCATCAAGTGTCGCTATTAACTTACATCCTGATGAGCATAGTGATACGAAGGTAAGTAATAGCCCTCCCACAAGTACGCCTGCATCAGCGGTTTGCAACGCAGTATCTGAAGCTTATATCGACATACCCGTTCCACCAGAGTGTTTTTGTCCGATTACACGAAATATTATGCGTGATCCTGTCACGACTGTGGATGGTTTCACATATGATCGCGAAGCTATCGAGGAGTGGCTGCATCACCGGATCTCCTCTCCCATGACAAACCTACCCCTTAAGTATGTAACCCTTGTATCTAATCGACAGATTTATAGAAAAGTGCAGGACGTAGTCGCAGCTTACAATGATGCAATTCGAGTAGAGTAACTTGACGAGGATATAGTTATTTAGCGAAAGCAATCGACACTATCACAAACTACTCTTGGCTCCTCCTCACTCTTCCTCCAATTCTACTTATAATAGATGACGCAGCTACGTATGTATTGATCATAAAATTGCTTATCCTGTCTTTTACGATATATATACATTCATTGAATTTGTTCAACTTAGGTGGTTTACCTTTGCAGCTGACTAAGTCGCGGAAAATTATCTACTATGTTGTCAGTGAGACATACTGGCAGATTTAATGTATTTTTATTCAGATTTTTTCCTGGTTTGTGTGTGAAAAATCGAGGGTAGCCTGGTAATACGGGTTTATTTTTTCCCTTTGAAAGGTTGAATAATTCAACTCTATCCTTTTAGTCTCTCTTTGATTGTTTGTACTTTTTTTTTATCTCAACGTATGAGAACGAGAAGACAAATGAACAGCTATACTGACTAAAAAGCGTTAGAGTTCACAAAATGTCTATTCATAAAAGATCAAGTGCGTCCATCTGAAGGTTTCAGATAAACGTTATGCTGGCTTTTTGGGGTAGCAGGGTTCGCGGTCCCTGCTGGCTAGACAAGCAAACTGTAATCTTATCTGTGGCAGGGGGAAGTTACGTAGAGAAAAAGGCTCCTTCGATCACATTCGATCTTTTACTGTAGATCATTAGGCTATTGCTTGCTGAAATTTGGATAGCACAGATTAAGAAATTTCTTAACAGGAATGCAACTATTCAGACTGAGGATTGAGCTAAGACACTAATGTCCCTCTCACACGCATCATTTACTAGAAACATACAAGACTGGATTACAAAACGATGCAATCCGACATAAAATGTGTGATATGAGGAGTCTCCCTTGAGTATTTTTCCCCTTTAGAAAGCTCGCCTAAAATTTTAACACATACATATTCCCTCTCTCCCTTTCTGAAAACGTAAATTTTTCCTCTGTTTCATGTCTCGAGCGTGCCTTAGTGATTTCTCCCTTTCTATTGACCAGGGCTTTCAATTTATCGAACGAATTGGAACTACTTTGGTGGAAACACCTTCCAATGCTAAAGAAGATCGTATGGAAGGTAATGCTATTGCGATATCGGAGGTTACCGAAGCCTTACCAGCGACAGGAACTCAGGAAAGAGGGTCTAGTGCAGTGAGTGGCTCTCAAAACGCACTCGCGGAAGCGTGGAGTATCGACTTCAGCACCCCTAAACTGCGTCGAAGGACCTGTGCCAAGGAAAGGCATGCATTGTTAGAAGGTTGGCTACGCCATTCAGAAAGAAAGAATGATGCCGGAACGAACCGCTCTCTTTCTTTACAAAAAGGCTCACAAGAGGAACACTCTTGTAGCCAGAAGAAAAGTCATATTTCAACGGACAGCGAAGGAAACATTGCCGCTGTTTCCACATCGGTGCATGCGCTTCATGTAGTCAATGTAGACGGCCTTGAAGATAGGAACACTATTGTTCCAACTAATCTGCACACTAAGCGTGCTGACCTAGAGAAGCGCCTAGTTCTACGCCTGCCACGCCTCCTGTGTATAAGCAAGCAATATCCTCGTAGTTGCGGGATTACCTCCTTAACCTCGATTTATAATTACCTCTATAGCTGTATCGGAGAGACTGCGGCTTATTCTCACGTGCCGCCAGTTACTCAAGAGGAGGTCATGACGATCCTCGGATTTGAACCACCCTTTGGGGAAATACAATGGGGGGGCTTCACGGGGAATACGACCCTGATTCGATGGTTCCATGCACTGAATCGATACTTCGGTCGGAAGGGTTTTGGCAGTGCGTACATATTGTATAAAGCACATGGACAGGGTAAGACAACACATATGTATGAAAGCGATGAGGAAGTGTTAGATGCCGTCAAAAAAGCCCTCTCGGACCCATGTTGTGCACTGATTTATCACTGTTATAATCATTACATGGTGCCAGTGGGCTATCAGGTCATCCCTATCGCACAAACAGATTTCTACAGTCCACAAGTCGCGGCAGAAAACTGTGAAACAACAATTTTTATTGGTGAAGTCAGTAGGGGAAAACATGAAGCGATGTACGCGCGAAAATGGTCGCTCATCAAGAAGGATATTGAATGCCAGTCGCCCTACTTTTTCAATATCCGGCACCCAGAGCAAGGGGTTCAGCTGAAGACAGCAAAAGCTCGGCATCACGGCGTCAGCGCCACGGGAAAACAACAGGTTGAAGGTGAAAATGAGAATGCATGTATTCAGGAAGAGGTCACTAATGCCCCCATACTCTCTTCTGAATGCAATGTGAGCTCTCAAGCACAGCGAGATGATAAGGCGTCCACTAATGGAGATGCAGCTGTTTTTGCTGCCGCCCCACCACTTCCACCTGTGCGCGGCTCACTTTGCATTTCAACACAGGATTGTACTAACGGCGGTGATGTTGTCCATAACCCAACTAGCTTCGCGATGCGAACGGGGGGAGGACTTGAGGCGACTAGTCTTAAAACAGATGTGGGTGCAGTAGAAGATGGTGACGGACCATCAAGTCTGCGTGTTGCACAAACGACTGCACCGTCACCTGTTATAGCTTCCCCTATCACAAAAAAGGCAAAATCCAAGCGTGAACCCGGTAATTTGCACTGCTTGATAGCCTTTAGAAATGACAGAATGGAGGATAATTTGAGCAAATATGAGCTATTCAGTAGCGATAGTTCAATTTCTTTGAGTGACGTTTCTGAGGAGGACAGAAAGTCTTGAGGTTAGGCACGGTTGCTCTGATATGAATTAGTTATGATTGTATTCTTGTATGAAAGCAGAAAAAAATAATCTTTTACGACATATTGTGCACTCAGGAGTTGACTTTGTTGGCTTCTTTTTTTCCTCTTTAAGTTTTGTGACTGTTTGCTTACTGGAATGATGACAGACTTTCTGAGAAGGCATAAATTGAATTTTTGTAATGAATTGTTTCGTTAATTTTATTACTAAAGGGGAAGAAGGAGATATTTCAAAAATTTCAACCTGTGTGCGTGGCTCGACAATTCTCGGACTAATTTTATCCAATATTTTATACACTGTATTTTTGTTTGTTTATTTGCCTATTTAATATATCATAATTGGAAAGAGCTGCGCTCACAAAGTGAAAATGTGAATGATGTGTCCTCTTGCGGCAGCACATTCTCCATACGAAAGTGACGGGGCCAGTAGAGCCGCAAAGCAAAAAAACTGTCACTATTTTTGCATGAAAGTGTCACCCTATGTTTCAACAAATGATGGGAATATAATTTGGAGCTTCTCTGAGTTCCTTACTATCGTAACATTTCCTTTATAAGTTTTGAGAAAAACCTGAAATGTGACTTTGAACGCCCAGCATGCTGCATATTATCATTACAAGTCCCGACAATAGGATATTTATCCAGTCGCCAGGAAAGCACTGTGCCCTGCAATTTGCTTACCATACAAGTGATGAAAACTACAACTCATCCAGGATTTAATCCAACATGCCATGTTTTATATTCCATGAGTTTGACGTACAATATTTTTCAAATACGCTCTCTCTTTTTTTCTTATATTTTTTATATTTGTGAGGCTTAGTCATTTTTCTATTGCTACAGTTTGCTAGGGTGTCTCAGAAAAGTGAAAAATTCACAAATTGGGTCTTCAGGTTTTTTGTCTCGTATTTTTTTTGCAAGTCTTTCATAAAAAATATATTTAAAAAATTAGTTCTCCTGTATTCGCATCTTGACTTTGAAAGGAGCAAAGCTGGGAGGTGTATCCAAGTAAAAGCAAAAAGGGCTTTGATAGCGTTGACTATGGATCCTGTTCGTAGACAAGAACTAAGGAATGCACGCCGTCAAAGACGTGCCCAAACAATTGTAGGGGCCGGTGCCGATGAGAACCCCACGCATAACGAAAACGGCATGATAAATGAGAACACACAAAGTCTTAATAATGATGAGGTTGCAGGCACTGCGACAGCAGAAAAGGGGTCTGATGCAAGCCGCAACGCGCGTACGCGATCTTCTTTATCCGATATTACTCGTCTTTTGGAAAAGTTTCAACGGCAAAAAAAGGATGGCAACAACACAACGGTGGTACTTTCGGAGCGTGAGGCGCTTGTCCAGCGGCGATACGCACCTAATGTCCAGGAGTTTTTGCGACAGTCGCTCCCACAGTCACCTGAAGAACAATCAACGATGCGAAACGGAGCGTTCGTCCAGACGGTCTATAACTTTAAGAAAGACGATCTTCTGGCAGCACTTATAGCTGACACGCAGGCAAACTTCCTAAAGCTAGACCACGAACTCTCCGAGGATTACTCGCTTGCGGCACAGCGCCTGCACGCCTCAGTATTTTCACACGCTAATGATTTTTTGGCCCTCTTTCGAGACGTGGAGAAGACAAGCGGTCTTGTGGAAGTGCTCAAAGCGAACGTTCAGGGAACCAAAGCTGCCATATCGGCTATTAGTAAATTTAGCTACTTCAATGTTGGCGACAACAATTTATCAGTCGGTAGACCACTCCCATCCTCTTCAGGGACGCTAGCTAAGGTGGACAACACGAGCGCCCGTTTCGTCGATACTGGGGAAAATGGCCTGTTATCGCGTCAGCGGCCAAGCCTTGTGTCCCGTTGCTCCTATGCTTATGATGAGCGTGGTGGAAGCATTTGTGGGAATGGCTCTATGATTCCAGATGGAGTAAATATTGGGGGTGTTGCGACAAATTTGTACAAGCGAGCACGGCTAAGCACTAGCAAAAATATGGAACCAAATGCTACATCTGAGAGAGCTAAAACTCATCTTACGTGTAGGTTCTCTGATGCGATGAGAACACCCGGCGACCGCTCCTTCTTTGCCGTACCGCCTTCAACTGTCACATCGTCTTGGCCCACAACCCGCTCCTTGAACATTCGATCATTTGCACAGTGGCAGCACACCATTGGCAATGGGGAAGGTTATATTAGTAAGAGAACTGATACCACCAACTTTCCAGGTGAAGAAGGAAGCAGTAAGGGCCTCGGCATTTCTGCTTCTCGCGATGATGATGGGAAATCAATTTCCAAACACAAACCTTCAGAGTCACAGCTCACGGAGGTACAAATGTATGGCGACATTCTGAAGGAAGAGGTGGCTCAATTGTTGTCAGAGCGGCGTCACTCCGAAGCTGCGGAGCTGCTTCGCAGCTTGGGTGGCGAGGCGGAGCGCAAAGGTTGCCTACCGCTTTTACTCGAGTTAGAATCGGCGCTTGTTCGCTCTATCCTCGACAGCCTTAACCACGTACCCATGACGATGTTGTACGCTGAGAGCGTACACATACCTTCCCTTCAGCTTTTATTAAGGTTTGGGCGACACAAAAGCGCGTCCTCAGCATATTTGGCACTTCAATCAACGTGGTTACGGTATGAATTGCGTAAGCTGCATGACAATGCTGATCCGAAGCATGCGAGCATAGTGACAGTGGAATTCTTAGTCGTCGCCATTCGATCGATTCTCCAGCGACAGCATACTTTGGGCATATCCTTGGACGAAACGCGCAAGACAGCAACGAAAGCGCCCTTGTTGCTTAAAGGCGGCAGTACCAACAAAGGGGTGAATCATCAAGTGCCTCCGAACTCGGCGGCTGTTCTCTGGGTGCGTGAAAATGTCGTGTACTTCGCCCGAGAGCTTCTCACACCGCATGTGCTTAGCTACGGCACAGAAACTGTCGGCGGTGACCCCTCACAAATTCACCACGCGGTGGCAGTGCTAACCAAGGTTGTGGACGTGCTGTACGGACTCACATTAGACGGCTTTGCGGGGTATAACACACTCACACTTCAATACCTGACACCAGGTCTGATGGTGCTGGAGGCTGAGTTTACGCGATTAACCGAGGCACGCTTTGAGAGTACCGGTCGTGCCATGCTAGAATACCTTGTCACAAGTGCACTGCACATGTACAAGACAAATGCAGCTGA
The DNA here is from genome assembly GCA_000582765.1 of Phytomonas sp. EM1. Classification (NCBI taxonomy): domain Eukaryota; phylum Euglenozoa; class Kinetoplastea; order Trypanosomatida; family Trypanosomatidae; genus Phytomonas; species Phytomonas sp. EM1. The sequence goes on along the minus strand of HF955063.1, from coordinate 935,036 downwards.
GTACGCGCCATCTATATGCGCAGACGCTGCCCGAAAAAGTAACGCGCGGTCCCACGAATTACTTCAAATCGTTAAAGGCATGCCCAGAGGCCCACACATGCGAGCCATCCAGCTGCTCTTGTGCCCAGCTGCTTCTGATTTATTTGATCGCCACCACTCTGCGGCATCACCCGGTGCATCAGTTCAGAGTCCCAAAACAAGGGCAATGAAAAGAAATGAACCATTCTTTGAGAACAAACAAAACGCTACTACTAAAGATGGTGACAGTAGCAATATGGCCTCCTCCTCACTTCTGCTCCCGGAGCGATTTAGATTCATGCGCTACGCCAATGGCTGCACTAGCGTACATGATCTGTTCGTGCACTCTGTGGTGCACTTTGCTGCTGCAATGGGGGGTCAGAAGTGGAAATCGACCGGCAGCACCGACAATAACTCAAGCACACGAACCAAGGTGCCAAACTCTAGGGAATTTGGAAAGGCTGCTAAAGATGACTCTATGGCTGCTCGTGTATCTAATGAAGGGGAATACGAGAAAAATAGGGGAGTTGGACGCAATACAGACGAAAAAACGCCGCAGACTAGAACTAGCTTGATTTTTTGCGATGCCCTCATCGCTGAGACGTTTGACCTCACTTTGCACGACTTGTGTGCCGCTTTCTTGTGTACCTCATTACGACAGCGGTACGCTCTGATAGAATTCTTGTCCTCAGAAACTTTCAGCTCCTGTCAGAGGGTTTTATTCCCGCCATCGACACAGACACATTCTGATATGAAGTCACCGTTCTTCAGCGACCCGGTCAAATCTCCCGGGTGGGTGTTCGATGGATGTAGCGCCTTGCTCTCGGATGTCATAAGCGTCAGCGTGTGGGTATCGTACCTGGTCCTGGGTGGTGCTGTAGGGCATCTCTTGGGCGACCCAGCCGTCTCATTCCGCTCACGACATCTTGAGAGTCTGCAGCGTGTGCTTCCGGAGGTTGTGCAAACTTGGCTGGCAACCACCTTATCACTGGGCTACAGAATCGACAACGCCAAGGGGTTATTGCCTGCCTCTGCTGCCACAGTGATCTTGCGTCTACCCCAGCCGAAGTCCCCGATATTCACCGCTGGCCACGAGGGTAATACTATGGTAGATACGAAAGCTGTCGGCAGAGGCCCCGCAAAACATGCTTCTTTGGGCAAACCTAGTTCGCCCCAATCATCACGGTTTGGTATCGCAAGCGGCTTTAATATTCTGCACTCACGCTCTGAGTCGTTAGGTGTTGTAAGTAACGCAAGTGGAAGGCATCTATCCGGACAACTGAAAAGCGCGGTCTCCGCCGCTGGTGACGCGTATATTAACAACAGCTTTAGGAGTTGCGCGATGGGCATGTGCGGCTCCCTCCTAGGGTCACCGGGTGCTGCAGGAAAGAGCGACGGTAAGCGATCAGCTTCGAACGACTGCCATAGTGATGATGGCGACACACCTATTGTGTCGATACCAGTGGTAGAGTTCAATGCTCGGTGTGATAGCGTGAAGGACGAAGCCGGCGGGAAACATACACAAGGAAAAGGTTCTGCTTTCCGGGGATTAGCAGACGTGTCGATGCCTGATGCGGCACCGCCTTTTTCTCTTGAGTTGTCTCTTGCAGCGCAAATAGACGAGAAGAAGCTGCTTCCTCTTCTTCTTGAAATTTTAGACACAAAGTACTGCACACCACATGATTACAGTGTCCATCATCTCCTAATTTCGATGGGCACGTCTTCGTTTACTGACGCTCTTGAGCATGTCAACGGCACTGCTCAGAAGTTTTCTAATGTGTGGACAGTGCGTAGTGCCCTCCTTAGTTATCCAGAGTTTCCCCTTGGCGAAAGATTCGACCGCAAGGATGAGCTTTTTCTCTTTCACTGGTGTGTTCAAATATCGTTACATTTGCTAACATTGTTTCAGGAAAGGTTTCTGGTGCCAAGTTACGCGCTGAATATACGCGTGGGGGAACACATGGGGCAGCAGCAGGCCTCTTCTCGAGGAAAGAGCATCCCATCGATGAGTAGAGAGAGGGCACAATACCCGGTGCAGGGCTGTGTAGCGCCCTCTGACGACGGTGCCCTGGCAGCCCTTTGCGCAGGGGGTGGCAACTACGTTGGTGCCATTTGTATGCTTCAGTTTTTGGTGGTTCGCTTGCTAACGGATGCGCTGTGCCATAGCACAATCTGGAACGTGGTATATGCATGCAAGTCTAGTGCTGAATGGCGTGCTGATGAACTTGTGCGCCGCCAGCAATTATTCTTTTTCGCACTTTTCATGCGGTTCTGGTCGCCTCTTTTTTACGGGGGGATGTCTGTCCCAGTGGAGCCCAAGGCTAGCGCCGACGAGGCTCAACCAGGAAAGTGTCCGACAAGCAGTAGCAGGGCCATCCCGGCCTCACAAACGTTGTCGCCCCATGTGAGTTCAGCCAGTAAAGACGGTGTAAATGCATTGGCGATGTTAGAATGGTTCACCACAAGCGGCGTTCTGCGGCAGCCGAAAACGGCCTTCACAGGTTCGGGATCCAATAAGTCGTGCGCCGGTGGCATGGTCCATCCCATGCAGACAGACCGTTATCCCGTAAGCCCAACGGGTGATGTACGCTTTCCTACCGCTGTGGGTGGGCTTTTCGGTAATAGCGGCGGCGTCGGAAGAGTACAGGGGGGTAGCCTGGTTGGAACTATGAATGCTTTTCCTTCTATAGTCACCACTCCGGTGACGCATAGTAGCGCCAAGAATTCGTTGCCTTCGCAAAACGTGCGCAGGCCAAACACCACAAATACTACCACAGCAGCTGCCAATCCCTCCGCCGTGAATACATCCATGCGTGGGGAATGCTATCTCCCCAACACACTTCTTAGCATTGTGCAGTGTTTTTTCCAGGACAAGTTGGGTGATTCACATGCTTTTTCAGCCCTAACCTCAGACTTTATGCGGGATCGAGTTGATCGTGCGCTCAAGTCAATCAATCTTGCAGACTTTGTGGGTACTTCACATTTGCAAGACGAAGAAGATGATGAAAAAACAGATGAGTCTGACGTGACTGCAACAAGTTGCGTGACCTTAGCGAATATGCGTGAGCTGCTTTTTAGTTATGTTCAGCCATTATTGTAGTGAACTGTGCAGAAAACGTATAAGCCACAAAATAGAAAATTTTTTTTTTCAAGCATCACGAAGGATAGCTTCTGGTTGACATTTCCTCGAAATGCTTTGGGTATTTGCTTTTCCTTTTTGCTTGGGATTTCTAGGAAGGAAGGATAAGGGCGGCTCATTAATTAAAAAAAGCTCCTCCCGTTGGATTCGAACCAACGACCTGTAGGTTAACAGCCTAACGCGCTGCCGACTGCGCCAGGGAGGACACGTCCCGTGGATAGATATAAGCATAAAAAAACTCGGACACCTTTCCGTTGAGCACGCATGCGCTGCCATGCGCCATGTTGCGCTAAAGGTTGTCACCTTACATATGGCTAGTAATTTTCACAAAAGGATGTTAGTCCACAAACAAAATAATTAGACAAAAAAAAAATTCGTTGTTCAGAGCCTTTTGAAAAATTAGGGTGAGAAGGAAGGGGGGAGTGCGCATTTATTTCATTTAGAGAAATTTAACTTTCCCGTAATGGACTTAAATTGGCGCATGCACTTTCCCAAAGCATACGGGGCTTTCACGACGGATGCAACCACTACCACGCGCTGGGGATATGGGAGCATTTTGGACCTACGTTTTTTTTTAATGGGGGTTATACTCCCATCCCCCCTCCCCCCGGGGGACCCCCCGGATCTGATTCCTACACATGGGTCTTGGAAGGATACGCCGTCGGTATTTTGCATATATATATATTTAGCTTATTACGGTCACTTAAGTCAAGGTAAAATGTGAGAAGTTCTGTTGTTTTGGTTTTTAAGCTTAGCTAGTGCGGGGTTTTTTTCTGTTACTTGCAGTTTCGCAGCATTTTAATATTATGATCCAACGAGTATTTATTCTTATTTCATTTTTGTTTTCATTTTTATAGTTTCGAGTAAGGAATTCTATTCTCAAGAAAAAAAGTTCAACAATGAAACATACTACATCAACAAAGCTCTCTTCATTGATATTTGGATCTCTTGTACAACTTCAAGATGGTCTGAATGCGATGATTGATCACTCATGGAGGAATGTTAGAACTCCTGACGACTGGAGTTTGGCTATCACTATGGAGACCGCGGAATTGATCGATTCATACCCATGGAAATGGTGGAAGAACATTTCCTCAGAGCCGGACTTTAATAATATCCGTATTGAGTTGGTGGATATCTTTCACTTTTCACTTTCTGGGGCAATGATGGTACAATCCATTGTCTCTGATAAAATTGCCATGATCGCGAAAATAAATCTGAGCGACTCGTTTATACCTTTCAAGCCTAAGACTACTGGTTATACAACAGCCGTGAACGGAATGGCTTTTCTTCCCCTAAGCAACACTGAAAACGCCTTAGCGACCTTTCGAAACCTAATTCAGCTTGCTAATATATATCGCTTTGATATTATCACAGAAGTCATCATATGTGCAGCACAAGACTTTAACTTTAACCTTGTTGCATATTACATAGCCAAACACACTTTGAATTTCATTCGACAGCTCAATGGTTACAAGAGTGGGTCATACGTAAAGGTAAAGAATGATGTAGAGGATAATGTTCTTTTACATAGTTGTATTGAGAACTTGACACTTGATGAAACTTTGGATGAAAATCAGTACACCAAAGTATGGAACAATATCATGTGCAAGGTTTATGATTCCTTTCAGGTACCAAACGAGGACCGAAAGGATGTCAAATATTGGACAAGCCTTGCCAAGGAGCAAACTCTTTCATAAACTGAGGACAGCGCGAATAAATATCCATATACTTTACAAGAATCTCTCCACTTGCATATTTCTGATTGGGTAGCTTATTGTGTGCTATCATCATTTCACTGGTAACGCTTACGGATTTTTCTTACTAGTACAAATGGAAAAATAAACTCGTAGCTTTCTCGCTAAAGTTACTAGATTGGGACTTCAGAACAAAGTGATTATCATGTGTTTTATATACCTATGACTATTTAACAGTTTATTCCACTTTTAAAGCGAAAATCATATTTTTAAGTATATATATAGATATATACTTTCATAGACTATATCAGCACTTTAAATGAATACCATAAGCTTATATTAATTACATAATGATGATAATGCTTTATAACTAGAAGCAATAACGTTAACTTTCATTACTACCATATTGTTATACTTCTATTCGCTTTTTTCCCCTTTCTAAACTATTTAGCTTCAATATTTAGCTTG
>HF955063.1:892415-928711 GCA_000582765.1 Phytomonas sp. EM1 | reverse complement strand
AGTTTAACACGGAACTAAAGATGAATCCTTAGTGCATGATTTTTGATTATTTGTCACAGTTTTCGTAATTTCAGTTTATCTAGGTAATTATCGCCTTTCATTTTGAGATTCGTCTTGAGTATTTCTATTATTGTTATTGACTTATTAGTTTTCCTTTTTTCTATTGATTTCCTTAACTAGAATTTGTTATTAGCTACGTAAAATATAAGGATTAGGGTAGCAATGAACATTATTTACGCTTATAATAATAAAAACGTGTTTCTTGTTAGGTTTGACGAATCTAGAAAGGATGTTGAATGCATAGAGAGTGCCCACATACGCAGCTACTATGTTTTACTCATGCCACAAGTAAAATGTGGAGAAACTATAGTTTTACCTTCAGCATCAATACTTAGTCCACTTTTCAGAGCATATAGCTCCTGTTCAGAGTTGGTCCAGTCTTTTTTCCAATCTTTCAATCCGATGAATGCAGATGCTGAAACCGACATAGATTGCTATTGGAATCAAACCTCCCTGCTAACTTCTGCAGCAGTCATATCAACCGCGTTTTCTACATTACCGGTGGTAGATGTTGTTAACTCAAGCGAGGAAGTCAATTCCATTGACTTAAAATCTCAACTCTTGATTGATTTTCCGCCAGGTGCTTTTTTTGATTTACAAAAGGACCGCCAATACGGATTTTCTTTTTGGAACTTATTTCTTTGTGTAATGTATGCTGTTACATTTGATAGTGCAGATTCCATACCAAACTCATACTTTTGCCTAAGCCAGTACATATCACGCTCTTTCCCCGATACTAGCAAGCCAAAGAATGCAGTAAGCTACTCGTTAGCTGTCTGGAATGAAGAACTTCTCTGGAGGCTTATCAATTCCCTTTTATCAACTTTAGGAGTCGTTCACGCAGCTGGGTTTCATTTTGGAGGGCAAATTACCACTGATGATATTCTCTGCTTTGCGATTCCTAGACAGCTAAGTATGCAACTTGAAAATACTTTGAATTGTTTCCGGGGTAAAATTGGACACAATAAATGGGGTGTTGAAGATATCAAATCTTTTATACACACTATCAATAGTATTATATTGCCTTCTGCGCCAATTATGGCACAAACACCGGTGCATAGGGCCTTCTTTACCCTGACCTGCATCCCACGTAGCGTGTTTTCTAATCACTGCAACCCTTCCTTTTTAGAGGGTGAATCCTATCAAGAAAAGGACTTGAATTGTGTCGGAAAAATTTTGCTTTCCATCCTTGAAGCACAAAAGGCATCGAATGTTACCACCGATACTCTCGTGAGCTCAGAGCTTAAGTTTTTCATACAACGAATGTGTGGATCTTTCCCTTCCAGTAGCCAAACTACTGCTGCGCCAGCCGTTCATTATCTGACTCGACTGCAGGCGCTTCGTCTTCGCGCCAATTCGTGGATTTACTACCTACTTGCTGAGGAAACGCATTTCCTTGCGTGCTGTTACCTTCAATCACATAGAATAGAAAGGTTATCTTTATATGAGGATACACAATCCAAAGGGCAAGCGAACTTCGACATTCAGCAGAACACTCTCACCCTGAAGGAAAAGATTACACAGCTTATGGCGTATGAAGCCGAAGTTAATGAAAAATCGAAGCTCTTGGAGGCTCGTGAAAACGAATTGTCAATTCGAGAGAAAAAACTTGAAGCCATGCTCGCATTGTATGAACTCACCTATGAGCATCTTGATAAACTTCCTGATGCTCAAACTTCCGGTTACTCCGAGCTTCGACGTCAGCTTTGTAGCAGGTTTACTGAAAACGGCCTGTATAACGATACGAAAAAGGATTGCAGTCCTTCACCGAACTCAATGCCCTCATCGACATTGGAATTCACTGCTCATATGGATCGCGAACAGCATCGCTTTATGAAAGGTAATAAAGTTGACCATCGTAATGGCACTTGTTCATTGATCCACCACCATTTTAGCGATTTGTGCCGAAAAAAAAGCATAAATGAGGCCTGTTCTCAAGTAACACAGCAGCTCGGTTCGGAGCCACATTTTTCCTTTTCAGTACCTGTTAGCAGAATATCACCGGATAAATTGAATCAAACTGCAACACGAGAAACCCTCGAGAAAATCCCACAGAGTAATACTGAAGTGATGAAAGGCGTTCCAACGGATGAACAAAGTATCTTGCCTTACCAGAACTCGCCTAACAACGGTTTTTCTAATCAAGTTGCTTCATTTTACTCTAATGTGGATGACGAAAAGCTCTTTTCTGCTAAAAAAGCTGAACCCTATGTCGCGAAATTGCCTTCCTCCGGCTCTTCTCGCAGTATTACTTTTCAGCAACATGTCTTTGGTGAAAAATATAGCATAGATAATACTCCCAAGGCCTTTTCCAATGCTCACGACCCAGCACGGTCCCCTTCTTCAAATAGTGTCACCGGCACTTCCCACACGCCACTAAAGGGTAAATCAATACGACAAGAGAAGCCATCTAGTGGTTCTCTTTTTAATTCACCACCTTCCTCATATCAGCCTGATAATCGATTACCGTCTTTTCAAAGATCTAGTAAAGCTATTGATAGTAGTAGCCCCCGCGAAGCACATACCAATGGTGCAACTGAAACCGGAGAGACATCAAAAGGCTGTGTGGATGACTTTCATGACGATGACAAGTGTAACAATCACTGCACCCCTAAGCATTCGGTTCCAGGGACACTTGGAGGGGAGGATCAAAGCGCACGTAGTAAGTATTCTACAATGTTATCCAATATGAAGGCGGAACGCACGGATGCTAGCTACAATAGTATTGATATTGATGATACGCCAGGACTTATAAATCAGCGAAGAGTTCTGGTACCAAAGTTGTCTGGAGTCTTATTGGATATTGAATCCTTTTCCGTTCCCGAAGATGCAGGCTATAAAGATGACGATGATGAGTCTAAAACACCATGCCTAGGAGCAAGTGATAATCAGGGTTTGAAGGACCGAAAGTCCCGTCGCGAATCGCGAACAACACGCGTTAAAACAGAACTAGACCATAATTGGGTTCAGCTACACTATGCTGAGTTAGAGAAGATGCAAAATAATTTTCGTCAAGACAGTGTCCCGGGACGTAGTATTAACGCCACTCCTAGTGCCCGCACCACACCTCACAGTCTTAAAGTGACAAAAGGGGGACACCATTCAGATGTGTCGAGGGAGAGCCGCGGAAGTCATTCAAAGGAGGTGGAGGCATCGACGGAGGGGGTAAGTAATTTAGACCTTACATTAAAACGCTCTACAGAGCAGAAACAGCTGGAGGATCATCAGGGAGGGAGGGGTCGTAATATTGTATCCCCCGAAATCGAAGTTGTTACCGAAGAAGTAATTAAATGTGTGGAACTTAGTTCAAATAAACCGCCTGCACCATCTTATTCTTATCCGTCCGCCACGGAATTGCTCGTGTCTAATCATTCTCATGATGATGCTCGTGAGCCAAGCTCAAGTCACTCGACTTCGTTGATTAATCACATTTCTAAATTACCCACAAAAACGGTTGACTCCCGACTAAAGCAGAAAACCCCCAAGGAGAGAGTATGCGCAACCAAAATAGCCACTCCAAGACGCGGGGCGTCGTTTTTCACACCTCCGACTTCTTCGCTCTTGAACCTCCATGTTCCAGAAAAATATCCCCCTAAAGAGCAGCAAAAGGGGGTGAAAGGCCATATGAGCAGTCGTGCGTGTGGCACTGATTCTGGAAAGCGAAGTTCAATTATTTCAGCTACTTCAAAGCTTGCAACTCCTCGAAACCATTTGAACTCGTCCTCACCTTCTTTAGCCTTCTCTCAAGCCCTTTTCTCTACGCATTTGCAGAAGCATATAGAAGTGCAGCGCCAGCCTCAAGATCCTCCTGCCAGTCCTCGGCAGAAAGCTATAAATGTGAAGCGAGTTCACTCAGCATCTGCAAATGTGTTTTCCCATGTCACAAATCCACCAAGAGGCAGCACACTGAGCAACACATCCGAGGTAGAATCTTTAAATCGTCGGAAAATCAAGCGCAGCGAATATTCAGTGCGCGCTATGAGTACAGAAGACGTGGCTTTTCAAACCCCGCGAGGGTTTGAAGGTGTGTTAAACGGCGCTTCATCTCGACGGGGTCCTCCATTGCAGCCAGCAGATATTTCCCCGAATTCTGCTAAATTTTTATCTGAGAACCTAAGCGACGCCAAATGCCGTACTAAGACTAGCTCTGTAGATAATGCTGCACAGGATTTACTAAGGCGACTTCGAAACAATGTTGCCTTGACATCTTAGGTTACCTCTGATGCTTTGATCACGCAATAAAGTGGTCATCTGATTAGTTTATAAATTTTTTTCCCACTTTGCTTTGTGTCATGATCTTATTCTTCCTGCTTTCCGTTTGATAGACACATATTCCATCGGATTTAGAAATATTGAGGTGTGCGTCTTTCTTCTGATTTTCTCAATATTATCATTTGCATCACTGTTTTTTTTGTTTTGCTTTCCATTGTATTGCATTAGCATAGTGCTGATGATTTAGTTTGCTTCCATTTCTCTTTAGAATATCATTACTAGTGTATTATGTGTGTTGTTCTTCATGTCTAAATCAATATAACACTTGGTACAATTTATGCAAAGAAAATATTTGCTCATTGGGCATAACAGAATCCTAACGATTGCAGAAATACTCTGCCTATGCTTACACTGCCTTGTATTTGAAAGTCACACAGCCCAATTTGTTATAGGATACCAGCGTGGTGTTTATACTTCTTTAAAATATTTTGTTGTTTGATTTCGGTAAGGGTAAGTCGTAGAAGTGAACATAGAAAAATATGTGCATCATAATATCAACATATCTTATAAGGTATTCATAGATTCACCCGAGCATAGATGGAGGATGAGATTGTGCGGACGCAATGTGAGCTGGTGGCGCATCAGATTTGTCTTCCTACGTTTCCTTGCTCCATTTCATCATCATCATCATCATCCATTGCTCTTCCTTTGCATTTGCCCACGGATAGAACGCAGTTTCTGGCTAAGTCAAGCCAGCCAGGCAGCGTTGCTCAGGTTGGGTTATCCTCATTAGATGTGTCAGTCCACAGCCTTCTGAAAGACGTTGCAATTATGTTGTCAGACAATGCTATTGCTTTATACCGTCTTTGTCGACATCGTGCGATACCAATCGCTCTTTCGCATGGTACCAGCAGTGGACACGGCTTAAATAGAGGGGACGGCAATACAAGCATGCAGGATGCTGCTTTTTGCGTGTGTGCACGTCTTATAGAGCAAATACCTTTGGTCTGGGTAGAGTTGACTCGTCGCGCTGCAATACTTCGACCCCGCAATCCGACACTATGGTTTGGTAAGTTGGTTTTAGTGTCTGTTAGTGTTTCAGATATTGAGAAATTTGCGGCGCGTAGCCATCATCTTATGCCTGCTCGCGCCCTGTTGCTCCGTGACACCCACGGGGATAGTCGTAACAACGGCAGAGACGGTAAGGACGGCGGAAATCCTTCGTCAGCGCCAGTTTCCTCGCGTGCAGTTGGTATGGGATCGACGGCAGATGCGTCTACGAACAATATCACGACATCAGCCACAACGGAAACCATTTCGTCATCGACTCTATCAAACTCAGTTCCCATCAAGATGGCGCCAGCCGCCTTAACCGCTGGATCTCTGAGCATTGACCCAACTCAATCAGAGTGCCTTGCAGCTTGTTACTTCTTCACAGTGACGACGCCTGCGTTGCGCAGGAAGTACCCCCAAGTGATTGAGGTAAGGCCGTTGAATCATGAAGAGGGTGGGGAACGTCTTCCAGGAAGTTCGGGCTCCTCATTTGGAACAAAAAAACGCAATCGTGTAGGGAGAGACGGCGAAATCAAAAGGCCGTTAACCTGTCTTGTCGGTGGTACTACCGCCAATCAATTCACGTTCAACGCATGCGAAGTCAGCGCAACCTCCTCCAAAGACGGTGAATTTTGTCGACAACCACCCATCGAGGGTGACTATCTGGATGAAAATTCTGAAGAGGAAGATGAATTTGGAGGGGACCGCGAGGGTGGTGGCTCCAGAAAGCGTTTGTCTACAGGGCCTTCTCTTGTTTCGAGACTTAGTAAAAAGAGAAAGCTCACACGTGTGGGTATTATGAGACCTCTATATTCTACTTTGCATTCGTCTAAGCTGAATGGAAAAGCAGAAACAAACGGTAATGACAAAGATGGTGAGTTCGACGAAGATGAGGAAGGTAGGGACGATGACGTCGATGACGAAGGCCTTGATGAGGAAAATATTGATCAACGGAAATGGAACAGACTATTCTCTCTGTTGATGCGAACAAACGATTCTGAAGATCTGAAGAAAGAATCCTCGATCCGACAGCAACCGCAACCAGTGTCGCTTGCGCCTGTTATGAGCCCTTCCATCCCATGGGGCTCTTTGGGCCGCCCTTTGAATCTTATCGAACTAGCGGCTCAAGCTCACGTTACGGCATTTATCACGCGGAGGAAGTGTATTGAGGCACTTTTTCGGAGGCCACTGCTTTACGAATTCCACACGTGGTATGAACTGAATTTGTTTGCTCATGATACTCATGGTGTCGGCTCAGATGATTTTCCCCGTCCTGATTTACCTACCTCCTCTTCTTCAGCTCCAACTCTTCTAGAGAGGATTCACCCGTCTACGGAGGAATCTGAAAGCCAAGCCGAACCTGTTGTCGACTTCAAGGAAAAATTCAACCCAAATGATACTTCGAGTTGTCTGCATCCGACCCGTTTTCGCAGTTTCTGGAATCCTCGTTCTAACGGCTCATCAACAAGTACTTTCATGTTGCCTTCTCTCATGCCAAGACCAGCTTCTCTTGTAACATGTGATTTCTTATTGATGCGGCTTCTGATTTGTGCAACGTGGCTAACCGTTTATGTAGATGTTCTTCTGCCAAGGCTAGCTTATCTTGAAAAAAAACAAACAAAACTTACCGGTTTAATCCCTGATCTATTTGCTGATTCGGAATCGCCGAAAGTAACGACTTGCGGCGCTACAATTAATGAAGAAAGCACTAGCGATAACACTCAGATCACGAATAGAAATCTTTCAAGGGGTGCCACAGAAGTAATTCCAGATAGAGGCCTTCTCGCAGTGCATTCCAATAAAACCAAATCGGGCGCCTATGATACCAACCTTATCCAAACATCAGCGTGCGTCGCCTTTTGTGCGAGGATTGTGAAGATTGAAAGTAGGAAGTATGGTTGCGGTAGCAAAAGGGGACATAGACAGTGTGATAGAGGTCTGCCTCTGTTGTGCCCAGTGTGCGACGAAGAGCTTCACAATAGCACCCATATCAAGTTTGCATGGAGCGCGTTGCGTGAGGATCGTGAAATGCTTTGGAAACGTATGGATGCCTTCATGGAGGTGATGCGCGCTGAGGGTTACGTATCCCCTTCAGATAGCTTCGACACGGAAGATGAGGCGGAGACTCAGCAGCCGGAGAAAAGTGGAGGTTTAGAAAGTGAGGTATCTCAACCGCAGGACAGCACTTTTCCAGTGCATCATGAAATGTCAGCCAAACATCATATTAGTTTGAGAGCGTGGTGGAACGTATTTGTGGGAGCGACGTCCGCACGTGAAGTTGTTGAGAGCACTCTTCGGTATTCTTCCTCCTCCCCTTCAACGTTTCCTGCATGGCAACATCTTTCAACATGCGCCGACCACCCTGAAGGTGCCGTTACAGGCCTCAGCGAAATGGATGTACGAGGCCGACATGCTAGTAGTTTTAAAAATGTGTTTCACATAATTTCGGGGACACTTAGTTATACTGGTGAAGAGATAATTAATGTACGAAATTGTTTCTTCAGAGCAATGGCGCACCGCATGCATGATGTTGTCGAAGAGCTTTGCGTCATTCTACTCTTGTCTAGTAAGGACTCTCGCGCAGAGGAAATGCTTGCGAGAAACTCAGGCCGAAACAAAACCAGTGAGTTTGCAGCGAACGTCCTATATGATAAGGCGGGAAATGATGGGGGTATCAACTGTCCTCAACCGGCCGACCCCAAGGGTGGTTGCTCTAGCACGAAGAACAAAGCTGCTTTTTGTAATGTCTTGTTGGAAAAATATAGGTGGCTGCACCGGGCGAACGGAGTGAAGACGACATCCCCAAGCAAAAAGGGCGTCTCACATGAAAAGAGCAAGATGAGAAAGGATACTGGCTTGAGCACTTTTTCCTCCCCCTATACCCATGGGGAGGGGTTAAAAAATCACTTGAAGGCTTGCAGTCTGCGTCAATTGGTATTGGAGGTGGTTCTCGGGGGATGTTCTGTTGAACACGTCGCGCTCTTCCTCTTTCCTTCTTTATATTCTTATCAAAAATGTGATGTTAAAGAGGGTCAGGAAGTGGCTCCGTTACCAGAGCACTATAAGAAACAACAGCGGGAAATATTGGAACTTCTTGATTTTATCCCCTCCACGTTGCCCCCACTTCAGGAGGAAGACGGCATTTTGGAATGCGCGCGATGCCTTACGCTATTTCATCAACACTGCGTAGGTCCTTTTCAGCGGGATTTTATTATGGGTTATTTTTTATGCCATACCTGTCGACTTTTAATATCTCAAAAGCCATACTGATTGCTGAGGGAAAAATATATGATGGTTAATTTCAAAGAAGCCCTGTAAGGTGTGTTGAAATATTTAATTTTGAAAGCTATTAGGAATTGGAAATACACGCATTATAACATCGAACCGTCTACGTATGAAGGTAGATGGAAAGTCCTACAGTATTAAAATTTTATCACTCTTTTTCTTTTCATATTTTCCTACCTGCCGGCAAAAACTTCTTGTTGAGAGGTATAGCACACGGGCAATTAATTGCCTAAGTATGTTCTGTCTTGTATTTTTTTTGGTTTTAATTGTTAACGTAGTGGAAACTGTATTTTAAAGAAAATTACATCAGAGACAGAGTTTCAATTAGTTCTTTTCTTCTTATTTGTCTTCTTTTCGTTTCCTTACGCATCCCGAACGTGTGATTGATGCAAATGCATATCATAGGAGGACTTTTTTTACTTCACTTTTCCCCGTTTGAAATGCATTAATAGTAAAGCTTTTCTATTAAAGTTCATTTTGTATATTTATTTTACCATATGAAAGGAGTTGGACGACAATCATTTCTCGTCGTGTTCGACTTCGACGATACTATCGTGGACTGTAATACGGATGAGGTGATTCCTGCCGCTTTGGGTCGTGGTGATCTTCAACGCGCTCTCATTGCCGAAGGAAAAATTCAATGGACTACGCTCATTGACACATTGATTGCACCTTATTCACGAGATGAAATTGTAAAGGCTGCTGAAGATAGTGTTAGTATCGACCATGATATGCCTTCCGTTTTCAACTATCTGCGAGAGATGCAAGAGAGGTACAGTGTGCCTCTTTACACTGGGGGTGAAGTCCGAGAAGCGAAAAAAATTGAAGCTGAGTATGTACCTAAATTCCTTGAGGTTGACATTGTCAGTGCTTCTAACCTGCTCTTTATTGAGGCCTCACTGCAAGCCCGTCTGCCTGAGATTTTTGGACTACTTAGACAAGTTCACAGCAACCCGTACTACGAAATACATTCTACAGGTGTGAAGACTGCCAAAAGTAAACCCTGCTATGAAACTTATATTCCAGAATTGAGTATTAATGAAGCAGACGAGGCAGAACGAGATGGAATTTACAATGCGCAAAAAACTCGACGCTCACGTGTTTCCTGGTACGAACCCCTTGGTAATATTTGTGAGGGCTGCCTTGAACTTGGGGTGCAGACCATATGCAAATCCAAGGCCATGCATCGCATCCTCAGCACAACCTCGCTAATCGATCCCACCATTATCTATGTTGGAGATGGTCTCAATGATAATTGCCCCGTAATGAGTGTGTTAAGACCACGCGATTTTGTATTCGCGCGGCGTAACTTTCGGTTACATAAGGTTCTGAGTAATGGCCATGGTGGGTGCTGTAGCGTTGGACTTTGGGAAAACGCAAAAGAATTGCTTCAGCTCTTCCAGACTGTGATGGAGAACTCCACCATCCGTTTGCCTACCATGGTGAGGTTTCGTGACGTGAGTAATTATGAATTTCGTACGGTAACTCTCGAAAAACGCACGGTCGATATTCTGAAACGCGCAATGAGTGCCAATAAGGATCATTTATCAGCGTCTGGAGTAAAGCGTCTAGAGGAGTTGATAAAGAGTATCCGATCTAACGGGGTTGTTCCAGCACTTCCTGGTCAACGTATAGTGCCGACTTGGCTGCGAAACTACGCCTTCGTCGCGGAGCACGATCGTTGTCCAGTGAAGCCTCAGGATCGTGCTGAATGGGTTACCTTGAAGGAGGAACTAAGCATTTGCGGCCAGAGTGAGCGTGTGTTGCCGGTCCCGCGTTGGGGGCAGATTCCTTGGCTTCTCGGTGAAATTCTCCTTCAGCACATTTATTGGCAGTATGTTATGCTCAAAGAGGAGCCTGCCGTTCCGATTGCCAAAGTGAAAATGTCGGGGGATGGCGACACCTCTCAGGATGAAAGAAACACCCAAAGAGGTGTGGTAAATCTCATCACACCTTACATCATGCATAACCCCCTTTTCTCGCAGGAGTGCAAAGTTGCGCGAACGTCAGGTATGTTTAGCCCAGGTATTAATTCCTACCAAAACTTAAATACCGAATTTCTGGTACGTTCACCTCTGGTGGCGCAAGACGGTATAGTTGTGCAGGTGTTTTATCCCAATCACACTTCATCTTCCCAGGAGAAAGCGCAAACAAAGAAAACAGGCTGGGGGGAAACACTACCCTACACGCGTTTGGTGGATCCTGTAGGCGACTCTATCCTTTATCTCGAAAATTCATCGATGGCATCCGCAAGCCGTGCTGGAGGAGAAGCGAGCAGTGTGTTTGCACCCTATCGCGATATATTTTTGCAGGAAAAGGAAGGGCTTACCAAAAACTTTGTTAAAACTCGAATCGTACCGATTCTGGCTTGCGAGCCATGGGGAGCGTCGCTTGAGTTTGTTGACGTGCTGCTGCGGTGGATGCTTTGGGGTAATGGCCTTGATTTGTCCATGTTTACACTAGAGGAGCTGAAGAACACACAGGGAGGATCCCATGGGAGACGAGACAAAGGTCGTAATGATGGTTTAAGCACCAGTGAGAACGTTATGGCACAAGAGCAAACGGATGGACTGCGTGATGTGGAAGCACTTATTGTGAAAAAGAAAGACGATCATATCATTGGGAATGACCTCGAGTGTCTTGCTCACTATATCAAATCTGTTCTTCGTTGTCAACAAGCCCGAGCCTTGACTAAATCTTCCTCGTCCACAGCGAATCACCAAGCCGTAAGTTCATCCGATGCCACCACCGCTGCAGTTGAAGAGCCACCTTGCCAGATCGATATTGTTATGGACAACGTCGGCGTGGAGTGTATCTCCGATCTGTGCTTTGGTTTATGGTTTATCCAGCAAGCGGCATCCAACGGATCGCCGGCAGGATCTGTGGTGTACCACGTGAAACCTCATCCGTACTACATATCCGATGTTACAGCCTGCGACTTTAATAGGATGTTTACCCTTTTGGAAACCTTCTACAACAATTCGGAAAAGGATACCGCTTTTTCAGATGAGGAAAGGGAATTTATTCGAAGTGCATTGGAGCCCTTTATAAGCCGCGTGCGTGCGGCTTTTAAGGAGGGGCGCTTTCGCATTGATGCCGATACAGCGTGGACTCAGCCATGTGAATACCGTGACCTTCCACCTCGTCTGATAAACCGCTACTTTTTCTCACAGCGCGTGACCGAGGCACGCTCGACCATCCCTGGGATGTTGAATCCAGAAGTGGGGACCTCTAAAATCTCTGCCAGTGAGATTTTCCGCATGAACAAAGCGCACTTTGCGGCTCGGACCTCGCTGGTGATCTTCAAGGGTGACCTTAACTACCGCCGGGTTGTGGGAGATCGCCATTGGGACCGAGATGATTTTATGACCTCGCTGGATTTGGCGTCTGCGGGGCCCGCGGTGGAGGAGGTGGTGCAGGACACCCCGACGGCGGCCCCCAGCTTCCGGGACATCGTCTCTGCGTACTGGCCGACACACGTGGTGCCGGTCTGCTGCATCCGAACGATCAAAAGCGAGTGCTGTGTAGGCGTCCCCAAGGCCGTGAAGGAGGCCTTGGACAGGAATTACGGCACCCACCGTCGCGGAGAACCGTCCGAGGGCGGCAATTCGATGGGAAGATCCTGGTCCCTTACGGGTAAAGAAGGTTTAATTCTGTTTGCTAATTAGTCAACTCTTGTGTCCAGTCAGCTCACGCAGGGAATTGGAAAATATAGAGGGGAAAGCTCCTCAATATACCTATAATTCTCTAGTGTCGAAAACCCGATCAACATTATCTATTTCGCTGAAATGGGCAGATAATTTTCCGTGGTTCGGAAGAGTTTTCCTTCTGCCAATCATCGAAAAAAAAGCCTATGGATAAATAGTAAGGATAGAGTTTTTGTGATGGAATAATGATTTATTTTCTTTAGGCATTAATATGATTTTACCTTTCTCTATTTGTGTAACTGGTTTTAAATTGGGAATATGACCAACAAAATCCAATTTTACAATTTTTTTGATAAAAAACTAATGTAGGACGGTTTTAGTGAATATGTACGATCCTTTTTCGAGTAACACTTTTGATAGCCTCTATTCCAAAGGCTCGTAGGAATATTTTATGGATATCAATTAGAACTATTTTACTCGTTCAAGCTTGGCTATTTCTCATTTTTCATCTTGTTGAATTGATAATATCTATGTCAGTGTTTGGAAACTGGTTATTCCATTAAGTGTAAATTCCAACTATACTATGCTCTTTATATTCAAGTGCTTCTTGTTGTTCTTTGCATCTTTAGTCACCGGAAGTTTACAAAGGTAAAGTTCAAGACGGGACAAATCCTTTTGATAGATGAAAAGTCCATCGTCTGAGTCATTCGTCGTCGATACCATAGGGATTCGTGATCTGAGCAAAGAGCGTCTTGATGAGGCTAGTGAGCCACCTGCGGCATTGAAAATACTGCGCTTGTTAGCAACAACACATCGTGAGGCTAAAGGTCCCTTTGAAGGCCCGACCGCGTATCCATACCAGCCTACAAGTTCTCAAGAGCATAACAAGCGGCTAGACTCTCCGGTGTCGCTACCATGTTCTTCTACTTCTCATCAGCACCCTGTCAGTTGTGGTGTAGAAGGGTTGGGGATCGAGGCGAAGGACACGAATGCGAGTCCCTTCCAGGGTAAGGCCGGTCTCGGCTTGGGGCAGGTGGGAAATCGATCTAAGTACAGCAAGATTTCTGAGACTCCATCGCAGCAGGAATCAAAGCCAGCTGGTTCTCCCATTCAACCTTTCAAATCGAATCCCCAGCTAAGCGATGTTAGGTACATTAGAGAACAGGATAAAGATGACAACTTAGCATCAAATGGATTAGGTGATGGCTTTCCACACTGTTCCACTTCCTCTGGTAATAGTATTAGTAAAAACGCCAACAAGGATTGTTGTTGCAGTGATGGGAACAGCCTTTCTTCACGCTGCCTAGGTCTCATCATTAATGGGTTCTGTGGCACTTTGAGAGCCGTCCCACATTGGTTCATAATTGGGATTGTCGGAGTTCTTAGTGCCATCTTTTTTTACTTACCATTGTCTACTAATCTGATACATATTTTTTTTATTGCCCTAAGTGCAGTGATTGGAATTGTGTGCGGTGCAGTGTACTACGTCAGTTCGAATGCCGAAGTCCTCTCGATGGACGGAGAAAAATTTCGACAAGCTGATGCAATATGTCAATACCACGATGGGTTGCGCATCTTTCCCTCTCTTAGGGTCCTTTCAGGAACTGGAATCTGGTCTGTAAAATATTTTACTAACGCTAATCATTGCCCTCACAATGGATGTCGGGATGAAGCAAACATGAGTGGGTTTGGTAAAGCTTGTGAAATTTATGTTCCCCCTCCCCCCCCAGTTCTGCCCTTTCAGTTGCAGCTGAGTTCATGCCATACCTGTGCACACCCTCGCACGACAGACCTCAATATTAAAGGTGAAAAGGTGCACGGTATTCAGAAGTCGGATTTGAGGCACTCTAGTGGCGGTCGTTGCGATGGCTATAGGGATCACAAGGGAAACAAGTGTCCTGGCCAAGAATTTGGCACCACATCCGTTGAGGTGTCTGATGCCCCTTCACAATCTCGATTAAAGAGTGTCAACCCTGGAGAAAAACCGATGGACAGCCGTAAGTGTGATTGTCCAGGAAGAAATTCAGATAATTTAATGCCCGATGCAACTCGACATGGATTTTTCTGGAACTACTGGATCCGAAAATCGTACTATCGACAGGCAGTCCCAGCTGCTGAATTGTTGCTCTTGGGAGTGCTGTTGTTAGTGTCCCCACGTTTTACTGGTGAACGCATTCATTCATCGCTTCTCTCTCAAACCTCATTAGACATGAGAGTCTTGCCGCAAAGTACTAATGGGGTTTCCAATGACCATGCGAAATCAAGGTTTTCCTTTATTAAATTAGGTTTACAGCATTCCTCTGTGCCCGTAAGGCCACTGGAGAGCGGCTTTCTTCATCCGTCTGCGCTGAAGCCATCTGGGGGTTTAATAGATTCGCGCCGTGGCATCGTCGCTCAGGAATGCTGCCCAGGTTCGCCACAGCGGAAGATCGTATCTCAAGCCGAAACTAAGATCCCCTTGAGTATTTCTAACAAAATACGTCAAAACGAATGCATTGCACTTAAGCGAAACCTACCTCTTACTGCAAATCGGGTGACAAAAACGTGTGATGAATCCCATAAATTTTCTATGTTAGCACACGGGAGGACCTTCATGAAAGAAGCCGGTGTATCTGAAGTTACAGCTGCTGATACTTTGATTTCTTGCACTCAAGCTGTGGTGTTGACGGATTCGCCAGTCGAAATGGAGATGCAAAATAACCCTTCGGCTTCTGCACACATCTCCTCTGAGATATTGTTTGGAGTGTGCCTGCTACACGCGTGGATTTTCTTTGCGTTCGACATCCTATTTTTTGTCGAGTTATTTGTCGCGCTTGTTCATTTGGCTGTACTTTTGTCGTACTATCCGTCTATTTCGATATATCACATAGCTCTGTCAGGTTTGTGGCTAACAATCCCAATCCTGTGCATACTGCTGATGTGTTTCAGACACCAAAGTTCACCTGAAGGGAGTCGTAAGAAGGCAATGTCAACAATTCTGGACCAATTACCAGATCATCACTTAGGCCATAGGCCTACATTATTTCATCTTTGCTTTACAAAAGGAAGTGGCGCCGACACCCTGAACAGTGTTGAACATCGCCCCTTTCCTCAAATGAACCAAGCTGTTTCTGTGGATGATTCTTTTCCCGATGCGAACATCGTTTTCAAAACGACAAATCATGAGATGTCAGACGAAGTCATATTGCATTCTTACAGCACTATGGAGGATTACGACTCGCCTTCCCTAGAGGAATGTGCTCCTCCTATGTTTACCAATGCTCTCCATCGCGAGCGCTTGTTATCACCACAAGCAGCTGTGTGCGAAAGCCCTGGTGAGACTAGCCTGCCACCTATGACTCAGGAGATGAGTCCTGCGTTCAGCATCCCCTCTACGATTCGGGCGACAGACGGACACCCACCGATGCACACGACCACGACACGGACTCCAAATAGGGTAAGACAGAAATTTCCGAACCTAACTCCCCCGCCGACCTCCGTCGCCAAACGCCTGGAGCGGACCCACAAGGATCCTTGTAGTGGATTTTGTTTTTCCGACCCCTCTCGACCGATTCACCGCGAGGACGACTTCACTGGGTATGAGCTTGATGTCATGGCGCGTGATTATGATCTTGCTGCGTTCGCTAAACAACCATCAAGCGCGTGCAAAGCGGACGTCACCGATAAACACTGTTTTCCACGTGGGATGGGTGCCATGGTGGGGTCTGAGGCTTCCACAAGGGCCCCTTCCTTTCCCCAGATTTATTCCATCGCATTCGATAGTGCAGTGCTCTACATGGTGAACCCGAGACGCCACCTAAGGGTCCATCCTTTTGCTCCTGCGTCTTACCACCCCAAATGTTTTTCCTTGAATTCTTCGTTAGGTATTAACGTGAGTGGATTTGACCGGAATTGCTCATCGGTGGTGCCTCAAAAAGGTGCAAAATGTATGAGAAATATTGACCCAAAGGTGATCCAGCAAGGTGGAGCTCGTTCTAACCCGGTAGCTCCTGTCTCTTTATGCAATCATGTCGAGTTGTCTGAGACCTTTGCCATGCCAATTGGATTGGAAAGCGCTCCTTTCGCATCCAGTCTTGTCCCTTTTGGCGACGATTGCAATCCTTTTATGCTCCTTGACCTTGGGCTTGTCATAATTGAGGCCAGCGCGGGGATGGCGGCCCTTCTTGGGACGACCCCGGAGTTCCTTCGCCTTCGCCGCCTTCAGGATGTTTTGGCGTGGCTGGAGGTGGACCAGGCCACCAGCGTCCTCCTCAGTCTAAAAGAGCTCATTTTGGCGTCGACTAAAGATTTTTACGTGCGGCCGCACCTCGACCCTGATGGAGTGTGCAACTATTCGGGAAGTCTGCACCACTCCGGCGGATGCAGGGCTAGAGCCGGCGGTGCCGATTTTCCCCAGGGTTCTATGGGCACAGCGCCTACCGGGATGCAGCGCCATTTGACGGAGGAGCATCCGGAAACGGGTCCCACTGTTAGTCGTATCACATTGCGGGGCCGCTTCCCACTTCGTCGTGATTCAGCTGAATGCGATTTTGATATGAAGCACAGGGGCGCCAAGGCTCAGGAAGACAAGCCACTGGGCCATGATGCTGAAAAGCTTAGGAGATCGTCAAAGGGGTTGGGCACTTTTGCGGTGAGTTTGGATACGTGGCTTGAGTTATCCTCTTTTGGTGCGGAGCCCTGCTGGGAAGCCGGGGAAAGCGCTGCCCGAACGGGCCTCCTAGTGCTGCGTCGCCCGCTACTCCATGCGGTCTGTGATCATCTACAGATTCCGTTAGCACTCTTGGATCCCCATAATGGCGAGATTTTGTTTTGGAATCGATACGTGGAGCGGGTGACGGAAACCAGGAGCTGCGATATCCTCGGGTGGTCACTGTTTTCTCATTTTTATCCCATTACTGACGATGCCAACAGCATAGAAAGCGAAGCAAAGAATACTTTTGAGTGCATTCATTTGCCACCTGGAAGTGGTGGCGGCTGCAAAGTTTGTACTCCAGAAAATTCTATATTTAATCACTCAAACGCTACTGATCGTGAAAACTTTACTTTGGGACAACAACCTGATAGCACAAAAGCTGTAAGCGACGATTATGGCTTTAGAGTCTTGGAGCTACGCGGTTTGCTGCGGATTCCAATGCCATTCGATACAGAAAACGTAATAATGCCATCAAAGAACGGTTCGTTTGCTATATCGCGTGAAACAGAAGCAAGTTCGGGCAACCAATTTGAAGCTTGTTTTCCCTCGAATGATCCATTTATTCAGCCACACTTACGATCGGAGGGGATTGAGGCCCGTGAAAACAGCGCCCAAGGTGAAGTGTGGTTTCAATGTTGTCTGCGGCCGCTGTGTGGAATCTTCCGTGAGGAAGAAAGTGACGCATTGATGGGCCCCACACCTGTTTTTTCGCATACGCAACTTGACGGAAGTGTCAAACGCAAACTATCCAGGCAACTTCTTAGAGGCGAAGTCGATGAATTGTATGGGATCAGCAGCAGCAGGAGTACAGCCATTGGTGCAACCGAGCATCGCAGAAACCGTGAAGAAACAGAGGCTGCGTCCTGCAACCGACCGCAGTTTAGTGACCAAAACAAACTCCGTAACGTCCGAAAGGGTGCGAATTCCCATCGTTGTCGGCATCGTTTGCCGCCAAGCGCGGCCGAACTACTTGAAAAAGATGTAACTGCTGGTAATCCCGCCTTCTTCGCCGCTACGGATGATACTATGAGTAACAGTAACGGTAAGCCTTCCGCTAGAGCCACCCCAGCGTCCAATATGGGAAAGGGTGAATCCAGGTCACCCCTTCTGCGGGAACATGCTTCCGATAACGTCTACGGTAACTTCTCCGGCGCCACGGGTGGCTACACCACTTCCCAATTTGCTACGTTTCTGCAGACACTGAGAAGTCTTACGCGGGAGGATGCACCACTGATATTGGTGGTAGAACAGCCTGTTTCACCTTGCTTCCCTCCGTTTCAGCAGCCTGGTGGCTTTAGTGCGTGTACCAGCCAGAACTTAGCGTGCAATATCCCGCACAAGCTGGAGACATGTGACTACGTTGATCACCGTCTAAAGCCCCACATGCCTGTGGGGCCGAGCAACTTATCTCTGCAGTTTTCGAATTCCGTTAGGGCCGCTATACAGCTTTTGAAGCAGAATATGAAAGAAAACATGGCTCTGAGGTATTCAGATTTATGCAATTTGTTACCATCCGCAAAGTCTGGTTCATCTCTTTCTAATCTCGTAACGACCATACCGAGAGTACCAGCTGGTCGCGGCGATGACGTGTTTGAGAAGGAAAACGCACTGGAGGTGCATTCTATGCTTGATCACGTGAAATCGACCGATATGCTTCGCTTAGCGTGCTGCTTGAAGGAGTTTGTTGATCAGATAATGCACATTACAGACCGATATGATAGGGAAGTTAGCACAGTTTCGCAAACACATATGTCTTCAAATTCATCTCTGAGACTTCAGTGTCAACACCGGCGCGGGCATCAGTGCCATCTGGTGTCATCGCCGATTTCAGGCAGGTTGTGCTTTATGTCACCTCCACAAGACCCACCTGCAGGAACACCGGTTGGGGAAGTAAATGGGGCGGTTAACGCCGTGAGTACCCCTTCTCTGGTTGGTGGCAAGCACCGATCCGCATTTGGGGAGGTAAACGATGCCGATATGCCGAGTCAACAACGTGATTCAGTTGGCGTGGGAAGAGAACCGCATGGTAGGGATGTAGCTCAGACAGCTGCAGTGTGGTCCAAGCATCTTACCTCAGAACCAACTGTTACGAGTGGAACCCCACCGAAGCCCCCTGTTGGCGTGTGCAGGCTCATTTCGGACAATAAGCGTCCCTCAATATTTAATCCTCACCATTCTCTCTTGTCCGTCAGCAACCTGAACATCGCTTCCGACGCTGGGGATATCAAAGACGAGGCTCTGTCTAATTTCGATACATTTGATAGACATAACAGGAGCTTCCAGGATATCGAAAAAGTCCAGGAAACGGATGACGAAAGGGCCTTGCTGCAGTCGCGCCTACGAAGCAGTTACCTCGCCCCTTCGCACGACGACAACGCATCCATGGAACTCTCGAGTCCTCCCGATGAATTAGACCGACCGGAACACGCGTTGCCTATGAGAAATAGGGGCGATGGTGGAGCCATGGTCGTGGGTGGAGCCCTTTTCGGTCTTGATGAACCCCTGAATGGGATGGATGAGCCTGGGGTGGGTTCCTTTGGACCTGCGATGGAGGGGGTAGCCCGGGCTCTTTTACACAGCCCAGACCCTTCGAGTAGCATTGCCCAACCGAGTAAAAGCGATGCGCAGTCCCCTGTTTGGGCGATACTCCTCTCACGTGATGAGGCCACCATTCCAACGTGCCGTATCCGTGTTCCCTTCGGGGAAGAATTTTGTTTCGGTCGAAGCAGCACATGCCACGTGGTCGTCTCGGATACTTTCGTAAGCAGTTTGCAGTTCAAGATTAAACGTACGATGATCTCCGATCATACCAAGGGTCAACATCGCGATGGGAAGCATGTGGATTGCGCGATCAGTCAAGAGGATGATACTCCTGGCAACCAAAGCTCGGGGGGACTTATTGTAACACTTTATGACTGCAGTGTGAATGGTACTTACGTCAATGTCAAGAAGATTGGAAAGGGTAGACGTTGCGTTCTCCACGACAACGCCCTGATCACCTTTCGTCTGAGCACTTCTCAGTTTTTTATGGGATTTGTGTTTGTGTTAACGGACGCGCACGGTTTTCCTCTACGTGGGCGACACATAAACTCAGACCGGAAGGTGAGTCGCACTGGGTTGAGCACATGGGTTTCCAAGTGGAAGCACACTCGGGAGGCTCTCACACCCACCTCCAGCTTTGCGTCTGTTTCGTGTAAAAACGCTCCCGGCGATGGGCAAGCCCAGTCAGTCGATGCTGTCAGCAGCAATCGGCCTGCTTCCTCAAGACGCTTTTCATCACCGGATAGTTCGAGCTTGGGCAGCATCACCTGCATTCCGTCACGTTCTCACAGCGCCCTACAAACCGATCGACGTCATCTCCACAGTGCCGCACGGCGGAAAAAATTCATCGTGAGCAAAAAAGTTACTCGTCGTGAGACAATTGAATGGAAGATTGGGGAAGAGATGCTTGGGAAGGGTGGGAATGCGGAGGTTTATTTGGGAATCAACCTCACGAATGGGCAGCTCATCGCAGTCAAGCGCGTGCGACTGCCAGATACCCTAGAAGATCACGACAACGCCGAGGCAAAGGCCATTCTTCAGCAATATCGCTCGTTAAAAGAGGAGATCGCGGTGCTGTCGAAGGCAGTCCACCCAAACATCGTGCGGTACTACGGCTCTTCACAAAACTCCACGTACTTTAATATTTTATTGGAGTTTGTTCCTGGTGGCTCATTGCGGGGCCTCCTTGATAACTTCGGTGCGCTTAGCCCGGGCGTTATTCTCAGCTACCTTCGACAGGTGCTGCAGGGCTTGGTGTACCTCCACCGACTAAACATCGTCCATAGCGACATCAAAACGGCCAACATCCTTATTACCGAGAAGGGAAAGGTGAAATTGACGGACTTCGGCACGGCAAAGCTGCTCAACCGCCCGCGCACCACCTTCGCCACGACCTCCAACTTCGCGCACCGCAAAGGGGGCCTTGGGAATCGCGACACCACCCCTCCACCGGGAACGGATGGAGGAAATGGTGGGGGAGGGGGAGGAGGAGGGGGTGTTACGCTGCATATCGCGGGGACGCTACGCTGGATGGATCCCGATCTCTTTCGCAGCGATGCCACCGTTCCTAGCATCGGCCCCACCAAGGCGAGCGACCTCTGGTCCGTCGGCTGCGCGATGATCGAGATGATGTCCGGTGAGGCGCCGTGGTTTGAGTACGAGTTCGAAAGCAACGAGCAGATCGTGAACCTCCTGACGTACACGCAGGAGCCGCCGGAGATCCCTGAGTGTGCGGAGTGCCCTGACTTGGTGAAGTTGGCGCAGCAGTGCTTGCAGATCGACCCCGCCAAGCGCCCGACTTGTGCGGAGCTCCTGCAGATGGTTATGGCCTCTGAGCAGCGGTTTCAGGCCGAGGCGATGCTAAAGGGCTCCTCCGGAAGCCCGCTACGGAGAGACTCGCCGTCGACTAGCGCGGGCGCTGGCAACGATGGCGGGATTCCACCGAACCGCGCGCTAATTCCCCCACCCAACCCCACCACATAGCTACCATGGAAGGACAGGGAGTAGGAGAGGGGGGTCCATAGCGGCGAAAAATGGAGTGAGCGTGTCGTTTATATCCACTGCTAATATGTGGATCTTTAATATTTAAAAGAACGGATTATTTTATTTCGTCTTAGCTCATCGCATGTCAGTCAAACGAGTTACTGTTGGTTTTCGTTTTTTTTTCCGATTTGTATGCGTCAATAACACTAATAAAAGTTTTGTTTTGTTGTAGTAGTAAAAATTTGTATCGCATTATTAGTATTGCAATTCACTTTCTTCTTGTACATATTGTTATCATCGATTCATCTTTTTCTATTTACATCGCTAAATGTCTCTTATTTATAGAAAAGGGTATTGTTCTCTAAGTGTCAGGAAGATACACATTCGCTACTTGATGTTTTCATCTAAACATAATGTCAATGCTTTCCTTACGTTTTCCTTTCGATTTCAGATGATCCGAAAACAAAATCAAGACGTATATCATTAATCATTGATTATATATAATTTAAAACGCTTTTTAAAATTCCAAACGCTTAGAAGTGCGTGTGAGCTACTCATAGATTCGTCTAACACTCGCTATAAAGGTTCTACGAAAGCAAAAATAATATTAGAGGGGTACGAAGCAGACATGTCGGACCTACAAAACAACTGTGATGATCTGCCACGGGAACATGATTGGTTGAAGGTAAACGTATCGGCCCGTGTGGATTCATCAGAGATGCCTTCCACGGCGGCTCATTATTGCACTTCCTCAAATGAGGATAATTCCGTTCATAATAGCGTCGTCAAACCACAACACGTGCAGGACAATCCTCATGGCACCCGTGAGGGTGGGGAAAAAGACCACCAGCAGCACCGTTCCCTTTCTCCTCAGCAAAGCCGTTCTTCTAGGACGCTTCCCAACGCTTTCAAGGAGGATGTCAACCCTAAGAAGGCTTGCTCCTCGGTTTCTGGCGCTCGCGGCATCCTTTCAATGCTTAAAATTTACAAAAAGCCACATGATGATTATCTGGTGTATCGGCGGAGTTTGCCTTTTAACACGGTCGTTCCGGAGCCACCTCACACATTTCGTGATTATGTCGCAGCGGTTTTAAACTATTTTCTTGCTAAAACAATTTATATTTTTGTTCTCATCGCCTTGAGTCCTTTTTGGATTGTGGCGCACATTGTTTTAACCTGGTTGGATCGGTATCAACGCCGTGCGTGGCTAAACTATCACCGCAGCTGGCCGCATCGTAGCCAACCCCACATACGGCCCGTGAGGTACGCCCCGGATGCATCCTTCCCGCTTGAAAACTGGCATCTGCGTTGCGAGGATGGACGGCAGAGATGGTATTATGGGGAACCCTTGCAGCAAGTGGAGCAGGGGAACGAGTGGGCGCACGCACAGGTTTGCGGCTTCCCCGACCTCGATTCTTACCACGCCTGCCTGGGTGAGAAGGCCACCCCAAGTTCGAGGCCGAAGTCGGATTCCGAGCACCTCAGCGCGAAGCAGCAGCATCGACGCGAGCTCGAGCGGTATCAACTTGGACTGCACGAGCCGTCAGGGCGCCGACCACGGGAGACGTCGGAGCAGGCGATGCAGGATGGATTGAGTTTTCTGATGCGGCTTCAGGATCCCTTTTCCGGGCATTGGCCGAATGGTTATGGCGGGTGCTTGTTTTTAACCCCGGGTGTTCTCTTCACGAAGTTTATCGTCGCCCATGGGAACCTTGATCGGATGTTCCCTCAGCCGAAATCGCACCAACACGTGCGGCGGGAGCGACGCGGAGAGGGGGGTTTCGACGGGGCATCTGGCAGCCTGGCGGGGGCGCCGCCCATGGGCGACGATCTCCCCCCTTGTGGTGCGGATGGGCGCGCGAAGGATGAGGTGCCGTGTGTTTGCGGCGAGGCCACCCGTCTCGAGTTAATTCGATATATACGCAACTACCAAAACGACGACGGGGGTTGGGGGCAGCACACGGAAGGGCATAGTACAATGCTTGGGACGGTTCTTAATTATATCGCGCTGCGCATGATGGGAGTGGCGGCGGCGGATCTGTCGATGGCTTCCGCGCGGCGATGGATCCACGCCGAAGGCGGGGCGGTGTACACGCCGCTCTGGGGGAGGATATGGCTTTGCATTCTCGGGCTCTTCAGCTATGACGGGGTGAACCCCTTGTCGCCGGAGCTGGTGCTGCTCCCGAGGTGGATCTCGTTCTCGATCGGCCGCTCGTGGTGCCACAGCCGCGTCATTGCGATGTCTTTTTTGTATTTCTATGGTCTTCGTTGGAGCGCGTCGCGACATCCACTCCTCGAGGCCCTGAAGGAGGAACTTTTCGTTCAGCCATTTCACACTATTTGTTGGCGGCGCTATAGGTACGAGGTGTGCCCCAAGGACCTCTACACACCCGTCTCGAGGACTTACAAAGTGTTTTGTAAGGTCCTCGAGCTGTATGAGCGACGCCCCATCTCTTTCCTGCGGCGGTATGCGTTGGAGAAGAACTGGCAGCACATCGCCTACGACGACGAGAACACGCATTTTATCTGCCTCGGACCGGTTAACAAAAGCCTAAACATGCTCGTAACGTGGATCCGGGAGGGGGAGAACAGCGTGCGGTATCAGCTTCACCGGCAGCGCGTAGACGACTACTTCTTTATGTCGCCTTATGGCATGCACATGAGTGGATATAACGGCTCCCAGCTCTGGGATACGAGCTTCGCGGTGCAGGCGACATGTGCGTGTAAAAGCGAAATGCTTTTTGCGAATGAAATGGCCTTGGCGCATCACTATATCGATATTGCTCAGGTTCGCGACGACCCCATTCAAAAAGACTACTTTTACCGCCATCGCACGAAGGGAGCGTGGAACTTCTCGACGAAGGATCAGAGCTGGCAGGTGTCTGACTGCACTGCGGAGGGGCTTCGGGCGGTGCTACTCCTAAGGCACATGCCTTTTCCTACTGCTCGTATTTTTGATGCCGTTGATGAGATTCTCTCGCTTCGCAATTCAAGTGGCGATGGTGGATGGGCCTCGTATGAACCCAGCCGTGCTCCGCATTACTGTGAGTTACTTAACTGCTCAGAGATGTTCAAAGACGTGATGGTAGAGTATTCCTACGCCGAGTGCAGTAGCAGCAGCATTCACACCCTCTCATTATTTCGAGAGCAGTTTCCTTATTACCGGCGCAGTAGCATCGACACCGCCATCAGCGAGGGCATCGCCTACATCTTTTCAACTCAGAATCCGGATGGGAGTTTTTACGGAAGCTGGGGTGTTTGCTTCACCTATGCCGCCTGGCTCGTTTCGGATGCGCTGCGCATCTCCAAAGAGTTTTCAAACATAGCGGACCACCCACGCTGTCGGTTGCTTGCTGACTTTCTGATGAGCCATCAGAATAATGACGGTGGCTGGGGTGAGGATATTAACGCGTGTGTACGCCAGGAATGGGTTGACAACCCAGATGGCAGCCAAGTGGTGAACACTGCGTGGGCAGTTATGGCAATCATGAACGTATCTGGAGATCCCAACCACTCCAGTTATGCACGGTGGCATCAGATCGCCTCCGCGGTGGAGCGAGGTATTCAACTCATTATGTCAAGGCAGCTGGCGACGGGTGATTGGGCTCAGGAGCGGCTCAGCGGCGTGTTCAATGGTAATAACGCTATTCATTACCCAGGATACAAGAACACGATGACGGTATGGGCTCTAGGCATGTACAACACTTGGAAGAAAAATTTTAAGAGGAATCCAGACGAATACTGAATCCCAAGAGGAAGATGAGCGAACCCTCACTTTGGACACAAAAAATAATGTATCATACGATTTTGCATTCTGTGTGTATTTCTTGGAATTTTTTAATTTGTATCTTGGATTCCTTTGATTTATACCCTGTACCCCGTTGAAGAGGAGTGATTTTGCTTGCAGCTATTTCATCGTAATCCCTCTTTAAGCAATAGCTTTCATGAGGGAAGCACGCTGTTATGGTGTTTAGAAAAATGGTTATGTCTCTCACTGTTCGTATTTTTCATGCTTATGAATGTGGGTTCCCCATGTCATGACCAACGTTGATACAAAAAACCAAACATTTCGTTATATTTCCCTTAAAAATGGTAGTTCAACTTTAAATCCATCCAATTCTTTTCGAAGCTGCGGGCTGAAAGTGAAATAAGAGAAAGTAATGCTTCTTAGATTGATCCTCCCGCAGGACCAACTATCGCATTGCTTTCCCCCACCCCGGATGTTATGAATTTTTACACTTAGGTTCAGCTGATAAAGGAGGTGAGTCCCGAGAGTTGCTACCGTCTTGTTGTGGGCACTACATGGTGCTCCCCATTATAGTGATCTCCACTAGGGGAAGAAAAGTGAAGTTCATAGCGGGGTGGTGTGCGCACAAGGGGATCAAAAAGATGGTCGACCCAAGGGAAACTTCCACAACCACAAGGGTTTTATATTGCTATGAAGAATGCGTATAACGTACCAACGATGAAGCCAGTAAGACTTCACTCCTTTGTTCCCTTGTCAAGCATTACTAAACACCGCTTTTGTGGTTTCCTGTTGCAGGACAAAAAATCGGGTTCCTCGTCCCTCACCAAAATGTCCGGCTTCTATCATTTCTTAGGTACATGCATGTACATCTAGGAGACTTTTGAGGCCTAACGCGAGCAGGAGTAAGCTAGTTTTCCGTTTTTCTTTCCCGAATTCATGTCTTTATGAAACTTATCAGGGATCTAACTGGAATTGCTCGCAAAAGGAAACAACTTATGTCTGGTAAACATAGCAAGCAGTCATTTTTGCATTTCATCACGTTTTAAAAAAAGTTCACACATTTGGCTTCACTTAATTTTAAGTTTTCCTATCCGAAAATTATAATTTTTCTTCATATTCTTAGCGAATTGGTTTCAAGAGCCAAGCTTTAGTTATTATTCATACGTAGGTATTCTTACTCAATCAAAGGCATCTTGTCTTCGTGTTATCTTTAACTAGTGAAAAGTATAGCGCATAAGGCGAAATAACACGCCATGAAAGTCAAAAAAGTGCAAAGGCGTAGAAAATGGAATACATCAAGTATAAATGGAAGTAGTCTTTCTGAAGCATACTCTAACAAGGCTCCAATGTCACTTACTGTCGGAGAGCGTGACCTTAATTTATCTTACACCTCAGCGCGTCCTCAAAAGTCAGCCTATAGGAGGAAAAACATCCTGAAACCCTCTGAGCTTCCTCATCTAAATTCATCGAGGCGGTCGTCTTTCGCGTATACACACCCTTGCCCTTCGCACAATGGCACTCAAAGGGCCAAATCCAACCCGCCCCACTTTTCCACCTCCCGTGATTCAATTCCCCCGGAAACCTCATTTGCGGAAACGACCACGAGGGAAACGGTGCGGATCTTCTCCAGGCCGGGATCCTTCTTTCTCACTTACCAGCCCCCGGAGTCTCTCATTCAGCATCACCTGTTTCGTCATATCCTCCAGCTAAAGGCGCATCATTACGCAGAGAAGGAAGGCTCCCATACAGTGCCGGAAGGAGAGAGGAGGGGGGAGATCGTCGTGAGCCCTCCAATCTCACCACTGGATCCGGCGATGCTCACCACTCCAATCGGGAGAATCACCCTCCAAGAGGTTTCCCCCGTTCCCCTCAGTTCCTCGATGATGGAAAGTGGAAAGGGGACTCTCGTTGAGGACCTTTCGCATGTGTCGATCCCCCACCAACACGTTTTACGCCTCAGTCGACGGTCGTTTTCACAGGAGACGGACCTCCTCGCCGTGAGCGCCGGCGATCCACGCGGCGTGGAGGGGGAGTTGGGCAACAGCAGCCTGGGGTTTTCGCCAAGACGAGAAGAGGGTTCCCTCCCCCATCGTGATCCCCATCGCTATTCCCATCCTCCACGGCAGGAGGGGGTGGGGGGGGGGGTCCTGGAGCGAGGCGGATTTCATGGCCTCCCAGGAGCTGCTCTCCATCCCGTTCGCGGAGGCGTCGGTGGGATCGCCGTCGCCGTGCGGGGATCCTTCGAGCGTCGTGAGGATCGCGAAGGGGACGCCGCGGCCTGCCTCGCCCAAACCCGACCAGGGCGATCTCGCGGGGGTGAAAAAAAACGTCTCCCGGCGTCTCCTGCTTCTCCCACGCGTAGTACGAAGGATCGAGGGCGCCGCCCTTCGCGACCCCGTGGAGGGCCATGGCGCGTCGAGGAAGGGCGTGAGACGGTCGAACGCAAAACCGCCCGCCGGGACAGAAAAAGAAAAGGAAAAAAACGACGCCGAGGAGCACAAACCGAGCGTTCTGGAGGCCCATCCCAGACGACCCCCGCTGCAACGCTTAGGGGCGGAGTTGCGGCAGTGGCGGGCGTCCCTTCACGAGTTTAAGCATCGCCTCCACCACCAGGAAGAGCGAGGAGGAGGGGAGATCAACGGCGATGAAGCGGGTGGGGAACCATCTAAAATAATGGAAAGCAGCGCCTCCCTTCTGAACTACGGGAATAGCACTTTTTCGTCGACCATGTACACGCAGGAGCTGCATTCACTTACGGAAGGAGACCTGTATCGCTCAGTGAACGATTACAACGGGAATGTGGTGAAAATCACCGATGCTTCTTTTAAAGAGAAGATTCGAATGTTCCAAGTCAACGGTGAGCAGCCTAAGTACTTTGTCGTGTTTTGTATTCCGAAGCGCGAACGTCGGTTGGTGTTCCTCCAGGGTGCGAAGTGGAATTTTAGCTTATTACGTCATATGATCAGAATGGAAATACATCCAGTCTCAGGGACCATGGCAAAGACTGTCTAATAAAAATGTGAAATAAGGAGAACTTAAATAAGTCATTCATTTTCATTTTCCTTTTAAAGGAGCAAAATATATATATATAAACTACATTATCATTAACTTTTATTCTGAATTCCCACAGTGCATTTTTTTTTCAATCCGATATGAATCGATTGTTTGCTTGGTAGCTAATTATAAACTTATTTGATTTTGAGGAATAGGACATTAGGCAAAATAGCCCAACATACTATTAAAGAAAGTTATCAGTATCAAAATACCTTTATTTTATAATTTATCTTTCAGTGCGCTATTTTTATATTTTTGTATTGTTTCTTAGAGGCAATAGCCTCATTGGAATATTGACCTCAGGAAGCAAAGTGGAAATTAAATCTGTAGCGTTTAAGGAAACCATGATGATGAGTGATGTTTTTAGAAGTACTTTAGTAGAAACGGATGTTAAATTTTTTAGTAGCTTGGTGTCCTTTGAAGCTCTTGATGAGCTAACAAGTAGTGACCGAAGTGGGACCCTTTAGTATTCATACATTTATTATTATTCATAAATATCGATATAAAAAAGTATATATCTATGTATGTGTGGCTACACCCCTTCAAAAAGCTTCTAATATTTAGAAATATAATTTCTATAACAATAAAGTTTTAGCTGCTCATATAATATGCTTATTTTTCTTAGCCATCAAGGTAGCCGACACACTTAGTAAATTAAGTTGCGCGTTAATTTTTTAGTCGAGAAGCGTAGACTTCATATTCACATATATATGTACACATGTGCACGTGTCTACTAATTAGCTTCACAGTGATTATTAAGTTAATGCGAATAAGTATATAGCTGTTTATTGGAAAAGTGAGACGTATAATGCAATCATTCCCGAGGGGTATTCTTTTATACATCATAACGTTCAATTAAATGCTATGGTATTGAGAATCCAACAATTTTGGTTGATTTTATGTCTTGTTCTTCCTAAAGCTTGAGTTTATATATTGCAAATATATTCATATTCATTAGATAACACATTCCTGAAGATAAATAGTCTACATATTTTCCTTCACAATTTATTTCAGAATCTACCGTGGCTCCAGTGTGTAGTGTTGTGAACTCTTTTTTATAAGACCACACAGCTCAATTTTACACCTCTTCAAAGGTTAGTCTCTTCTTTGTATAGAATATATATATATCTATATATATCACTAATTCCTCTTTAAACTCACTAGAGAGACACTTCTATTCCATTGAGCATAACACTTCACTTAAGGTGCTTCTGTTTTACTCAACTTTAGCCACCCACGTTATCTGTGACGCCTTTCAGGTAGAGCACGCGTAATTCAATCAGCCTTCTATATAAAACTAGCTTAACTTGTACAATACGATTTATATTCAAGAATAGATACAACAAATTGTACGATTAGACTGACAAGCGTGCGTGAACGTAAGGGAAGGCGGCAGCTAACGCTGTTTCATAGCTTAGAATCATTTCCTAGGTCAAGTGCTTGAAGGTGGTTGCCCTCAAGAGAATAAAATACATCCATCAAAATCATATCTAGGGGTATTAAATCAATAATAAAAAAACGGCAGTCTGGGCCATAAACACACGACTGATTATACACAACAATTTGTTTAAAAAGTAAATAGCGATTATACAAAATTAGTGTTCTGCCAAGACTTACAAAAATGGGTATTTGTTCCTGCAAAAATCTATCCAAGATACGTAAGTCAAAAAACCCTTCTACCGATAGAGATGAGTACGGGGCAATTTTTTTCCCAACAGGGATCAGGAAGTCTGATGCAACGCACACACAGATATACGTGCCCACAGAAGTCAGTGTTAATGAGGTTTCATCGGATATTCATTACTTCAGCTCCCCAAATAAAAGGAATAGCCTACGCGAAAAAAGCAGCAATTATAGTAATGACATCCCTGGTAGAAGCAAATCCGTGAATACGAGTCAAGGCCCTCTAGGAGATTCAGAATTTCATTATCAAAGGAAGATTACGGAAATCTATGTCAACCAAAATGGGGAATCAGAAAACCCTTATGGAAACCAAAGCGTATCTTTTTCGGATGAAATCTCCAAGATTAAAGTGGAATCCATGACGGATCAAATCGACAATACGGATTTGTATTCCAGCTCTATAGAAGATCTGAAGAGTTTGTATTCCGTGAATAGCAAGAGCAACAAGTCCGAGGCGAGTGCGAGCCTCCCTCAGCGCCCTGAAACGCAAAAAGCCGGCGGCGCGAAGCCCACGGCCCCGACGGGCGATTCCCTGCACCTCCCCCCCCCCCCTCCCCCTGGTGATCGGGCGAGTATTCACACCCCCGAGCGCCCCGACTCCGCCTTTCACACCCCCATCGAGGATTCGGCGAGTGATATTTCGGAATTCCTCGCGGCCGGACGCCCACGCGGCTACGCCTATTACAACTCCCCCTCAGGTGGAAAAATCGACCCCCCACGCCCCCCTTCGCTCCCCACCCACGGCCGACCGCCGCTCGCGCAGGCGCCTGAAAAATTCAGCCGCAAATCCAGCATCACCGTGGTGGATGTGCGGAGTAACCGGGCCTACGACGCGAGCGCGGCGAAATCCCCCATCCGTCCAAACGGACTTCGCCGGGCGGATTCGTTGACGAGCGGGCGATCGGACCTCTACGGCCGCGCGGATCCGGGTTTTTTGAGCTGCCGCAGCACCACGACGTCGATCTCCGCGTGGAAGTCGAGCCTTTCCATGCCGGTGAGCGGGAGGGCGCGGGAATCGAAACGGACGCCCGCCGCCTCGTGGCGAACCCCCGCCCTTTCCCCACCCTCGACGACGTCGATTCCGCGATCGTCGTCTTTTTATTCCTGTTGTGAAACAGCGAGCGTTTCGACGGCGGCGGTGAACTCGATCATCTCCCCGATGGCGCGGACGCCCTCTTGGGTGAAACTTGGGCGGCGAAACAACCCCGTGAAGCCGATGACGTCCTTGAAATTACCACCACGGTCTCGACAAGGGATTTTCACGAATCGCGAGCTCCAAAAGAACCCTAAACCCCTCCAGAAGGTCTCCCCGGTGAGCGTGAAGAGCAAAAGCACGGAGGGTGGCCGGGAAAGCGGGAGGAAAACCGCAACCGCGTCGGCCGATCCCGCGATCGTCTCGACCTCTGTTCGCGCGCTACGCGATGTGAGCGGGATTCGCGCGGAGGGTCGATCTCGTCTCCCCGCACGCACCCCACCTCGCGCGCTGTGGAATCCTTCACGGCGGTGGAACCCGCGGAATGGCAGCCTCGCGAGCCTCGGGGCGGCGGCGTCGAGCGTGCACTCCTCCTGCTTCGCGGAGACGCCGCGGAGTTCGTGTTTTCGCTCCTTCCCCCCTACCCCTTCGCAGCGGGGAGAGGCGATCGGGGCGACCCCTTTCGAGGCGCCTCCGCGTGCGTCGCGGGGGACTCCGGAGGGGGGGCGATCGAAGCGTGAGGCGCGAAGTCCCTCCGCCACCCCCTCGCTCCCGGAAACGACGAAAAACCCGGAGAGACGTCAAGAAGAAGAAGAAGAAAAAAGAGGGGCGGAAAGGGAGGTAAAGAAGGGGGGTGATGCAACGCCCACCCCACGAGATTGCAGCTCCTTGACGATAAACATTAGCCCCGCGACGGTGCGGGATTCGGAGCGGAGAGGTGCGCGTCGGGAAGGCAGCGGAGGGCGGAAAAAATTATCCAACGCGTCGTTTTCCACCCCCCTGGCGGGGAAAGGGAGGTTGGAGGGGCTCGTTCTCACGGAAGGAAGCTCGACGCGATCTTCAAGGGATCCAATAGGGCGTGCGGGCTCCTCAGGGGCGGTGATTTCCATCCACGACTCCCCCATGGTGAGCCTGGATCACGAAAATAACTCCCCCACGAATGGTTCCTCCTTCGACTTGCTCGATATCATCAGCTACCCGCCGCCGGAGGAGAGCACGAAAGGCGTTAACGCGTAAACTCGCCTGGCTTCATGTCCAATGCGGGGAAGCCATGGGGTTGAGGGGAGAAAAAAGGAGACAAAAAAGTGGTAAAATAGCTACACTCATGGTGGAAATGAGTGAATTCTTTTCCATTGTAGGCGTGGTTTTCTTTTTTTTCTTCAGACGTTTGGATGTTTTACGGTTAACTAAAAAGAACAACTTTAGAAGGTTCCCTGAAAATTCCACTTTCACTCTCCTTCTGCTACATCTTCTTCAGGATAGGTCGTGAGAGAGAGAGACTTTAATGTACCATTAGTTGTAGCATTGAGCGTTTGACTGTAGTTGAGGCAGATTGCAGTGCTCCTGATGTACTTTCCTACTCCTCTTGCTTGGTATAATCCTAAGGGTGTAATGCTGGATGCTCATCTTCCCTCTTTGTTTTTGTGATGTCCTAAGATGTTGCATGTGGCTATATATGAGCTTAAAATGACTTTCTGTTCTATGGCGTACGAAGTGATGCCCCTTTGATCTTACTCAGAGGCTTAGCCATGTGCGTGAAAGAAAGAGTCAAAGATATAGAGTGGCAGTATTTTTAGGTAGATAGACTTGTAGCATTTGCACTGTTGGGTGATTTTCACGAATAGCTTGAAAAAAGTGACGTGTACGGTTAGTAATTTATAAGCCAATCCCAACCAGGATAAAATGCAAAGGCTCTTAGCAGTCCTGCTTAATATAGAGCAAGCGGTGACGACTTAATGGGATTGACTGTAATTCGGTATGTTCACTAATTTTTGTGTTAAGAGTATGCACAATTTTAAGCTTGACTAATGACAAACGAAAATATAATAAACAGGTAATTGATGCTTTAACTCCCTTTGAAGCGTCTTAAACTAGCTCGATAGACTGAGGGTGCGAAAATTCCGATAGTATTTCCTATATTTACCTAACATTTATGAGTATATTGTGTTAAACGACGAAGTTTCTAGCAGGAAAAAAAATAAAAAACGCTTCATATTGAATTATCTTTGAGTTGGTATCACAAATTTATTACCTTTTCCTTTACGCTCTGGCGGTTGTAGACTTTCATTTGGTTGCCTAGCAGAGTTCTGATAACGTGAAAAGTGATTGAGCAAGAGTTTCGTGGCTTTAGTAATTTATTCCTTTCGTGATACTTCTGCTGCATCTTGCTATAACTTTCTAGGATTGCTTTAATCCTTCCCTCATATACATTTTGGGTATACAATTTGATCAGTTACTTGAATAATTATCCAACTTTAAGTGTTATCACTCATATGATATAAATGGGGTGTACACGTTGTCGTGTTGCTATTATCATTGAAGGTCTGTTAAAATGGCTTCTTACCTATATACAACTTTGCGCACGTGTGGAATGAGCGTGTGGAACTTATTACTACCCCTTCCCCCTACATCTTTTCTTTTTATATTCTTCTTCTTCTTCTTCTTTTGATCTGTTTTATTACCTAACCAGCCAAAGGTACGATACTAGTAACAAACTCTTTCCTTTTCCTCCCCTTTGACGGTCCAACCCTGCGTTGGGCGAGGCATGATTCGCGTGTTTAGCTGCGGCACGGTGCCCCTGATGGATATCATTGAGCTCCAGGGGAAGCTTCACTTGCAACCACGCGAGGGAAGCGCGGCGGAGATCACGAAGAAGGCGAGGAAAGCTGAGAAGGAAGAGGAAGGCCTCAAGGAGAAGGAGGAGAAGGAAGTCGATGACGGGGTGGTTTTGCTCGGCGAGGTTCAGCCGGATCGGCTGCGCGCGGCGGGGTGTGCGTTGCGGATGGGAACGTTACGCGTCGACGGCACCCGTGTGAAGGCGGGGAAGGCGGTCCTCGTTTTAAAACGCTGCGATACGGCAAGCGGCGAGGGGTTCCCCGCGCGGATTCGTCGACGACTCCGCCACGAAGCGAAGCAACGCGCGGCGGAGGAGAAGAAAGGATCTCGTGAAGAAGATCCGGCGGGTGCGAACAATGATACCGTCCTCTTTTCTGAATGGATCGACGCCCATCCGGAGTATCTCTCGCTTGATTACCTCTTCTTTGCGGAAGGGCAAGCGTGCGGAGGGGGTGCTCGTGGTAAGGCTGAGAAGCGATCTCGCGAGGATGATTCAACGGATGAAAGGGCTTCGAATGCAGACGACGTCGACGGCGAGGATGCAGGTTTTTTTAAGGATTACGAGGTGGTGGGCTTGGTGGAAGACCACGTCATCTTTAATGGGAAGCCGGCACGTATTTTTGCGTAAGATGTCGTCGGGGCGCGTGGATTGGGTTTCATTATGGCTTGACTCGGAAGCCTTCATGTGGGAGGTGGAGTTCCTTATGAAGCTTTTAACACACCTAGGATCATTCATCATAAAGGTAAATCCAAAAGGTTACATGGAAGCCATGGTTGTTTCATCGACGTTCAGGATCATATGGGGTTATTTTTTTCAAGTCCGATAGCAGCGCATATGGATGTGGTCTAATTTATCCACTCTTTGAACATTTTCTTTTCTTTTCTAGTCTCTAGGTGTTTTTGTCTTCTCCTCGGTTTTAGCTTAGACGCCAACGGGGAAGAAAGAAGTCTCCCTCTCTAAAGGATCTAGTTTGCGTCCGAAAACGAAGTAGGGCGGCAAACGCCGAACGGTGATATATTTACAAATATCTTTTTCAGATATCTGTATCTGTATATATCGTTGCTGTTGAAAGTCTCATCCATTCAACACTGGAGGAGAGAGGGAAAGTAGTTTTAATCGATCTCGCAATCTCTACTGCGAGGGATCGAGATAGTGTGTGCGCGAGTCCTGTAAAAAAACTGAGGGACCCAACAACCACTAGATAGTCTCTAGTTACATTATTATTAGTAGTAGTATCCTATTGTTAGAATAGCGGATGCGCCCTTATTATCCCATTCAACGAGGCGCTGCCACTTCCTTTGAGGCGCTTACGTCGAGCCGTTTTAATCGACGCGGCCGGAGTGGCGGGAGGGAGGAGACCTCCTCCCTCCCAACGGTTCACTTCCCCTCCTGCGACCCCTCTAACGACGACGGCCTGAGAAATCGACCCGTGTTTGAGCGATCCCGGTCTCACCCCTCACGAACGCCTTCGAAAAAAAACCGTGAGAGCACCGTTTTGGCGTCTTCGTCTTCGTCCTCGGCGATGCGCGTTTCCCTCGCGATCGCCGCGGCCACCCGCGTCCTCCAACGCCACGCCCGACAGCACCCCTCCCCGTATCGCCCCTTCCCCCCCCTCCCGAACGACGATCCGGCAAAATCGATCGCGGTGTACGCGGCCGCGATGCGGCACCTCGCTCAGCACCCCCGATCGCACTTGGGGGTGTTTCCCCCGCTTTTGGAGCGCCGCCACGCCTCTTCGCGGGCTTCTTCGTCGTCTTCGCCTTGGGAGGGGGGAAACCCCTTATGGCGGGCTCCGGATGTTCCCATGGCGCCTTCGGACGGGGGGGTGCACCCTGGCGAGGCTCGTCGGGCTCGTTATGAGCCCTTCGGGCGGTTATTCAACCGCTACGTCGAGCGCGGCGTCGGCGATGTCGTGCGGCTGCTCTTCCACGACGAGGCCCCGCCCCCGGCGGTGCTTCTCGCCCGCGTGATGCAGCATCGGATGCCGTGCGAGCAACTCCTCCTCCACAGCCTCCTCGCCCTCGCGCGCGCGGGCGAAGCCGAGGGGCGAGGGCGGCGATCGAGCCCCGCGCCCGCGGTGGACGCCCTCAAAAGGGTCACGAGGCTGCTTCAAACGGCCTGCCCCTCGCTTTACGGTTTGCCGTGGGTGAAAAACCTTCTCGTGGAGGCGTTGTTGCAGCAGCGTTGCTTTGCCGAGGTGGCCGGGGTGCTTGCCGACCTCGACTCTCGCGAAATGACGCCGCGGGTGTGGCGAGGGGTGATGGAGGCCGCCGCGCAGGGCGCCCTCCCCGATGGGAGGATTTTGAATCGTCTTTTAGCGATCCCGACGGGCGAGGAGGGGGACCCGGGGGTGCTCACCGAGGCGGGGCGGGTTTTGAACGCCCCCCCTTTGACGCCGACCCCGACCGGCGGGGGGAGTCGTTGGTTTCGCGAGATCCTCGCCCACGAGCGGGGCGAGGCCGCCGAGGACTTCTTTCCCCACGCGAGGAAGGGCGTGAAACCCCCTTTATGGGAGATCCCCCAGGGCG
>HF955063.1:861244-873474 GCA_000582765.1 Phytomonas sp. EM1 | reverse complement strand
GTGCTCACCCTCCTCGCCCGCGCCGCGCGCGCGCAGGCCGCCGCGCGGGATCCCCTTCACCCACGGGAGGGTTCCTTCGCCGAAGGGGGCGCCGATCCCGCGTTGTTTCCAGGGGCGTGCGTCTATTCGCTGGCGGAGGTGGGGAAAGGGGGGTTTTCTCCACGAGGAGGGGGAGGGAGAGGGGGAGGGGGGCACGCGCGATCGCTTCCTACGCCTCCTTCCACCTCCACCGCCGCGGCTTCGGGGTTTTTCGTCGATGGAAAGAGCGTCGCGCAGTTCGGCGAGGCCGCGGATTTGCAGATGTTGCGGCGGATGAAGGAGGGGCTGGTGGAGCAAATCCACGCGATGCGGGTTGAGGCGGCCCGGCGGCAGGCGTTGATCACCCTCCAACAGATCTAACGCGGAATAGAAAGCCAGAAGAGAGGAGTGAAAAAGATAGAGAAAGAGATAAGTGTTTGTTTGGTAAGTTTAAATTGCACTGTCATGATCCCGTTAGAAGCGGATTTCTCGCGCCACATAACTTGGCGTTGGATTCTTTTAATCCTCGGGATCGTTCTCGCTTCCAAAAGGACCAGACTACCCCTATTTCGCGTATTCACTTTCTACTGATTCTGCCTCTCTTGATTGTTATCCCGATCTTTTGCATTTAGGATTTCATCGCTTAGCTTTTACATTTTAGAACCTTTATTTTACTTGTGTAACGTCTATAAGTATAGATATCTTTATCTATCTATATAGATATTTACATTTTTTCTTTCTTCATCCATCTCTAGGTATATATATTTTAAAACAAACCTATCCGCGGAGAAGCACAAAGATGAACTTTTTTGATCTCGAAAAGAAAAAAATAATCGCCGAGGCTCAACCCGATACCACGCGCGAGCCGCCCTCGTTCAGCCAGGTGATGGCCGCTCGCAAGGCGATCGACAGCTACATCTACGAAACCCCTCTGATTGCGAGTATAAGCCTGAGCAAGCAGACCGGGCATCACAAAATCCTCTTAAAGTGCGAAAACCTCCAACGCACCGGCAGTTATCACTATCGCGGATTCATCTATAAGGTGATTCGCACCAAGGAAAAGGATTTACTCGTGAATAACTTCATCACGTACTCCGTGGCGAACGCGGGCCCCGCGTTGGCGTGCGCGTCGGAGGATTTCCAAAGCACCGCCCGCGTGGTAATCCCGAAAAACACCCACCCGCCTATCAAAAGCAGCATTCGACATTACGGCGGCGAGGTCTACAACTGCGCGCCGACGTTGGAATCGCGAAACGGCAAGCTGCTCGAACTCCTCAAGCGCTTCAACCAAAGCGAGGGAAACGTACGGAATCGCGCGGTCGTGGTGGATCCGTACAACGATGATGATATCATCGCCGGTTACGCCACGATCGGGATTGAGATGATGCTGCAAACGGATTGCGAGGTGGATTGCATCGTCGCACCCGTGGGAGGGGGGGCGTTGATCAACGGCATCGCCATCGCCGTTCGCGGGATGAAGCCGAACGTCGCCGTCTTCGGCGCCGTTTCCGATTTCTCCAGCGATGATAATAAATCCCTCCGTTACGGGAGCATCGCGCCCGCGGCGGAGGGCGCCGCCTCGGATTCTTCTACCAAAACTGGGGAGCCTTTTCTCGTCGCCGAAGGATCCCCCGTGGAGGGGCAAATCACTCAGCGAAATTACGAATACATGAAGAAACTCGTGAATGGGGTGCTTCGCGTAACGGAGCAGGATATCCGCTACGCCTTTCGCTACGTCTACGAGCGCTGCAAGCTCGTGATTGATCTCAAAGCGGCGACGGCGGTGGCGGCTGTGCTCGCGAAGCCACGCGAGCTGCGTCGGTTTCAATGCGTGGCGGTGGTTTTATCCGGCGGGAATGTGGATTTGATGCGCGTCCCGAAGATCGTGAGCTCGGCCTTGTAACAACAAAACAGGTGGCAAAAGGAATGCATCTATGTGTGTAACCTTTATATAAAACATGATTTTAATTGTAATAAAATTGCGTAAAGAGATCAATTATATTTTTGACGAAAAAGCGATCATTTTTCTAATAAATAACTAAGTATATACATATAGGTATGTACATATATATATTAAATATATATCTAATAATAGATATGAGTAAGGATTACAAAAAATCGGAAGAAAAC
This sequence comes from Phytomonas sp. EM1, assembly GCA_000582765.1. Taxonomy (NCBI): domain Eukaryota; phylum Euglenozoa; class Kinetoplastea; order Trypanosomatida; family Trypanosomatidae; genus Phytomonas; species Phytomonas sp. EM1. The sequence continues at coordinate 871,326 of HF955063.1, read as the reverse complement.
AGGTGTCATTTGGTGTAAGCAAACTGTGATAAGAAACACGTTCTATTGGGATTTCAATTCTTATTGTTATAATTTTTTATCTTTTGACAAAAGGGCTACTAAGCTTTGTATTTTGTCTTTTTTGTTTGTTTTAAATAAAATTTCGCAAAGTCTTTGTTTTGGATTAAATATAATTAACAATAAACCAAAACTATTATATAATTAGATTGACATTATATGAGCGTTTGCACCTCGCATTTATATATATTTTTTAAGCTACCATATTCTAGGTGGTTAACCGATGGTCATTTTTTTATTATGATTAGTGTTATTAAGTAAAGAAGGTTGCATGACCTAGCGAAAGAATTATCATTATTAATATATAACACTGAAGAAGATTGATTCCAAGTCGTGCTTAGATTTTTTTTCACCTTTCTAATTTTGCGTTTAGTGAAGGACCTTTTTTTGAGGTACCTCCAAAGAGTTGGTCTTTGTTTCTGAATTCGATGAATAAATCCTTGGTAAGACTTACCTTGTCATCACTGCAGCTGTAGGTTAGCATGACCTATATCGTATGAGTGGTCCTTCCGACATAGCTTGGTTAATTTATTTGTAAGATCAATATCACAATTTCGGTTTCTTTACTCTTACTGACGCCTATAATTTTTACATGTATACAACCTAATTGTTTTAAAACCGAATCTATGTTATGGTTATTGTTATTTTTACAACGAATCTCGACGGATCAACCTCTCCTTCCTCTTCCATACGCACACTTACACACACACAAAAGAAGAGTGGTGTATTCGCAATGTTCATTTACTTATCGACATTCTTTTCTTACCTCAGTTTTTTTTTTTTGGGAGGTTAAGTTCTCACCGGGTCCACTCTCCGCTGGGCTGAATAAATTGTTTCCATACGAACACAACCTAAGGGCATGCCTTCCACAACCCAAGCTCGTGTTTCAGCTCCGTTTAATCTTGCCGCTCCAAATCCATCTCAAGTCTTACGCCCCGGATGGCTTAGCGAATTGCCAGGGCTTTCCAAAGCACCCTCCGCGCCCTCCCCCTCCCCGCCGTCCGACGACGAGGCGCTCACCCAAACCGCGAGGCCTTCCTCCTCGGATTCGCCTTCTTCTGATTATTATTATTATTACTACTCTTCGTCTCATTCCTCCTCTTCTTTCACGAAGTCGTCGTCGTCGTCGTCAGAGGATCGAAGCAGCAGCGGCAACATCACGCAGCGTCCCCCCCTTGCGAAGGTTATTTTAAACGCCCCCCCTCCATTAACGCCGGCAGGAAATTCAAACACAAATTCAAATCGCACCAAAGCTCCTTCCCCTCCTGCTTCCACGAGGACGCTACGGGCACCGTATTTCGCGCCGGATTCGAACGTCATCGTGAGGGTTCGCCCTCGTCCTTCGCGCGATTCCACGCGCGAGCTCAACGCCCCTCACGCCGCCTTCTCAGAGTACGAAATCCGTCCTCGCGAGAGTCCCTTCGCGGTGGTTTCTCTCCCCTCCTCCCAGGATTGCAATTTGGCTTCTAATTCTGAAGTTTTTCGTGTTCGTAATACTTCCTCCACGAGTGGGATTGCCGTTTGGGCAAATTTTCTCGACGGGCGGCGGTTTTTCCCCCCTCGAGATGACAAGGGCGATCCCCACACGCGAGAGGGCCCCTCTCCCGCTACGAAAATCAAAACAAAACAGGTTGGCGGGGGAATTCACGGGGGTTCTCTCGTGAAGGGGGTTTCCCCCACGTTATCCTCGAAGCCGAGCTCATCCACGTGTAGCTGCTGCACCTGTTCGTGTGGGGGTGGGGGAGCGAATTGCAGTTGCAGTTGCAGTTGCAGCGGCTCCTGCTGTAGCTGTAGCTTCTCCTGCTCATGTGGGGATTCCGCGTCGGAAAGCCGTGAAACCGACACCTCCTTTTCCTCTACCACCACCACCTCTTCTTCCAAGAGGATCACGCGGAAAGAATCAAAGCAGCCTCTTCCACATCCCATCGATCTTCCACCCGTTCCAAAGCTCCTTAGGCTCCCGCTTTTCCCAACGCAGGAGGGGACGGCGACGGAATCGCCTTTGGAAGCTCGCGAACCCCCTGTGGAGGCGAGGGGGACGAAACCCACGGAACCAACGACGACGATGCGGGATGAATGCCTTCAGACCACCCCGGAAGAAGCCCCGATCGACCTCGAGAACGCGAAACCCCTGGAAGAAGCCGTTTCAGCCCCTCCCTCGCGCGAAATTTCCGATGCAGATGTGAAAACACCGCCGCCCAGTGAGGATCGCGGCCTCTCCGCGATGCTGCTGCGTTTGAGCACCGCCTACGAGGGGTGGTTTGAGCAGCGCGAGCGAACTCTTGACGACGCGTTTGCGCAGCTGCGGGAGTTACTGATCTCGGAATGCCCTCAACCCCCCCCTGCGTTGGATGAACCCGAGGGGAGGGAGGATCGAAAGGATTCCCAAAAGATCCTGGAGGCTCCGCGGCTGATTTTATACGCGACGGAGTGGGAGCCGCCGCGTGTCGTGCGCGTGGATCGCGCCTCCTCCCCGATCGTGGAAGGGGCGAATCCAATGGGCTGCAAGGCGGTTCAAACCACCGTCTCCTCGGCGGAGGAGGAGGCTCGCGTGGCGGAATTCCTTCATCGCGCGCAGATCTCCATGGCGGACACCTTTTCCTCGGCGTTGCGCGCGCTCGAGGAGGGGGAGGCGTGGCAGCGAAGGGTTTTAACGGAAATGGAGGCCGACTTCCGCGAGGAGGCGCTTAACGCTCGTCATCGCGAGGCTCTTCGGGCGACCGCGACCGCGAATCACCGCCTCAGCCTTGCGCAAAACGACTTTTCCGCGCGTCTTCTTTCGCAGGAGTGGCGGCATCTCCTCCAGCTTCACGCCATCGAGGCGGAGCGGCAACGGCGGCTGACGGTGGAATCGGAGGAGACCGCCGCGAGGGGGGCGCTTCTCGCCGGGGTTCACGAAACGATCGTCGAAACGCAACGCCGTGCGAGCGCGTGTGAACTTCAAAAGGCAGCTCAACGTCAGCTTGAGCTCACCGAGGAGTCTTCGCGGTTGCGATTTTGGCAGTTGGAGGCGATCGAGCGGGAGCGGGCGCTTCGCGTGCAGCTTCTTCACGCGTTACGGATGCCTACCGTTACGATTGTCGCCCCTCCGGGGAAATCTGTAAAAACCGCTGAGGATGCGAGAGGGGAGGGAGGGGATACTTGTGGATTTATACGGCAACACCAAGGGGGTTTTGGGAAGGATATCGAGAGAATAGAAGAGCGGGATTTGGCCGTGCATCTTCGCTTTGCGCGCGCGCACCAAGAAGCTGTGAGGGCGGTAAGAGCCCAGCAACGGTGCGTGTGAGTTATTCATGAAAACCTTGAGGTAAATAATGAATGGTAAACGAGTTTTTCTTTCCTTTTTTAGTGTGTTTGTGGAACAAGGGCTCTTGAAAGGTTTTCACCATGTCATCATCCTGTGGTTGTTCTACAAAAGAGGTATCGTTGTACTCTGTAATGTTCACACTTATTCTCCTTATTGTATTTTACTTTTCATTGTACCAACATAAACATTCTTTTTATGATAGAAAATGAGCATAGAGATATCTATAGAATATGATTGTATATTTTTTTATTAATATTGTGATATATATATATATATATATTTATTTATTTATATTTATTCGCAGTGTTTATTGCTGTTGTTACTGTGTATTCTCAATGTTACACTGAATAAAGTGTCCACGTTCTTTTGTAATGTACATGTGTCGACGCTGTTTTGCTCTTCAGTGCCCATGCAATCTAAAATTATCTCATTTTTTCTTCCCTCTCTTTCCATTGTTATGTTTTCAAGCTTCCTGTAAAATCCTAAAGCTCAGAGCTTATTTTACATGTGCACATGAGGATTTCATTCCGGCTAAAAAGATTCTGTAACGATAGTTGGCATCAGGATTGGGCATGGCACTGAGAAAAAATATAGATTTTCATTTTAAAAAATTAAGTCCATCACTGTAGGTTTCACTTGGAAAATCTATTTCTCTTTACCGATGCAAATAGACAAGAGGAGCGAGAGGGGGGATGGCTCGGGATTCTACTTTCTACTTTGCCAGTATCCCTCATGGCGACCATAATCTCGTGCTTGATAAAACGCAGAAGCATTGATCTAATGAAGACTCCGGAGCATGCTTCCATTCCGATCCTCTTCTACGTGTTTCATCTCATCTGCTATTTTCTCATCATTTTTTATCTAATGTCTTTTTATGGAGGTGCCGAGTAGCCTCAACAGAATCAACATGCCGCGATTGAAAACACCTATTTAACCCCGCGATTGTGTTAACCAGTGGTAGGTTTATGCTCCGAAAACCTTTTCTTGAAGGCGCAAAGATATCTTCACATCTTGGACTTCCTTTCAAAAGACGCTCGCGTTTCTTTACTGGTTGACAGAAGCTCCAACGCAGTCCTTCTGAAAATTTCATTTCATCTCCTTTAGGCTGTTATATTTTACGTTGTAGCTGATGCTAGATCGGTTGTTCGATTGTGCAGGCGGCAGCGACCACCTTTGTGTGTGTGTTTGCTTCTTCTTCAGGAGTATTTTTCACTGCGAGGGATACGTATGACAACAGTGTTGTCTAGGATGTGTTTCGTTTGAATGGCATCCGCCTATTTTTGGACGCGGGCGCGTGTAGCGGATCGGCAACAAAAGGAGAGGCGGACTAGCTTGAGATAGGGTATAAAATGAATCCTTTTCCTGACGAAAAATAAGGGGAGACTTTCGTCTAGTCGGCGCAAAAATCTAAATGAAGAATCGCCACTTTAATGGTATCATTTTACACTTGTTATTTTCTTGTGTTTTGCTTTGTTTACTAGATGTCAACTTTTCTCTTTCTTGGATCAATATCAAATCCAGAATTTAGTATAGGAAGCTGATTTATCTTTATATATATATATATATATATCTTAAAAACAGCGAAAATAGAGCCTCCCTTTTTGATCTTTTCATACTTTTGATCAAAAGACTTTATAATAGAGTAAAAAACGAGGCACGCGCATTATCATTAGTATTACAATTATTAATAACTACTGTAGATCGACAATTTTACGAGGGAATATAGAATAGATTATTATTTTTTTCGTTTTTTTTTTCCTTATCATCTTAGAAGAGTGTACCGGCCCAAGAGGCATAGAATTTGAAATGCTCTCCAACGAGGAAAAGCTTCGGGATGCCAAACGGCTGCTCATGCGCGGTCTCCGCGAATCACGGGAGGAAATCGCGCCGGGCGACTCCCCTCTTGGCTTTCGATCCGCTTCGGCGGTGGAATTGGTGGATTTGAAACCACCCGTGGCCCCCACGATGGCCGCGCCGCTTCCATTTCGTCCGAATGGAGGTACTCCGTTCGGGGTGAATGAAACCCACCGATCCGAAATCCTCGATAACCTCTCGGAGATCGACCCGGCGACGAATCGAACCTCTGTGCGGACGGCCTCCAACGGGAGCGATACGGCCTTCCCGCTCGGCTCCCCAAAGCGTCCGGTAGGGGGGGGGCTGCTTGACAAACCCCCCTCTCCTGGAGCGGGGGCGACGTCCTTCGCGCGTTTTTCCCGCCCGTTTCGGGGTTCCTTCCTCGGCTACCCCCCGCTCCCGTCGATCCTCCCTTCGCTTCCGTCGTGGGTGGTCCTCCCGCCCACTCCCGTCGCCGCCCGGGGGGGGGGGGTTCGCGAAATCGCGATCCTCGCCACGCGGTCGACCCCGACGAGGCGACGTTTCAACGGGCGAGGCGAAAAACCGCGGCGTTGCTGCGGGGCTGCCGGGAAAGTCTCCGTGAGGGCCCCCCCATGGCGGCGAATGCCCCCTCGCGCGACCCCTACGGCGTGTCGTTTCGCACCTTCGGGCGAGGAAAAGAGGGGGAAGGGGAGGGAGAGACCGCGCACGCCGCGCACCTCCACACCCTCGTGCGATCGGAGCAGCGCCTGCACGACCTCGCCCACACCCGGGCGGTGTACCTCGCCCTCCTGAAAGGGGATCGCCCTCTGGCGGTGGGGGGGAACCTCCCCTATGGCGGGGGAAACGGGAAACCCCTCGAACCGATCCCCACCAGGGGGTCGAGGACGGCATTCGAGGCGGAACCCCAACCCCGCGCGGCGGGATTCACCCCCCGACGGACGGCGACGCTTTCCTCGACGGGGAGCTCCACGCGGACGCTCCCCTTCCCCGCCGGCGACCCCCTCCACGCGGATCCCTCGTCGCCCTCCCCCTCGGCCTCGCCCTCCGCCTCAGCTTCGCCCTCGCCCTCCCCCCCCCCGCCACCAGGGGTGCGCTCCCCTCGCGTGGATTCCCCCCCTTCCGAGGCGGGCGCCCGCGCGGAGGCGAATCGGCAACGGAAAAAACGATTTCCCCCTCGCCGCCGCCGCCGACGACCCCATTTCGCGCGAATGGATCCCGCGCGAGGGGGCTCCAGGGGGATTCGCGAGCGATCGGAATCCCCCTCCTCGCGCGCCTCGGGGTCGGCGAAAAGGCGGGATCGTCCACGACCGTCCTCGGGGGTCTCCCCGCCCGACGAGGCGGATTTCGCGAGCGAAACGCAGGCGCGTCGAGCGTTGGAGCTCCTCCACGCGATTCGCGCGATACGGCGGCAAACCGAGGATTTGACGGTGCACCTCTTGCAGACCTGTGGGGAGTGGAATTGCTGGCGAGCGGAGAACCGCGCGGCCGCGTCGGGATCGCTGTTTCGAGATTTATTTGTGGTTTCCCCGACCGGCGAGGCGTGGGCGGGGTTGGACGCGGCAGGGGAAGGGGGGGATCGCGCGCGAATGCAGGCGAGTTTGGCGAAATTACTCAGCTGGGGGGCGCGAAAACCACCGGATCACGAACCCCCCTCGACGGCGCCCATCGCCACGCAGCTTTATGAGCAGTTCGTCCGGTTGGCTACGATGCCGTGGAAACGTCAGATCCCGCCGGCGCCGCCGTTGTTGATTCAAAGCGAGCTCGCCCACGCGTTTCAACGAAACCTTCCCGCGTTGCGCGGAAAGTGGGTGCATCCACGGGAACGAAACCAAACGAAACCGATCGATCCGAGGGAAATGAATGGAGCCGCGTCTGCTGTGGTGGGGATCGCGAAGGCGGACGTCAGGCCCCTTCTCACCATCCTTTCGGATCGCTTAACCCGTCTGCGCGAAGCGCAGAGCTTTTTGAAGAAACGCTCGCGTCTAATCAGTTCATCCGCCTCGCGGCGTCGCCGCTTGAAGGATTCGAAAAAGAAAAAAGGTGAAAATGCATCACCACCGTCAGCTTTTTCGAGCGGATTCGTTCCTATTGGTAGTGGTTTTACGGAAACGAATACGTACAACCCCGACAGTGGCATGTCTGGCAGCGAAAAGGTGCGTAGCAGGAGCCACCCGCTGACCGCCTTGGGAGAAAACGAAACGATTTCATCACTTTCGTCGACGTCCGACGAGAAAGGATCATCGAAAGATGCGAACTATCACCCTTCACCAGCACGTACCCCTCCACATCAATCCTTATTCTTGACGAAGCAAAAAGGAGAGGAGGTGCGACAAGGATTGTATTCCATCCCAAGCAGCGAAAATGCGGCTAAGTTATCCCGCTCGCCTTCCGATCGAGGTCACATCCACGATACCCCTCGTGATGAAGAAAAAAAGAGCCTTCCAGCAAGCGACGATGTTGGCTCTAAGCCTGATGCCATTTCTCCTGCGCTTCCTTCGCCTTCTCTTTCCAGTCGCGATCTTTCCCCAGCTCCAACGCCCCTGCAGGTGAATGAGGAGGAGCGTGAAAAACCACCAAGAGGCTTAAACGAAAATGTCGAAGCGGAAGAAAAATGCGACGATAAATCTCCTCCTCTTCCTCCTCCTCCTCCTCCGTGTTCTCCTTCACGCTCGAGCGATACCGGGGGTACTTTGCCGTCGGGCAAGAAACCGAAAAAAAGCAAAAAGAGAGGCGACAGCGTCGTCGAACCTTCCTCAGCTTCCGCAAGCCCAAGAGATAACTTAGTTGACGACGCCAGCCCCATCTTCACAACGGTAAAGGGTGGAAAGGTGAAGAAGAAATCATTTTTCAAAAGGCTCTTCATGTGCCATTGAAACCACTTAATTCATTAATTAATCTGTGGAAATACTACACCCTCGTCTGCGTTTTACGCAAAGTTGCACGGGTAAAATATTTGAATGGATGAGCTTTAACGTTAGTATAGCTTCGTATCTTTATAGTCATACGCTAGCTCTGAGAAGGCATCAACCCATGTGTCCATTCTGTTTGTATTAGTTCTTTCTACTGTTATTTTAGATTTTTTCTACTCCTATTTATTCTGATTTGTTTGCCCCCTCTTCTGCTCATTTTTTATTTACTCCTTATCTTGTCACTCTGTATTTGTACCCCATGAGCTGCATTTCATTTAGACTATGGCCGATGTCTTTCCGATGTGTGCAAGGTTCATGGTTTTGGTTTTCCTTATGGAATTGATGTCTGTTCTTAATCTAGAGAGAGTTTGCTATTTTCCCGAATTCGATAACTCCCGCCCTTAATTTTTTTTTCGAAGGGAAAGGGGGGGGGAAGAAAAAAATGACGTTCTATTTGTTTCATTGGAACTCAAAGTTACTTTCTGACTCCTTTTACTGTCTGAATGTTTCTATATTCTTCTTTCTTTCAATATAAGTCACTTTTGCTTCGTTTACGATATGTTTTGCAAATTTTCTCCCCCTCCACCGATTTATTTCTTCACTTTTTTTCCATATATAGACATAAAAATAAATACAATATATATAAATAAAATATAGGCATGTATGTATATATTATCCAAAGTAACATTACCCATATTTAGCTTTTCATTTCATCATGGAAGTCATATCTAAAGATGTGAATTCCAGCCCCAGTGAGCCCATATTAAGTGCAATGCATAGCTCCATTTTCAAGAAAACGTTGGTAAGTAACCTCGCTTCCTCTACATCATTTCAACGATCCGATTCCATTAGCCAAACGTCGCTATCGCTGCGTCGGAGTAGGGTGCAACGGACGATGTTTAGGTTTCCCGACGAGTCTCTTGACAATTCACCCACCAAACGGGATGTTTTTGAGCTGATCTCAGGGTGTAGCTTCCAGACGAACTCTCTTGAGCTGACCGAACGGAATTCGTTTCGAAGGCATTCCCGACGAAGCACCAAACTACCCCTCGTCACCTTCGAGACCCCGCAGCCAAAGGATGCTAAGCCGGATAAAGTAACCCGTAGTTTTGAGGCCTACACGAAGTGCCTCCTTCCACTTTCCCAGTTTATTAAAGAAACGATGGACGACGAACGGGAGAGACGAAAGGCGAGAGGCCTTCAGACCTCGGACGTTGAGATCCTTCCAGGTGAAGACAAGGACTCCATTGCCATGAGTTCCGCCAACGCATCCCAAAGTGTGGGTAGCTCCCGCGTGAAATTACGGAATAGAGGATCAAGTGTACTTTTCGACCGAGAATTGGGCAAGAAAAATTCGCACAACGAGCTCGCGCACAAATATCAACTGCCCATTATCCCTTTTAGCACGGAGCTTAAGGAAATACAGGAACGGGCGGCGTCGTTTTTTAAAAAGCAGCATCGAGGCAGCTTATGTTCAGATGCCAACGACGCCGCGACCACGTCGTCTACCGAGACGATTTTGCTCTCGCATTCCAAGGGCTTGACGAAGTTAGAAGCATTGGAGCAAAGCAAAAAACTAACCCATAAAGAAAAGAAACCGATCGGGGCTCAATTACCCCGCGAGGAGCTTCAACCGTTACCGAAAGAGTTAGACGTGACCGAGGGGACGGGCACGACGAAGGGAAACGCGAAACCCCGCGAGACCCACCCCCACGGCTCGCGGAATCCTTTGAAGGGTGGCGATGGGACGTCTCGAAAGCCGCGGCAACCTCGCCCAGGGGGTTTCCGCCCGGTGGCGACCGCCGAGACGGCACCGGCGAACCCCCCTGTGGAGGCCTCCTCGACAACCCCGGCGACGCGGGATCCGAACGGGGTCGGCCGCGCGCAGGCAACCCTCCAGAGTCGGGCCTACGCCGCGCAGAAGCGGTGGTTCGCGATGAAGCGGCTCCACATCGTCGCGCCGAATTGTCTGG
>HF955063.1:840289-860692 GCA_000582765.1 Phytomonas sp. EM1 | reverse complement strand
TTCCCTCACCTCACGCGTCGGGCGGAAACCGGCGCCCTCGCTTTCCCTGCAGCTCCAGCCCGGGATCGTGGAGGGCGCGACGTTGCGGCTGCGCGCCTGCATGTTCGATACGCGATGCCATGAGCTCGAGGCCACCGCGCGGGCGATGCGAAAATGGCAGACACACGAGGAAAGACTACGGGAGAAGGCCTTGGCCACGCGCACGAGAGAGGGTCGGGAGGGGTATGCCCGCCAGAAGGTGTTTCGATAGCCGCTTTTCTTTCTTCCTCTCTTGCGGTGTATATATCGTTTTTTTTGGGGGGGGGGGGGAGGGGCGGGTAAAGCAGACAGTAGATACAGCAAACAAGTTTAGATCACATGGTATTCAAAGGAATGACAAGGAAAAATACCTTGTACTGCGACATGAGATAAGCAAAAACGTCTCGTTTACGCTGCTATGGGATATGCCTGTCGGAGAATATATAGTGAATAATACTTTTAAAAAAATGAATGTTTTTTTTTTACCTGGATTCGGTTGGTCAGATCGATAGTTCACAGGAATTGGCAAAATGGCGGATTCAAAAAGCTTTTATCAGGTGACAGAGTTTTTTAAAAAGGTTCAATCGAAGGATAAAATAGAAATAGCAGCTCTTCAGCATTTTAAAATAGTCACTGAAATGGAAAATAAACTAGTTTTCCATAGGCACGACCGTATTTTGTCATTTAATGTCAGTTTATGTATACATATATATTTATGCTTTGAATTACGTATTAAACATCATTGTGTTTGCTTTTTTTCCCCTTCGTGCCTCTTAATTGTGGTATGTTTACTTATATGCGTATACATGTATTTTACTTGTTTATGTACGTGTATATATGCTTCTTTAGGATGATTTGTGAGATTTGAAGTTTCGAATGATTAGATTTAATAGTGTTATACGTTTTTGTGTTTCGTAATGATTTTTGCAATTCAATTATATGTACTGCTTTGTGTTTTTTGCTTTTTTTTTCTACACGTACACATGTATGTGGCTGTGAGTGTGTGAGTGTGTGTTAGCTTGTTTTCACAGCCGTCTTGGCGATTCTGATTTAACCATTTGGTTCGGCCGTAGTAGACACAAACTAGTGTTTTTCCAGTCTAGCTTTTAGTTTCTTCCCATTCCTATCTGAAAATGAAGTATTTATTTCAATCCATTACAAATTACGGCGTGAAGTGAGAATGAGATACGCTCTAGACTCCACGATAAAACATTACGCGACCTTTTTCCCTCGATCTTTAATTTTTGTTAAATATCACTTTCCCATTCGTATGTTCACAATATTTGTTGGAGGAGATTTTTCACCGATAGTAGTGGTATTAGCACTTTTGAAAATTTTGCCCTATAGTGCGTTACTTTGATCATATGTTTCGACTACAGGGCATGCGATTGAGGCTGCTAAACCGCTCACTCGCGGTGATAGCGTCAAAGACAGAGAGGGCTTCAGCGATTTACTCCTCTTCAGTGATCGATGGTCGTCAACTTCAAAGCACCCATGGCGGTAAACTGACATCGGGTGATGCTACAGAACACACGCAATCCCGGTTTTTAAGGCGGAAAGATCGTCAAGTGAAGCGCGTCTATCTTCCTGAAATTAACGATAATAGCAAGCAGGAAGATATCGCAGATGGGGTACCTGATTGTTTCGACGGCGGCACGGATTTCGTGACGTCTAGACGGCAACCTCAGGCCTCCGTCGTGGGAAAGGATTCTTCGAGGGGTTCTCGTGGCGCACACCTCAGCAACTCCAAAAGAAACAAGCCGACGGATACCAATAGATTGTCTTCTTCTCCCTCGGATTCGTCGCATGTCGTTCACTCGTCGGGTTCACCTTCACGGTTTACTCGTTCCCGCCCTCTGTCGAAGGATTCCGTGCGGGAAGCGAGCCCCCTACCGTGTGACTTTTCAAGACCCTCCACTGAGAACCTCAGCCCCGAATCGGTTGTCAGCCAACTTCTCTCGCTCAGGCGTGCGAATGCGGCAAATCGATATAGTATATCTGGCAGGTGCCGCGTTAGGAACGATTTGAGGATTTTTTTATTTTACAAACTTCCCCAATCCCTGCCGTCGGTGTTCAGCTCCAAGGCAAGCTCGTTTCTCACACGAGCGATGGTGGTAAACTTACCACAGGAGGGCGGTGGGGCTGCCGTGGATGCCCATCCGACGAGCCAACCCGCTCAAGGCTACCGGCAACCAAACACCCTCAACTGGACGGTCGAGTTGGCGGAGGAGATCTTGCTTTCCTACGCAGAATTTGAATTCCGAATCTTGCCGGGCCACTTAGGCGATCAAGCGGCATTTTTCCTACTCACGGAGTACGGCAAATTGCCGAATCGTAAAAGTGGCTCGGGAGCTTCCGAGGATTCGCCGCAGTTTAGCGCGCCTGATATTATCCGCCGCGCTAAGCTAGCGATGGCCGTACATCAGATTTTAGAGTTCGGTCGCACGCGTATCCTTTTTAAACATGTACTCAACGAATCTGAACACCTAACACGCTATTTAAGAGCGCTCAAAGCCGATAAGGAGGCAGCATCATCGACTGCTGACAGCGTGAACTCTCAAGGGGATGCAAGAAAAAACGCCACATCATCCGATCCTCACACGAGCGAACACTCTTCCATGGAGGAGTCTCACGAGAGTGATATTGGTGCGATTGATGAAATGGCGGATCGAGAGCGGTTGTTTTGCATTAGCTGCGCGGGCTATTACTGGCTAGAGATGCTTTACGTTCGAGAGCTCCTTCCACGATTATATAATAGCCTGAGAAGGTTATGTGAGTTTGGTATGTATCCGGAGGAAAGTGAAGCGCATAGGATGAATGGGGGGAAAGCGAAACAAGACGCCGAACACGATGCGGAGGGAGTAAAAAAAAACGCACATTTGATGCTCTCGAGTCTAGAGGATTGCCCATTTTCCAGGCACGAACGCGAAGCTTTTTCTTACCTGACATCTGTCTTTAACAAAGTTTTGGGGGGGCGTCTTGTGGAGCCAATTTCGAGATCGGAGCGCGGAAAGGAAAGTGCAAAAGACGTGGTTTCCTCGGCCGAACCCCCTCTGCTATCTTTCGTAGCGGAAAATAAATATGCGGTCCGCTTCCGAGGTCCGTTTGAATGCATCCGTGAAGAAGGTTTCGTGAAGGATATGGTCAATTGGCGTTCAAAAGAAACGGCATGTGCGCTTGAATTACCCCCTCAACCCCCATTGCAACCGATTCCGCTACGCTTGCTGCTTTGTGGTCTGCATCGCTTTACTTTAGGCGTCGACGGCGTCGCCTCGCATGCGTGGCGCAAGGTCGCACCGAAAACGAAAGCAAACGGCGAGGTAAGGAATATCGAAGAGACGGAGGGCCGCGGGATTTCCTTTTCAACACCCCTCCTCCCGTTTCTCGAGCAAAACAAATCGGATCCCTGCGTGAAGGCGCAGGCTGAGAAAGAGGCCGCTGTCCGCGAAGAGTTGCCTTATTGGTTTTTCATCGAAATGAACAGGTATGACGTAAAAGTGGAATTGCTCATCCCCGTTATGCAGTTTTTCTTTCACAGTTCATCCTTTTCGTTGCTTAGCTCGATGGAAGGGGGATTTATCCGGCAAGCATCGGCTGCTACTGCTGATCGCCAGTCACCGGTTGCGCGGGAAGACGGTTTATCGTTTACCTCGCAGGAGTCCGTAGATGAACTAGCACGGGAAACTTTCCTAAAGCGAGAAAACGCAGTGCGGGATCTTATTCGCTTGCTTGATCTTATCGTAAAATTCAGCGTTGTGTGCACCACCTACCAGCTGGCATCTATCGCGAGTTTGTACGCGCGAGTTCTGTCGTGGTCTTTTCCCCAATTTGAAGACAGCACCGCATCCGTGTTGACGTCTGAAAAGGATTTGTCGTTTTCCCGTTCAAAAAATACGACACCAACTCATCCGCGTGATGCTCCTTCGTCGCTCTCCGCCTCGACTAGATCTTCTCAGATGGAAATGCACACAGCGATTTGTTACGGGGTGCAGAGATTTGTGTTGGAATGCATGGAAGAGCTTCTCCTGGAGTTCTCTGAGGAAGGCAAAGAGTTGAATAGTCCACCTCAGAAGCACTTTTTCAATCGAGAAGCCTCTGAGCTACGTTATGCAACTTCCCTTGCCCCTCTGCGGGTGATGCAGCTTTTGAAGGGAAGGGCCATGAGATTCACATCGAAGTTCAGCGCCTCGGATGTAGCGTCGTTTTTGCAAGCCTTATCGAAGATCAACTCCGTCTTCCACGATAATCGGCCTTCTCCACGTCAAATCCAGGATGGGGGAAAGGGTTGGAAGCCGGATTCTAATAGTAATGTGATGAGGGATCCTTCGTCTGGGAGTGCAAATTCTCCAAACGAAGACTCCCCCCGACCTTTTGAATCGTGGTTTTTGAGGATGAGGCCGCCTCTCCGCACGGAGCTAGAGGCACTGCTAGACATGCTAACCACCGATTTCTTTTTAATGGTGGAGAAGCATCTATATTTTTCTTTACAAAAGCAATCCACTCGCTTAGCTTTAGATCAGCTAACTGAGACAACGCGATCATTGGGTGAATTTATTGAGAATGTCACCCTCATAGAGGAGGTTGGTCAAACAGGTTTCCGACCGCTTGAAGTGAAGGCCACCGCGGATGGAAAGACGTTGATCTCACGAAACGATAACGATTCCCAAGGCAAAGATCTGAATCCCATTAAATATAAAAAGCAATCTGGAGATTCTCGAAAAGATGAGGTAAATATCACTCAGAACCCTCATGCTTTTGTTAATTTACCTTTGGCTTATACAAAAGTGTTATGTAAGAGAAAAACTGGGGCCTTTTTTCCCATCTACACACCATCCGAATTTCTCTCGGCGTTAGAGGCGTTGGAGGCTCTTTCGGTGGGACCAAACTTTTACGAAAAGCTCAAATCGCTCTGCGGGCTCTATCTCCGCAACGAACACATCACCTTTTGCGGTCGAGGTACGCGAGAGTTGACGGCGATTTCGCTAAAATGGATCACCTGCGCGTCGAAAAGCCTTTTTGCGCATCACAGTCTCCGCCTTTTGGACCCCACGCGCACGTCGACCGCGGAGAAGCGGTCCGACGGCGTCGATTGCGGAGCCTCCGACGATGCGCAGCTCGTCGCGCCGTTGATCCCCCCCTGGCGGATTTGGATGACGAATCTGTTATGCCTGGCCACGATGTCAGGCTCCTTGAAGACGATCACCGTATCCGATGTGGTGGCGCTCTGCCAACGGTTGCGGTCGGTTTCGCGTGAATCCAACGACGCGGATGGAGATCACCGCGAAAGCGCATCCGCGCGCGCAACGGAGGATCGATCGTTGCTTCAGCTCCCGGCGGATACGGTTATTTTGAGCCCGTGGTCCTCGGAAAACTTTTTTTCACATATCGCGAGCGCGGAGGGGTTTTGCTTTCAGACGCAGCGAAAGGGCCTCCCGGCGGATTCCAAGGAAGAAGACCCTCTCAAAGGGGTTGTGGTGGATTTTCCGTCACCCGCCCCCGAGGGGTTTCGAGGATTCAGCGCGCAGATTCGGCGAGATGTGGTTCGGAATCTTTTGGCGGATGTGTTCCACTACATGGCGCTCATCGCCGCATCCCCTACCACATCTTCTTCTTTCAATCCGATTACTTTTTACAAACTGAATGCACCATACATCCTCCGGGTGGCGTATATACTCTTGGGGGAAATCTTCACGAAGGAAATGTCTTTGGGAGCATTTTCAGCGTCTTCCTCAAACACCTTTAAAGTGGATTGTCAATCCAATGTGGCCAAACTGACAGATGAATGTCGGGAAACGTTAGAGAGCCTGTGGATACCTCTTTACGTGATTCTACGACGAGTAATACGCCAGATGCGTGCGTTAGGCCTCCTTGAATTTCCCTTATCCCTTCAAGCGGGCGCTACGCCGCCAGAGGAAGGATCCGAACTCAACACGCACTGGAAGGTCTTTTCAGCTTCAATCGGCGATGTGACCGAAACCAAGGGATACAAAATGTGTGCTCAGGCTTGGGCACTTGAGAAACTTTCGTGCGCCTTTGAGGCATATTTCTTACGTCTTTTGAAGGCCCATTCCATGGAGCTCCTTTCGCGCTGCAGTCGTAATGAGGGTGTCGTTGAAAACCCCTCCTTGCGCTCATCCAATCAACCGCATGGGGACTCCTATCGAAATGATAACGCGCCCAGACGGGCTGCGCTAACGCCCTATGCAATTATCGAGCTTGCTATTCTTCTGCAAGATGAGAAGAATGACGCGATGTCGCCTTACATTTCCACTAAGTGTCCGAAAAAGGGTCCGGGTTCTATCCAGCCTTTAGCTAATATCGAGATCCTACACGAGGTGCTGCAGGACATGCTATCCCGGAGTCTTGCGCGGAGAACGTTGCATGAGCGGGTGCTTCTCCTTTCGGATCTTTCCCAGGTTTTTGTCGATGCCAACGGCTCCCTGCTACCAAAGTGGGTTTGGGAAATGATCAAGAATGCTATTCTGCAGCAGCTTCCGAATGCCTTCACTTGGGATGCGCGTTTGGGCATGGATTCCCTTCCATTTTTCTACGCATGGACTTTTTTGCCGTTTTCACATCCCTTCATCCACTTTGGCGGGGGTGCCGAAGCTGAATTGCTTGATAGCGGAAGTATATCTTCCAAGCGTGCGGAGATACAGCAAGATCCAATTTGTCATGACGCAGAGGGTGGGTCTTTGAAGCCTGAGGGTGATCACGACGTGCTAGAGGCGCATGTGATCCGCGTAGCGCATTCCACGGAATCGGTGAGCGAGAGAGAGGTAAGGTTAAATTCCATCCTTGTCGCCGGTACCACTGATGCTAAGTTACATTTCGGGAGCTCTCACGCGATGGAGCGGGAAGGAAATGAGGGTTCCATAACTTCCTTAGCCCCTGCCAGGAGGGAGGCATTTTCTTTGTTCGTTTACCAGTCTATTCTGGAAAGTCAAACGCTTTACAAGTTATTGTGGATCCTACGGCAGCTTTACGTGATGTTTGCCGCGCATTCTTCACGATTGTCTCCTTCGTTCACCGGTGATCCGCCCTCTGTCGATGAATGGTTTCCGCGGCTGCGCGAACTTGCACCGTTGCGGGCGATACAACTGCTCCATGCTGATCCCGAGAGAAGGATCCCTTTCAGTGTTTTAACCGAATTCTTTGAAGCTATTTTCCAAATCGAATTTAGGATCGCGCAATACCAAGGCGTTCCCATTCCTACTCTGGAAGATACGCGCCACGATAAGGATAGTTCGCCCAATGGCGGCAATCTTACTCCTACCGCCGATTCAATCTCCTCACTTGCGGCTATTGTACATCGGTTTTCATCTTTATCACCTCAACAAATCCCTTTCGCGAAGCAATGGGTTTCCCTCTCGAGCGTCACCGCGGTGCTAAGCTCCCTTTGGTGTCTTTCGTCATCGTCATCCCTTTCTTCCGGGATTACCGCTGATCTTTCGAAAAGGTTGTTGGGGCTGTTTTCCCCCGTCCTCCTTTATGCGTCTGAGATTCAGCTGAGGGTGCCCTGCTATAATGAGTTGGTGCGGTTGGTGGGGCTGCTGATGCTGATGGCGCCGGAATGGATTTTGCCTGTCGTCAGCGCGAGCTTCATCGTGGGCTCTCAGGGCAATTCTAACTATCCGAATCCCATGAAAAAGTCTCCTGTGAAGGGAGGTAGAAGGGCAACCCGACCTTATCCTTCTTCTTCCTCGTCTCTTTCCTTATCTGGACGAAACGGAGGCACCTCTGTGGTGCAGACGGCGGCGGGTATGTTGTACATGTTGATTATCATGGATCGGATGAAAACCATGCCTCATTTGCAACCTCAGGATGCCTCGGCTAACCCTTTCATGAGAAACATTGCGATTATATCGGATGCTGCGCGGCGGGGTAGCTTTTCTGATCCATGCAAAATGAAAGGGAGCGACCCTGATCTTGATGATCCCACCAGCTCCCAGAAGGAAGATGATTTCACCCCATACGAGGAAAACTTGGAGGGCATGGATGACGTCACTCAAGATTTCGAAAATGCCACACCTCTTGTGGATGTGTCGTTTATATGGCGAAGTATGAGCCAAACCATGTATCATTTCCTGAAGCAGACGATACGGTTGCTGCAAGAATGCAAATGGCATTGGAGGGATCAATTTGGGATCCCTATCGAACTCCATTCCACCCCAGTAAACGACAGCGAAACGGAAAAGGAACAGCGGGAGGCTTTGATTTCGCTGCTCGCGCGGGTGATGGAGTTAGAATTGGTGGAGCGGAGCCCGATATTCTACAATGTGGTGCAATCGACGTTGCATTACGCCATTGAAATTGAAATGGGGTGGGCTGATCTTGGGTTTGTTGTTGATGCTTCGGAGCCGCTCGCGGCGGAGACCTCGATGCGATCGACCAACCCGTCTTCGCGCAGCCAAAAGGGGTTGACGGAAACCTCCACAGCCTCCACCCGTGGGAAAACTTCACAGCTCGCGACCCTTCCTTCTCCTAAAGTCGTGATCGCCCTGGATGATGAAACTGGGGAGCCCTTTCAACTTTATATTCAACCGTTCCAGTATTACTTCGTAAGGGAGGATCTCACCCTGACCGGGCACCTCTCGCTGAAAAGAAAGGAGGCGAAGCACTTAAAAGGGAGCACCTTCATGCAACCTCGTCAGGGTTCCCTCCCGTCTAACCCCTCTTTCGTCGAGGGGGTTCCCACCGCGATCGTGTTGCGATCGCATCTTCATTTGCCCCCGGTGTTGCGGCGTCTTTCTCTCGAGGTCTGGCGGCGTCTGCTCTGGCGAGGAAGCGAGATTTTTCCCCGTTATAAATACGATAGCCGCTTAAGAATAGAAGCGCGCGAGGAGCGTCGACGAGCACGACGGGAGCATCCTTCAAAGGCGGTCGATACCTCCTCTCCCGCGAGCGGCCTCCACCCGGGCGATCCTTTTACCTTTCGGGAGGTTCAACTCGCCATCCGAGAGCATCCGGGGGTCGCCGATCTCGCGCGTTTGTCCTCCGTGGCCGTTGAGGAATTGAGTGGAAAAAAGAAAATCGCGGGGATCGCGAACGAAAATGGGGAGTTCACCCACCGGGAGGCGGGTGGGATGGGTCCGTTGTCGTTTCTCGCGTTAACCACCGCGCTGCTCCACCGCTACACCGCCCACACCACCGCGAGGGATCGCGTGTTGCTCGACGCCGCCGCCGCCGCGATGCGGGCGTTTCGCGGCGAGGAAAACGGGGCGGATTTCACGCGAGAAGGGGGTTCCCTTTCCGCCACGACGACAGCCTTAAAAATCCCCTTGTTGGAGGGGTTTCTGGACGATATTTTTCCATCCATGAAGGGGGGTTGTGCGGCACCGCGGACGGCGTTGAGTGCGGTGTGGCTGCAGCCGTGGCTGAGACTCGCGCGGGATCACCTCCGCGGGATGGCGGCGGGCAACCTCGAGGGCATCCTCCATGAGGAGCGAAACGCCACCCTCTCGCAAACCCCAAAAGTCGATTTCGACGGCAACCCGGAGGATGAAGGGGGGGATGTTGTGTGGAGTTCCACCCAGGAGTCCCTGGTGAATCCTTTGATTCGCCCGTCATTCGTTTCTTCGCGCGTTTTGCGGTTTGATCTCGGCGTGGTGGCGTCGTTTCTGCGGCTTTTGCAGATTCTTCAACCTCACCTCGCCCAACGTCGCCTTCACGACGCCTTCCTTCGACTTCAAGAAATGAATTTAACCGGGGATCCTCCCATCGAGGGCGACGAAAAGGCTCTTTTGGATACCCTCCCTCGCCTCCAGTTGGAAACCACCCCACCGTGTGGGTTTGTTGAGTTGATTTTGTGGATTCTTCGTGAACTCCGCGCCGCGTACGTGCGTGAGGCCGCGATGGAAATCGCACGAAAAGACGGCATGCGAATCGAAGCGACGAATTTCAGCGCGGTTTTGGATTTCCTCCGCCGTGGGGATCTCATCGGAGCTCGCGAGGTGGGTGGTTTTGCGAAGAACACGCGATCCACGCGAGGATGGAACGTTGACGACGAGGACGGGTACGATGGGATCGCCGCGCGGGTTCGCGATCGCCTGCGGTGGATTGACGAAAGGCGGCTGGAGGGTGCTGTCCTCGAGCTTCTTTTCGCCCTCCCGGACGGCGAGGAAGGGGGGGTTGTGAAGTTCACCAAGGCGCATCGGGTTATCCTCCGCCGACGACTTTCCCACCTCCAGCCGCGCGATTTGGCGAGAATGTTTTCGCTGTTGATGCAACCCGTTCAGGGGTCCGCAGGGGCGGTGGAGTCGACGCGAGGGCTTCCCGATGAGTCCGTTTCACCCACAACCCTCGCTTTCGGTGCCCTTCACGCGGAAAAAGAAAATCCAGATGCGGAAGAAAAAGCGCTCGATCGCGTTTTGCTTTTATGTGAGGTTTTGATGGATCTGCTGCCGAGCATTCCCGGCAAGGATGTCGTGTGCATCATGGAGACGGTGCTGCCGGTGTGGCGTGGCTTGGAAGGGGGGGCGTTAAGGGTTGGGGAGACGAAATCCATCGTTCGCCACGAACTCCGCCGCTTTCTTTCCACGATTCCAACCCTCGCCTCGAGCTGCCTTCAACACTTCACCCTATTCGAGTTGGTTCGGATCTTTTCCGAACTCCACGCACCACAACATCATGACGGAGAGGAAATCCCAAAGGATTGCTTCGCCGATTCGCTCGTTTCCACGGCCGCCGCGCGGACTCTGCGGCTCGCTTTAACACCGGAGTTTTATGTGGAGGAGCAGGAGATCGTTCGCGCGCGCATTCAGCGCCTGGCGGCGATGAATAGCGGGAAGTTGTTGTATAAGGAATGGCTTCGGATTTTATCGGAGTCGATTCAGGGCTCAAAAGAGGTGAAACATTTAGAATCAGTAACGGGTTCACCTCTGGGAACCAAAGAGACAATGGGTTTGATAAAGTTGACGAATATGTTCACCTTTATCGAGGTAACTGGGAGCTAGTGAGGATGAGGAGAATTTAAGTGACTATGCGATGCAAAGCGCACATTTGATTGCTCAGTTTTACTTGGGTGAATTTTTTTTCTATGTGAGTTTCCCGTTTCTTCAATCCCTTGAGCCCTGTGACACTACAAATAAAACGTTAAGTTAATTACGCAACTTTAAACTTGGACGTGCTGTGAATGGGAATAAATTCCACTAATGCACAAGAGATCGAGCGATAAACGCGCTTGGCGGCGGGATGTGTCGTGTTATCAGGTTCCTCCCACGAGCTTTTTCTTTTTTTTTATCTTCTATATATCTTGTTGCTGTTGTTATCCCTCCTTTAGCTTCATAAGTACATAACTTCCCTCTTCACATTGTAGAATCTGATTTTAGAGGTAATGCGATACACTGTACTGTATATTTTTTTATTGCTTTGAAAAGGACAAGAGAGAGAGAGTTTCTCAAAACCATTCTACCTTTCACCACTTTGGGTATCCGGGTAGTTATTTACACGCTCCCCAAAAAATAAAAAAAATCCGAAACATCCTATGCGGGAGCTTCTCTCCCGTGTGGAGGCGATTCACGAGGCTACCAGGAAGCCCTACGAGGAAACCCAAGGCGCCAGTTTTCGGCGAAGGGAGGGCGAGCTGGAGGAAAGGAAAAGGCAGCGGCAGTTTGAAAAGCTTTCCCCGTTTAAACAGGCAGAGCTTAAATGCATGGAGTGCGTCGCGGAGCTGCGCTTTTGTTTGCGGGTTTGCAGCAATCTCGAAGCGTCGTCGTCGTCATCGGACAAGAGGAGCTCCGAGAGGGCGGTCGCGCAGGCACGTTTAGCTGCTCGACGCGCGCATCAACGGCTTCGAACGCTTCATCAGGAGGTGGAGCGGCTGCATCGCGCGCGCTCGAATTTAAATCAATCGTCTCCCCGATTTCTTCCTTCTCCTCCGACGACGATATCCACCAGAGAGAATCAACGAGAAGAGGACGAGGAGGAAGAGGATTTCAAGAAATTGTGCGATCATGTCGAGCGGGCGCGTCAATGGTATCGGGAGGAGTTCCGCATCATGGTGGTCTCCTCCGCAGAAAGTCCGCGGCCCTTTTCGTATCTTCGATCCTCCTCCCACGCCGCGGATCCCCACTCCGACGACGACGATGAAACCCACCCGTTGCTTCACGAAGGCCGCGGCGAAGACGCCCACCCACCTGTCAGAACGCGGGAAAATGCACCCCTTCTCGAGCGTCGGGAGGAGGTGGAGAAACGCATGATTCGATACGCGCGCGAGGACGCGGAGTTTCGAACGTTTTTTGAATCCCTCCGACAAAACGACGCGTTGATGGATCAGGCCCTGGATCGGATCGAAGCCAGCGTTTACCGTTTGCGCGATCACGCCATGGGGGTTTCTCACGAGCTGGACGCGCAACAGGTGTTGTTGAATGAAACGGAAGTGCGTGTGAATGAAAACGAGCGCGAATTGCGCAGCCTAAATCGACGTCTTCAACGTAGCATCTCGGAGGTGAAATCCTCCACGGTGGGCTCCTATGTCTTTTGCACGCTATGCTTGCTATTTGTTCTGAGTCTGTTGATACGTGTTGCAAGTTAACGAGATTTTTTTATCACATTGTAAAATGTGAGGAAATAAAATCGAAAAACAAAAGGGACAGGTAAGGACTTGAAGGAATGATAGGGAACGTGTTTACTTATAGATGGTTTAACATCGTGATTGTTGTAAATTCAACGACGAAACACCAAAAAATGAAAAAGGATTCAATTCCATGCTTGAAAATCGACGAAGATTTTCGTCTCCAATTGACGTCATATGGTGCGGGCGAATGATCGCCCGTGTCGAATGATCCCCCTGACGCCTTTGTCTGGTGGTGGGGTTGATTGTCCATTCCACCCACCCCCACTCCCTTTTCCTGCTTCGGCGTCTTTTTCTGCGCCGCAAAGCAAATCCACGAACATCCAACCACACTTGGACGCCCTCCCCTCCCCCCCCCCCTTTCCCCCTCCGTCCTCAACCTTAGATTTTTCCTCTTTTCTTTCGGTTTCGTCTTTTTTTTCGTGGCTTCCAGCCGGGATGGGTGCGGTGATGAGCTGGGCGGCCTCCGTCTTCGCGGGGAAGAAGGCCACCGTCCTGATGCTCGGCCTCGACGCCGCCGGGAAGACGACGCTGCTCGCGAAGTTAAGCCTCAACGAGACCCCCGCGACGGTGCCGACGGTGGGATTCAACGTCGAGACCGTCGCCTTCGCCGGGGTGACGATGCACCTGTGGGATGTCGGCGGGCAGCGTCGGCTGCGGGGCCTGTGGCGGCATTACTACGACGGCGCCGACGCCATCCTCTTCGTCATCGACAGCAACGACGCGGGGCGGCTTGGGGAGGTCCGTGGGGAGCTCGTCCGGCTGCTCCGCGAGCCCGCCCTCGCCCGGGCGAGTTTGCTGCTGCTGTGTAACAAACAAGACCTCCCGGGGCGGCTCCCGCCGGCGGAGATCGCGCGGCGGTTGGGGGTCTACGACGTCGTCGACGAGGACGCCCTGGGGCGGTATTTGGCGGGGCGCCGGTGGTACGTGCAGGGCTGCTGCGCGTTTACCGGGCAAGGGTTGTTTGAGGGGCTCGATTGGCTTTGTCAGCACCTCCCGGAGGCGACCTAAACTCGGGGAGGGAAGGGAGCGGAAACGACCCCGGATCAGGCGGGTTCGGGGTGATTGGGTCGTTGGGCCTCGCGCCCGGGGGTCAGAGCCGCGGTTTGGAGAAAACCGACGGGTGATTGTCGTTGGTTTGTTTTCTTCTCTCTCGCTCGCTCTTGAGGAAACGGGGAGGGGGGGACGAGGCGCGAAGGAAGGTCTGGTTCTGAATGGTACGGCCGCACACCGAACACCTGCCTCTTACGTAACCTAAGGACTGTTGTAAATTTTTTTTTATCCACCTTTATTCTAAGCTTTTATGGCTGTCAGCCGCATTGGGGTGCAAAATTCGTATCTTTTAGAGCACCTAATGATATCCCTAACATGATATGAAGAATTTGTCAACACACATTTCTTGCATGCTTTTTCAATCAAATGGGATAAAACTTGGCGAAGTCGTGATTTCTGATCTCATCCGTAGCAGCGCGAGTCAAAGAAAAAGGTCATTATATCGGTCTTACCAATATTCATTTTTTACTTTTTTAGAAAAGGCAGAGATAAAAAGATTGCCATTGCTTATGTCTAGCAATTTTTCTACTACATTCTTCTTCTGGAAAGATGTCAAAATCTTTGTATATATGCAAATTGTAGAGGTCTTTAAGGGATTAAACTCTGTCTAGCACACCCTTTCTTTGAGGAATTACGCACTAAACAAAATCAGAAAGTTTTGTATTTCAAATCGTTTGCGCTTTAAATTTTTATTCCCGTTCCTGTAATTCTTCTTCGTCGATAGACATTTACTTTAATTAAAGTCAATAAAGATAAAGTTATCATTCAAAAGAAAAGAAGTCATCAATTCCAGAACGCTTTGGATTTTAAGCGTGTGACTTTGATACTCGATACTCACACGCTGGTCAACTCACCTTTAGCAGCACGTCCGGATCATGATCTCCACAATCGGTGAGCTTTTTAATCTCAACCACTTCGACCAGTTCAGCAGCGCGAATGATGTGATTGTGATCCGGCAAAAAGATGGCTCCCTCCAGAGCAGTCCCTTCCACGTTCGCTTTGGGCGCGCGAAGATTTGGAATTCGATTAACAAGATAGTTCAGATCGAGGTGAACGGCACCCTCACGAGCGCCGTGATGAAGATCGGGCGAGGGGGCGTCGCGTACTGGCTGCAACCAACCTACGGTGCCTTTGCTAAAAAAGACGCAGAGCGAAAGGATCCCGATGTGGATCGCCATCATGGAGGGGATCATCCACCCTATCACGAACGCAATTTAACCCATCCATGGGTGCCGAGCGGCAATGTTTCCGAAACCAACCATACCTCGAAAACGGAGGGGGAAGAAACGGCGGCGCCGACGATTGGGCATTCTGCGCAGGATACCGGCGAGGAGCCCTTGGAGGATTCCATCCCCCTTCCACTCCTCCACAAACAAGAGGACAGCACCATTCGAGTTTTTCGAAACGCCATTCAGAACTCCGGCGACGCGCGGCAGGCGAAGTTAGCCTTACAGGCCGTTGCCGCGGGTGAGATCTCTCGTCGACGGCTGTCAACCCTCTTAAATCCGAAAAAAAACTTCCCACGACCGGCTTTTCAATCCGAAGATCCGGGAGAGGCTCCGCCAGGCGATCCGGCGATGAATCTTCTCGATTTGGACGCCGACAAGCCGAGGATGGAGTCGGATCGCACCTTTATCGGTCCCTTTCAAAACCCCGCCTTGTTTGATCTGTCGGATCCATCGCAACCCCCGACGGATTCCCCCGGGATCGACGCCACAAGGGACCCTTCGGACGTGTTTCAAATCCCTCACGATCTCCCTGATAGCGACCTCTCCTCCACGGATCTTCCCAACGGGAATGAAGATAGTTACTCCCTCGATCCGATCGAATCCTTTGAGCTGACGGAGGAGCAACGGCAGCTGGGTAATTGCAGCTTTTCCAGCAGCCTCACAAGTGGGGTTTCGGTTACGGAGCCCCCTCCAATGGGGGAATTGGAAGGGGAATCCTCCCTCCCTCCTCCTCCTCCTCCTCTTCCTCCTCCCTCTCTTCCTCCTGCCTCCTCCTCTCGAGAGGCCGGCGCGTACTTTGCGCGGTCGCTTCTCCCGTCAAAAGGCGATCTCGCGCGGCTAAACCTTCGCGAGGGCTGCAATCGCGTTCGCTACCTCGCGCGGAAAACGCCAAACGGGGAGGTGGTGGCCGTGGAGTGTACTATTTTCCTCTGGGATTGCGCGGATAAACTCGTCGTGAGTGATATCGACGGCACCATCACGAAAAGTGACTTCTGGGGGCATCTCTATCAGGCGTTTGGCAAAGGCCGGGATTGGACCCACCCGGGGACCTGCGCGCTTTTCGCGAAGATCGCCGCGAATGGGTATCGAATGGTCTACCTCTCCGCCCGCAGCGTCGCGCAGATCGAGCAGACGAAGCGGTATTTATGGTCGCTCGAACAAGAAGGGGTGCGGCTTCCCTTGGGGCCGGTGCTCACCGCCCCGCTACGGTTTTTCACCGCACTCACGCAGGAATTATCGAAGCAATCGCATGTGTTCAAAATCGCGTGCTTGGAGAGTGTACGAGATGCGTTTCCCGCACACGCGAGGCCGTTTTTCGCCGGGTTTGGGAATCGGTATAGCGACGTGATCAGCTACGACGCGGCGGGGATTCCGGTGCATCGGATTTTTATCATCGACCCCTCGAGCAGGTTGCGTGTTTGTCAGGTGCAGCAAACCTATCGAAACCTCGCGCATCTCGTCGACGTTACCTTTCCCAGAATGCACGCGAGGCGGCAAACAAAGCTCAAAAGTTATAACACCCTATCGAATGCGTTTTTAAGTGGAAACACGGCGCCCGGTGCGGGAAATGGGGGAGGTGGGGATCCACCAACAACCAATGCAGCCACTTCTTCCGTCCCAAGTGGGCTTTCGATGGGCTTTTTTGATTCCAAAGAAAACGATTTGTTGAGTTTCAACCTCGTCAACCAGGAGGACGAGCCTCAGGTGGCTTTGTTTGCCCAATCGGCCCCCTGCGTTGGGAGTAGCACGAGCAGTGAGGAGGAGAGGGGCGAGGACGCCTATGGGCCCTCCCGCGTGGGCTCCTCCACGCGTTGTTTATCCACTCGAATCGATTCACCCAATGGGGTCGCGCAAGGCGATGCCTCCCACGCGAACGGGGTGAACCCCTCGAGTTCGCATTTGAATCAAAAAGGCGACGGCTCCACGTTGGCCTCCGTTGGCAGTCAGACCTCCCGATCCCCGTTTGGGCATCCGAAAATCCTCTCCCCGGCGAGCCTGGCGGTTTACGATTTAGACGCCCCCGGTGAGTACGTCGCGTTAGATCCCGACTTCAGCTCGTACAACCACTGGCGGTTGGATCCCTCCCATCTGATCGGACCCTCCTCCACGACGAAACTCGTCGGGCGAGTCGACGGGGGCCTGAAAGACGTGAAATATCCCTCTAAACCCGTGGATTCAACGACGCAGAAGGAAAGTGAAAATCGCACGATCGGGATCCCGACGACGGCTTCTGGAAACGCGGGCGGAACGCTTTTAGGTCATTTCCCACCCCCTTCGTCGTCGGGGTTGAACTCCGCGAAGGGGGAGCGCGACGCGACCGCGGCTGAACGTCTTCCTGTCGTTGAGAATCCACCTCAAGGGAGGATTCGTGAAGTCCACGCGACAACCCAGGCCGATCTCGTCGGAATTCATTTCACAAAAGCTTCCGGGATTGTTGATGAGCCTTTTCTTCATGCGGATCGACCTTCATCCGGCGTGGAGGCGCGTAACGTGGTGGGAATCCCCACCAAGTCTTCCACAGGAAAGGAGGATCCGATCCAAACTACCGATCCTCCGGTGGCCTCGGCTTCCGAATCCCAAGCCTCTATCTCTCGCAACCCCCCTAACACCACAAAACGAAGTAGTTTTTTCTCGTTTCCTTTCACGCGGAAAACCGCGCTCGCCACGGGAAAGGAGGCAAGTAGTTCAACCCGTGAAGAAGGGACGCGTGGGACCTCTGGCAGTCAACCCTCTCTTGCTTCTAGGGTGCATCAGCACCCCGATGCTTTAACTTATTATATGCAACTAAACCAAGATGGAATACGACTCCCCACTTCCACCCCCTCACCATCATTTCTCTCTAAAAACAAATAATAATATAAACGGAAAAAAAAAGCTCAATTCCTTCAATAGTGGTGTGCAGTTGCAAGGATTTGAAAAGAAGAGCTTCAGAAAGTGAATGTTTTTAGTTTGCATGAGGAAGCAGGAGGCGCCGAAGATAGTCTCTAAAACCTGGCAACTCGGAGGTCGCAAGGATAGTCTAACACGTGGATCTCCTTCTTAGACTCTGTAATCTCTCAGGATTGCTTGAAAGTAGTTATATTTCCTTTTCTTTTATGCGGGATCGTATTCCTATGTTTTTTGTCTATTTATTTATTTTTAGTAGTGGCAGCTTAACACTATTTCAGAAAGGCCGTGGAGACACGGTTTAGTTTACTGAAAAGAAAAATTTTATAGTCATGAGCAAGTCTGTACAAGATTATTCTTTGCCCCCAAACACCTTCTCCATCTTTTTTGGTATATACACTTTTAGGATGTCATGCATTGCTTTTTCTTTCATAT
Organism: Phytomonas sp. EM1; assembly: GCA_000582765.1. Classification (NCBI taxonomy): domain Eukaryota; phylum Euglenozoa; class Kinetoplastea; order Trypanosomatida; family Trypanosomatidae; genus Phytomonas; species Phytomonas sp. EM1. The sequence goes on along the minus strand of HF955063.1, from coordinate 842,497 downwards.
CATGAATATTAAATATATGGAGGAGAGTAAGCTTCTTTTTTGCGTCGGGAGGAAAGAGAATAAAAATTTAATGTATTTATCATTGAGATAAAAATGGATATATTCCAGATGATAAAGAGATGATTAATGCGTTGTTTCTATTTTTATTGCTTTTGGAGGACTATTCCTTTGCCGATCTAAGTTCTTTTTACTCTCTACTCTGATGTTTGCAATCTCATGTCAAACCCTCTTGTTGTGAAGTCAGCACTCAACCATTCTTCCTTTTCTTCCTGTAGCTGTTATTTATTCAATTTTCCTTTACCCTATAACCCAAAGGCTGGTTCACTGTATTATCATTACGCGCAGGAATAGCTATGGATTTGGATCCCCAAATTGTACCTGTGATCAACGCGATGCAGGAAAAAATAGAAACGATCAAAACCAACCTCCTGCCAAAGCTCGACGCGTTAGACGAGGACTTGGTTGTTTCTCATTATTCCTTGGAAGAGCAGGCTCGTTTGTTTTTAGCCGCGGCCTTCGCGACTTCGTTATCGATGTATTCGCTGGATAAACTTCAAAATCGCGCGCACCCACACGATGCCGCCCACGCGAAACGAGTCGGGGAGACCTCGGAGCTGAACCCCGGCGTGGACTTGCAGCTCGCCTTGAAAATCGAGCGCATCACGGATTACATCAAAAAACTCCGCGAGATCACCGATCTGGCGAATGAACGGCGCCTGCAGCAGCAACCCAGCGAACGCGCGGGGGAATCCGCGTCGGCGAAGGTAGGGGAGAAGCGTCCGCGTGAGGAATCTGCCGCCAAGGAGGGGGAATCTCGCGACGGGAAGGAAGCGGGATCCCCCGCGGGGGGGGATTTTGGCGACGAGGCGATGTTTCGCGTTGTTTCCCGCGTTCCCGGCGAGGTAGGGCGGTTGGTAAGTCGTCTTCTCACCCACACGACGACGACGAATACGTCGTAATCGCCACCCCAGACGTTTGCATCGATCGATTGATAAATTTATAGATACTATTTATTGATTGCTTGATACGCGAGTGGAGGGATACCAAACGGAATTCTTCAAAAGAATTGTCCGCAATTGATGTCCATTTAATATGAGTCTTAATATTTGGTGGACAAAACTTCCGGTTTCTTTTTGGATGGTTACACCGTAACATTAAGCGTTTAATGAAACATAAAAAAGGTTGGGATTACTGCATTTCACTGGGGATGCTGTTGTTGTTGTTGTTATTTTTTGCCGTGGCGTGAAGGGGGTTTCTTGTGATTCTGCTGTGCTTTAATTTTTGGTTCGCCTTTTCTTCCAGCATTGTCTCTTTTGATTTAATTATTTGTATTTAACACTTTAAAAGGTAATTTTTCAATTACAAATAAAATAGAATATTAATTGTATTAGCAACTAACTAGCTATTCGTATCACTTACCTATTTTACTTACTAGTGTCTGACGATTTTCCAAAAAATCTAAACTCAGGGGACGAACGCGGCGCCTCCTATCCGTCTATTCTTTAAACACGAGTGGTGCAACTTGGATAGCTATCTTTATACAAAAAAAAATCAAATATCGTCCTCCCTATATATATGTGTAGGCCATGCTTAATGTGAGGAAGCCAGCTCATACGTGTTCGGAGCCGCCGATCGCGGCGGGGGTTTCCGCGCCCGCCGCAAACGAATCCTCGAATGCGGGGCGGCGAGGGATGGTGGTGGGGCTCTCCGTCATCGCGGTCGGTCTTTTCACGGTGGGTTCCCTCCTCCGCGCGCTCATCTCATCCCGCCCGAACGACGACGCCACCGCGATGGCGATGCCGCATTTCATCCGCGATCCCGTCGCCGATGAGGGCCCGCCGCGCGGGGGAAAAGACGCCTTCCCCGGTTTTTTGTTTTCCTTTTTTTCGTTTCCGCCGGCGCGGCCCGCGCTGCATCGCCTCGACGCCGTCCTCTGCGGGTTGCGGGATTACACGTATCTCTTCTGGGGGGCCTACGCCGAGGCGGCGGCCCTTCTCCCCCACGGCGAACTCGACGAAATCCATGAAATCGATCGAATCGACGACCTCGTCGACGAACGCGGCGCGCGAGGGCCCCTCGCGGGGTGGCGAAATCCCCTCCAAGGCCTCTCCGCGCTCTCCCCGCGGCTGCTGCATCAAATTTTCGTCCTCGACCCCGCCGCCTGCGAGGTCGACGACGACGACGTCGCGGCGGGGTCCTTCGCCGCGA
>HF955063.1:804270-820739 GCA_000582765.1 Phytomonas sp. EM1 | reverse complement strand
GATCGCTTCGGTGGCGACCTCGCGAACCGCCTGGAGCCGCTGCTGCGGGTGTTGGAGGGGGTCCAAACCGCGGCGCGGCCCTCCGCGGGCTTCCTCGTTTCCCTCCGCCTCTGCCTGCACGACCTGCGGGTCGGGGGGTCGACGATGGCGATGACGCTGCGCACCGCCGCCGTCCTCGCGCGCGGCGGGTTCGTCGATTTGTTCAACACGAGCGTCGGGATGCCCGAGGCCGGGGTGCCGACGATGGCCGGATTCGTCCCGCAGGCCGCGTTCGCGCGCGCGAGTGGGGTCTTAAAAGAGTCGTTTCGCCAAAGCGATCCGCCGATTTCGATCCCGGTCGTCGCGACGCATCGGATCCACTCCTTGGCGGTCGCGGCGAAATTGGTCGAGGCGGGGGTGTGCGATCTCGTCGGCCTCGCGCGGCCCCTCCTCGCCGACGCCGGGTTCATCGCGAAGGCGCAAAGAGGCGAGGTCGATCGCATCATCCCCTGCATCGCATGTAACCACTGCGTGAATCGGCTGTACAAACACCAACGCGTCGGATGCGCGGTGAATCCGATCTCCGGATGGGAGCTCGAGCGAGGAAACGAGGGCGTGGGGGAAGGAAGCGACGGCGTGGAAGCGGGGAAACCCGGTGAGGAGAATCAAACGACCAACGGGCAAACGCGAAAGGAGCTCGTCGTGATGCGGCGAAAGGCGATCGCGGTGGTCGGGGCGGGGGCGGCGGGGGTTTCCTGCGCCCTCACCCTCGCCCGCCGAGGGCATGACGTCACCCTCTTCGAGCGCGCGCCCGTCATCGGCGGGCAGCTCCACCTCGCCAAGCAAGTCCCCGGCAAGGCCGCCTACAACGATATCCTCGTGTACTGGACAAAGGAACTCCAGAAATCGACGATTAACGTCCGACTCGAGACGGAGTTCACCCGCGAGGAGGTCGCGCGCAATCACAACTTCTTCCACGCCATCGTCCTCGCTAACGGGTCGATCCCGCGGCCGATCACCTCCCACGTCTTCCCGGGTGCCAGCGAAAGCGGCATCGTCGTGCCCTTCTCGAAAATTCTCGACGGGAGCGTCCGCGCGGGGCGGCGGGTCGCGATTCTCGGCAACGGCGCGATCTCCCACGACGTCGCGTCGTTTCTTCTCCACGATCCCCGCGTCGCACGGCGCGTGGAGCTGTTTCTGCACGAATGGGGCGTCAATCTTGAAGAGGGCACAATCCTCCCGCCGGATCATGCAAGAGATCGCGCACCACGAAATAATCGCGATGTGATTCTTTTTAATAAACCCGATAAGGACGCCGATCTCTCGTGGGGAACGGGGTGGGCGCAGAAGTTGTGGATTCGAAACCACGGCGGGACGATTTTGAATCACGCGTTGATTGAGATGATCGACCCGCACGGGATTCACATCTCTACCCTCCCGCCCGATAACCGGAAGTTTTATGTCGAATGCGATACGATCGTGTGGTGTAACGGGATGCTTCCGAACTTTTCCGTCGGAACGTGGATTTATGAATGGATGAAGGATGGCGCGCGGAAACGTGGGGAGATGATCGGGGATTTTAGCATCTACTCGGCAGGATCCTGTCGGGATAGCTATACGGGCGACGGCCACGGCGAGCAGGATCTAATGCAGGCTGTTCATGAGGGCTACGAAATCGGATCGAAGATTTAGAGTAAAAAAGATTGCTTGGACAAGAATGGTGGAAGAAATCCCATGTGATGGGTGGATGCTTGTGTAAATGGCATAGTCGGAGGAAGAGAGGAATAAGGAAATGAAAAAAGTAATGCGAATGAAGAGCTTTTGTGAGTTGTACGCGTCACATGAATATTTTGCTGTTGTCAAAACTTCTAGCGGAGAAGAGGCGATGTGGATTGAAGTATCATTACATTTTTTTTCCATTTTGTATCACCGTTTTCCCGCGCCAGTTCTACGCGGGATGCGTTTCCGTCCTATTTTCGCCTCCAGTGTTCTACAAATGCACACCAACAACTAAACGGTTTTTGAATCACCCTTGTTCTTCAATTTTCTTCTCCACCTTAGGAACGGATTTGCATCGATTATCGGTTTACAAGTATCAATAAGAAACGATATATTTATTATTCGAATTTTCTTATTTTTTTTTATCTCGGGCTATCTCATTAGTATTATTCAATAAGGTCAGATCGGCGATTGGCATACTATTTTTTTCTAGGCATCCATATCGTTATATCGACATCGTAATTGCGGTTTATTTAACTCGGATAAGTACAAAATTGAATCAAAATGTGCGGCATCTTCGGCTATATTAATTACAAAGTACCCATGACCGTTCGCCAAATCATCGACACCATGTTGTTGGGGCTTAAAAAGGTGGAATACCGCGGTTACGACAGCGCGGGTCTTTGCCTCGATCGCCTCTCCGCCTCTCCAAGTGAGCAGGGGAACGATAGGAATGCGAACAAAGAACCATTGGTGATTCGCAGCGTGGGGAATATCGATGCGCTGCGGGAGAAGGTCTTTGCGGATCCTGCCCTCTCCAAGGGGAATTTGGATGTTATTGTCGATCATCACGTCGGAATTGCCCACACGCGATGGGCGACGCATGGAGAGGTGTGCGAGAAGAACTGCCACCCCCAGCAAAGCAACGACGGTGCTTTTAGCGTCGTGCATAACGGGATGATGACGAACCACATGACGATCAAAAAGATGATTTTGAAAGAGAACGGCTACACGTTTAGCAGTAACACCGATACGGAGGTGATCGCGGTGCTTGCGGAGTACCTTTATACCAAAAAAGGCATTCACGACTTTGCGCAGCTGACCTTTCACCTCACCCATCTCATTGAAGGCGCTTACGCGTTGTTGATTCGGAGCACGCACTTTCCCGGTGAGCTCATGGCCTGCCGTCGAGGATCTCCCCTCGTGATCGGCATTCGAGAAGTAGCAGAAGACGGAAAGGTGAAGGAAAAGCGCTGGAGCTTTAACTCCGACGGTAAAAAATCCATGGAGATTTTCTTCGCCTCCGACAGCAACTCCTTCGCGGAGAGCACGCGGAATGTGGTGTATCTTGAGGATGGTGATATCGCGTATTACAAGGATGGCGTGATTAGCTTTTACAGCACAATGGAGATGAGTCAGTTCGCGAAGGAGGCCGAGGTTTCCCGCGTGATGCAGCAGCTCGATGTCGTGCTTGAGAACCTGACCAAAGGTCAATACCCCCATTTCATGCTCAAGGAGATCTACGAGCAGGCGGAGTCGACGGAGCGCTCGATGCGAGGGCGAGTGAACTTCGTTACCGGGCGGTTTTCCTTCGGTGGGTTTGACGAGCGCAACGTGCGGAGCGTGTTGGATTCGCAGCGAATCCTCCTGATCGCGTGCGGGACCTCCTTGCATAGCTGCATGGCGGTTCGTCCGCTGTTTGAGGAGTTGTTGCGGATCCCTGTGGGGTTGGAAAACGCGTCTGATTTTGTGGATCGCGCGCCGGTGATTCGGCGATACGACACCTGTGTGTTTATCTCGCAATCCGGCGAAACGGCGGATGTGTTGATGGCTCTGGAGGCCTGCCGTGCGGCCGGGGCCATTTGTGTGGGGATCACCAACGTCGTTGGATCCTCGGTGAGTCGTCTGACGGATTTTGGGGTTCATCTGAACGCGGGAATGGAGGTGGGGGTGGCCTCGACGAAGGCCTACACCTCCCAAGTGGTCGTTCTCACCCTTTTGGCGCTGCTGCTCTCCAAAGACTCCCTTCCTCTCCGAGAACGGCGGGAGGAAATCATCCAAGGGCTGTCGGAACTCCCCGCGAAGATCACGCAAACCCTCCAAGCCGTCGAGGCCCCGATCTCGGAGATCGCGACGCTTCTTAAGGACGAAACCTCGCTTCTTGTGCTCGGACGAGGGTACGACTGCGCGACCGCGATGGAAGCCGCGCTGAAGCTGAAAGAAACGACCTACATCCACACGGAAGGGATCAGCTTTGGCGAACTCAAGCACGGATCGCTCGCTCTGATCGATCGAAACAAGCGAATCCTCGCCATCTGCTCTAAGGATAAGTATTTCGAGAAGTGCAAGACAGCCATTCAACAGGTGAGCGCGCGCGAGGGGAGGATTTTGACGATCACGAATGCGGAAGACACCGAGCTCTCGGCGGCGTGTGAGAAGTTGATTTACGTTCCCATGATTGTGGATTGCTTGCAGGTAATTCTCAATGTGATCCCATTCCAGCTGTTATCGTACAAAATCGCGGTGCTTCGCGGAAATAATGTGGACTGCCCGAGGAACTTGGCGAAATGCGTGACCGTGCAATGAGGTTTGTCAGGTTCGATTGCAGTCATATGTTCTCAATGATTTATGTTCAGTAACTTTTCGCTCAATTAGTTTATAAATATGTTACTAATATAGTTTTAGAATTAATACTATGAAAGGTTTTGTTTTTTTATGAAAGCAGTTTCTTTCTTTTTTTACTTCTTATTTTAGTGAATGGAATCGCAAGACTCATTGGAGTATCTTGAAACTTTCTCAGTTTACCGAATGTTCAGCTGATCTATATTTGAATACTAAAAAAAACAACGATATCATTTATGATTAGGCGTCTGAATTCATTTAGTTCTGTTCTTTTTTTATTCCAAGCAGCGGTAACTCTCATATCATGTAGCGGCATCAACAGTAAAGACTCCGATCGACATCTAATTTTTCGGAGTGATTACAGGAAACATATTTAGCTCCTCTTTATGAGGGGAGTTTGGTTGATATGTAATGGATTGAAGAAGGGTAGCAATGCCTCAGATAGAACCCTGAAGTATTTTTTAACCCCTCTCTCATAAATAAAAATATTCATGAGGGGGGGGGTCGAGACTTTTCAGACCGTAAACCAATTAAAGGGAAGGGATTCATGCGGTTTGCCTTCTTCCTCAACTGTGGCTGGTATTGACATTTTGTGTAAGGTCGGCGTGTTTTGCCGATTGGAAGTATCGCAGAAGGTAGTTCTTCATCTGCTATGGATTTCACTTTTTAATTTTTGGAGTATTCTCAAACCACAGTCCAACGATATCCGCTCGTGTTTGTCAAAAAACGCACGCACTGGGGCTCCGATCGCGTGCATCTCTCTGCAAACTAACTGACAGGTGTCTACGGGCACGCAGTTTCATCGGTATTGCTGCTGTTTATCTTTTTAAGACGTAAAATGTCCCTATAAGATAATGCGCTATCTGAACGCTTCAACTTTTTCAAATAAGACATTAACAAACCTACACACTTTTCCCACTGTCCTAGTATGCTTATTCTGCGTGTATGTCTAAATGTAAAGGCATTTCGATAACCTTTGCTAAGGAAAACGATTACTATGCTCTTCATTTTGGTCTATACCTTTTTTCTCTTACATATTGAGGGAAGAGTCCCAATTGATAATTCATCTGTTAATCGATCTTATTCTCCGTTTTGAGGGGGTTTTGTAAAATAGAAAACTCGAATTTAGCTTGTCTCCTTCTCACCCCCCCTTTTCTTTCTTTCCGATTTTCCTTTACTACCCAAGCGATAGCCATTGGATCTTCCCACTATATGAAATAGAAATAATCTAACGAGGACGGGAAGCTAGATACGTACACATAAATCTCAACGGTATCTTTTTTTTCTTTGTATACTAGTCAACAACACATACACACATAAGAACAGCAATACGATCAAAACCCATACAATAGGAGAACCCATGCGATTTTTAGGTAGCAAACTCTTCGAGACGGAGAAGACCTACCGGCCGAAAAAGAAGCACAAAGAGGGCACCCAGCGCTACAACCTCCACAAGTACGCCAAAACCCTCGTCCGATCGGGCGACCTCGCAAAGTCCGTGCAGCTCCCCCCTGGGGCCGATATTCATCACTGGCTTTCCGCGCAAACGATCGACTTTTACAACATCACCAACGTCCTCTACGGCTCGTTAACAGAGTTTTGCACACAAACGACGTGTCCGATTATGTCTTCCGGCCCTCGTTTTGAATACATGTGGCGAGATCCGCCAGAATACCCCAAAGCGACGAAGGTGAGTGCCCCTAAATACGTTCGACTTCTCATGGAGTGGATCGAACGCCAGATCAACGACGAGAGGATCTTCCCGACGGAGGATCAAAACCCGTACTCGGAGGACTTCTTTGACCGCGTGCGAAATATCATTCGCCGGTTGTTTCGGGTCTACGCGCATGTGTACTACTCCCACTTTATTCAAATTCGCGACTTGAAGGAGGAATCGCACTTGAACACGGCGTTTAAGCACTTTATGTACTTTGTGTGGGAGTTCGACTTGATTCCTCGCGATGAACTCACCCCGTTGTATGATCTTCTAATCAATATAATAGGCCAGTGGGCAAAGGATAAGTTGGATGGACCTCGATTATTATAATGAGAAAGGTAAGATGACTGTGGGCGAGTTACGGCATGTTTCTGGAATTGACATCTTCCGGCTGTCATCACAGGCTTGTTGAAAAGGAGTCTTTGGGTATATGCTACAGATTTTTTGTTTTTAAAATTGCATCCTTTATTGTTTTAAATGAGTTGTAAGACGTGGAATGGGTATTTTAATTCTTTAAAATGACAATGTTACTAAATTGCAAAAGAGCACACATCTTTAGAATATTTTATCATTTTATTAATTTAATTGCAGAGTTATAGTGACATGCATTCTTTGGCATCGCCAGCCTTCGCTGAGTACCAAGATGCTTCCTTACCTTTGTAAATATATCAAGTGGAAGAGCGTCAATATTATTGATATTTCTATCAAATGTTTCTTTAATGCATCAGTATATTTTCAACACGCTTTTTAAGTTGCGTCTAACACACATTTATAAAAATTTGCAGCCATCTTGCCACAACTCGAACAAGTAGTCGAAAACGATGAGGTATGAAAATGTACAGGATCCAAGGGAATGCTTTTAGCATTGTTGAAGGTCCCTTTTCGTTATGTTCAGGCAGCTATCCACATATCTTTTTTTGTTGTTGAGTATGTCATTGTATGTTTAATATTTGTGCTTCTTCTTTTTTATCTCTATTATAGATACTGGAACCTTGTTCCTTCTGCTATTTCCGTATAAATATGGACCTATGTATAACCAATATTCCCGCATTTGTTACCTCTTTCACCCCTAATTGGATTCATTATATTCTATCTTTACTTTTTTGTTTCACAGTTCAAGGACGCGCATCCTATCATTGGTTCCTGTTGGCGTCATTGATTTAATTATATGCAGTAGGATTAAACCCCAAAAAACCTGCACTTGGTTTGATGTCAGAAATCCATCCTAATCAACACCGCATTTCCGCCGCTCGCGTCGATCAGTACGTTCGTCAGCTATGTCTTGATGAGTCCTCCGCAAAGAATGGGGCCCCTCGAACGGTGGAGTTTCTTTTGCAACGCGTCTTTTCAGATCTTTTTGGCGATAAACACGAGCCGATCCTTCCGGATTGCATGCCATTCGCGATCAAACAGGTCCCCGCGTTGGCGGAGGTGGCTTTACGACAGGCGCGCATCGCCACTCGCGTCTGCGCGGCCGTTTCAACCCGTCCGGTGGTCACCGTTTACGAACTTCAGGAGGAAATTTGCCTGGAAGAACGCGTGGCGAGTTTCCGCGAGCTCGGTTTTGGTGAAAGCCTCGGGAATATGCCAATAGTGCAGCAATATTTTAATCTGAAACCCAACTCGGTGATCTACCCCGTTCGGAGCCGTCATTTGATGGAGTTTATCCTATACCACCCAGAGTCGAGACGGATTTTGGATAGCTCGGGCGACACCCGAGATGTGATCAACAGTTTTAAATCGTACTACGAATCCAAGATCCTGCCTGCCTTGCGGGAAACCCACCCGGAGCTTTTTCGTAGTGGGCCCTTATCCCGCAAAGCTCGCACGCTGAGCAGCAATCGGGAGTTGGGAATTCACATCCAAAGCCTCCCGTGGCTGCTCATGAGCCTCCGTCAGGAGGCGGATGGCGCCGTGTTGCGTTTGTTTGAAAATATCTGCGAGGATGCCAAAGCACGAATTGACAAAAATAAAGAGTTTTACCTCGACGTCATCCGCGCGATGGATGAATCTCTCATGAGAAGAGGAGTTTCGGGGTCTGACGGCCTTCCACATACCTTTTCAGTGCAGATGTCGGAAACAAAAGCACGTCGAACCACCCTCCCCTCTACGCTCTGGAAAAGCTGTGAAACGGATGGAAGTGGAAACTTCGTGAGCGTCGGGGGGGTTTCAGTGGCGGTGCGTCTGGGCGATCCCGAGATCCCCCCTCCTGTGAGGGAAATTCAGCAGGACACCGTGGAAACGATTCAGACGACACCTCCCTCCACCGTCCCTCCTTCACGGCTGCGTCGGCGAATCATCAAAGAAGCCTCCACGACCCTTCTCGATGAGGGGGAGGGGGGGCGAGGGCTGCCTTTGCCCCCCTCTACATCCAACCCCGCCTTTTCACTCCCCTTCGCGATTAGCGGCGAAAAGGCCGTCGTGGATCCCCCCTCTCTCGCGATCTCGACGGTAGAAGAGCGATTAAAACGGATGCTCGCCGAGGCAGGCGAAGGAAGCCTTTCGGGTTGGGTGGAGCTCCTCCGTGGGATCCCGCCCGGTTCACGACTCCCGCGGGAGCTCTTTGTCGCCTGTTTTACGAGGCTCTTGCGGGAAGGAGGCGCATCTTCCGCGGAGGACTCCTCAGCTTTTTTTTCCACACCTTTCATCCCCCTCCTGCGGGAATGCGAGCCCTCCGGCGTCGTGGAGGTTCTCCTCCTGGCAACCCCGGCGGAGGTTTGCTGGGAGGCATCGAAGGACTCTGAGGGGGATGCCTCGGATGTGTTTTCCCCCTCCCCCGCTCTCTTTCACGCGTCCTTAGCGGGATTTTACGGGCCCTCGCTCAAATCGTTCTTCTGCGATCAGCTCGGGGTATCGGAAGGGCCGAATACCTTGTCGTGGTTTCTCTCCATGCGGGTGAATCACCGACGGTTTTCGCCGTGGGAGTTCGAACGCGAAGGGCTCCGCGCGCGTTCGCTGCGGATGCTCGCGCTATGCGTGAAGGAAGATTACGCGCGACGGGTGGCGAGATTCACCAAGGCGCCACGCTCTTCTTCGCTCTCCTTTTCCGCGGAGCATCCGCCGCCGCCGGTCGGGGCCCTCGCGCTCGATGAGCTTCTTTCGTCGCTCCCAGAGGCGGCGGCACGATCGGCGTGGGTGTTTCCCTTCCACGGCCTGTGGTGCCGTGGGATCGACGATTTATTCCTCGCCTCCCCTCGTCATTGGGGGGTTTCCGAGTTGTATGTAAAACCCATTCAGCCGTCCAACGCGCCCGGGCTCCGCGCGATTCCCGCGGAGGAGGAGCCCCACTTCGCCGTGGCGGCGTTGCTTCGGCGGTCTGGGGTGCGTCTTCTTGACGAACACCTCGTTCAACGGGTGAGTTTCGATACCCTCGCGTTATCGAACGACGCCGGTCGCCTTCATCGTTCCATCGCACTCATCGTTCCTTATCTTCAAACTTTTCTTTGCCGCCGCGATCGGGCGTGGTATGAGATGATCTACGACCGCCTTTCGGAACGGCTGCGATCCTTTCGAGTCGTTCTTGGGCGGCAGAGCGCCTTGTTGGAAGGGTTTTGGCATGAAAACGGCATCTTCTACGCCTCCTCGCGCGAACCTTTAAAACTTTGTTATCTCGCCGTGCACAACACGCTTTATGGGGAGGAAGGGGTCTACACCCCTCAGGTCCTCGCGAGCGCCGTGGTGGAGTTGTTTTTGCCACTCTTCACGACGGTAGGGTTTCGTGAGGAGCTGCGGGGTGTCGTGGAGTCTTTCCTCCTCGCACTCTCCGCCGTGGAGGGCGTTGGGAAGCTCGAGCAAGGGTACCGCCCAACGGATCGCCCTGAGGAAATTTCCCACAAAGAATGGGAAGAGGCACTGAAGGAAATAGCGTATAAACTCCAGCTTAAACCGTTTTGCGAGTACGTCGATACTGATCTCAGGATGGAAGGAGGGGAGGACCGTCGAACGGATGAATCCACCACGGGAAGCGCAACCTCACGGGATCCTAGACCTTCTTATTGGATTCCGTGGACGGTATCAGCGACTCCGCCTGAACGTTGTTATTCTACCTTTCCACCTGGTTGTGATGGGTTTTCGTTGCCGTCGCTTTCCTTTAATTCTCCTAACCGGCAGGCCGGGCGAGGTCCTCCCGCGCTTGGAAGTTCTTCGATTCGAGGAGGTCCTCCCATCCACTCCCGGATGTCAAGCTCGCCACAGTCGTTCATCTTTAATCGGAAACTTTCCGGCGCGAGGATCACGTGGGATGATGCGAGTTTCATGGCAGATATCACGTCTGGTGGGGTGCGACGTCGTCGTTTGGAAGCAGGGAGTGAGGCCGTCGAAAATGACGGGGAAAGCAACTCAACGAGAGCGAATCTAACTCGTCCTGGAGTGCATGAGGATTCCGACGACAGCGATGATGATCCGACGGAGGAAGAAGTCATCCGTTTTACGTATCCCTCACGAAAACGTGGCTTGGATACGACGCCATCGCATCTTATTTCCTCCTCCGCGTCCGGTGGACGAACCGCAGACGACGTGGACGCGTACGCCACCGCCGCGGAGCGGTTCGTTTTTCAAGCGCTGAAGGCCCAATACGAAGGCGTGAAGCCCCATGGAAAGACCACACCATCCGTGGAGGTGGTGTGGGTCAATGAGCATGGAGAAAGTGGGATGCCCTACGATATTGTGTTGTTAAATCGCGGCCAATCGTGTCGCGGGGGAGCGCATCATGCGGAGGATCGCCCGAAGCCAGTTGTCAAACCTGCCGTGGCGATCCCCTCGTCGAATAGCAGCCTGCGTAACTTCTACAACACCTCTCCTTCCACACGGCAAAACACGACGATGGGATTCTGTGCAAATGAAACGAATACCGGTAATTTTCACCAGCAATCTGGGAAGGAAAGCGCCATAAACCCTCACTCTCCAAATGAGTATGATGTTCTTGAATACATCGAGGTCAAGTCGACATCTTCTAATAATCGCACGGACTTTGAACTTTCACTGCGGGAGTTTATCCTGGCTGCGAAGCACGGTCCGGCGTTCAAAGTCTACCGTGTTTTCAAAGCTTCCACAAGCACACCGGGTCGGATGCATTTTAAGGTATACAGTGATTTAGTTAGACTTTGGATTACTGGGAAACTGACCATTTCAGGGAATATTCGTGTCTTACCAAGCTCATAAAGCGAAAAAATAAGACTGCCCCATCCGATTATACCACGTGTTCTATGATGTTTATTAAAGTTAAACCGACTTGAAACATCTCAGCTTAAACGGAATGGGTGAAACTCTCAGACAAAAGGCTGAAAGTCGCTTTTAAATCCAAAATAACACTAAAAACATCATGATCTGGTACATCATTTGATGGATTTAAACTGCTAAATGTATTGATTGTATCTTCTCCTTTTGATTGGTACAGATCCACTTTTGAAATAATGATTCCATATTTCCCCAATTCGTTCTTTTCAAAAAAAAAAAAATGATGAACAATTGTAGAAGTAATTCATATTTGTAATATTTTTTACTAGTAGGTTGCATCTCTGCTCCCTCTGGCGCTATAAAGAAATATTACTAAGCCTTTTTATTTATTACTTAGGTATAATCTAGTGCACTAACTTTGTAAAACAAAATTTTGCAAGGTCTAAGAAAATTATTTTATTTGGTATATTTCCTCATATTTTTACTTTCCTGTTGACATTCTTTTTTTTTGGCTTTTTAAGCGACTCGTGCATTTTTCTTTACTGGGGAGTATAGATATTTTTCTTCACGTGTTCGTATGTATGGGCTCCAACACGTCAAAGCAGAATCATAGCAAAAAGTCGGATCGCAGCTCAAAAAAAAATAAAAATGTTTTTGGTGCTGGTGTGCATGTTGGCCGTGACGGTAATGTAGACCTGACTGGTCGTAATATGAATTTTTTAGGAAACAAAATTGTTAACATGATTAACAATGACGAGCTTCACCGAACTGCGACCTCATTGACATTATCTCACAATAAACTCTATACTATTGGGAAGGAAATTTCTTTGTTGCCCAATATTAGAGAAATAAATTTGGAGGATAACAATTTCGAAAGACTGCCAAAGATTCTAAGTGTTTTACATAAGCTCTGGAAGCTTAATGCTAGCATGAATCCTCTGGATTCCTTTAGCGGTTTTGATGTGTTGCCAGCGCTAACTGAATTACGGTCACTTGTGCTGTGCAAGTGCAATCTCACTCGAGTCCCTACTCCTCTCTTTCAGTGTAAATTCCTGGAGGAGCTAGACCTTTCTGACAACCCCTCTATCAACCTCCCTGAAGGTCCTTTCGTGCTTTTGACGAAGTTGACGATGCTAAAAATAGCCAACTGCGGTCTGAAAGGGACACTTCTTCCCGAAAACATCAAAAACATTACAACTTTGTTGACTCTAGATATATCTGGTAATGAATTTAGTGACTTCGATGAAGACTTTTTTGGTGCAAATATCGCTAAAACACTCATGAGCTTACATTTGCGAAGTCTGGATCTTACGTCCATACCACAAGTTGTGGTGGTGCTTAGGAATTTGCAGTATTTAGACCTTGCATCGAATCCAATTACAACATTGGATGTGCTTGCCGGACGATTAGTTAGACGATTACCTACACCTGTAGGAATCAATCACACTTCTCGTGCCTCCGAAATTCCAATGGAGCATGAAAAGGTTTCTCCTTCCATGTTAATTCCACATCGCTTAGAGAATCAAGGCGCAAAAGAAGACTCCATTTTATCCTCCAGAGTAATCCATGTGGATGCAGTCGCGCGAAACTCCACTGAGAAGATTTCTGAAATCGAAAGAGATACTCGGTATGGGATGGATTCGGTTGAAGGGTACGACCGTGGTAGCATTAGTAGTCGCCTCAGTATGAGTAAGGTTAGCAAAGCGGGGATGATCGCGACCGTCAAGCGACCGATTTTGATCAAAAAGCTGTCGCTGCGTAATTGCGGCCTGCGTTCAGCACCGAAGTACTTTCACAAGCTCACAGAACTCGAAGAGTTGGATCTTTCTGAAAACTACCACCTGAATGATCCCAACATGACGCTTTTTTCACTTCAAAATTTAAGGGTATTGAACATCGTTGGATGCCCCTTCGCTGAAAACCGGAGCAAGTCCAAAAATGAATGGTTTGACATCGCAAAGCTTCAAAATCTTGAAGAAATTGAGTGGGAATTGTGGATGGGGAATCACAACCTGAGCCCATATCGTACTCGTATTCCTATCGAAATTTGTGGCTTACCGTTGAAGCGGATAAATCAAATTTCATTGCGTAGCGGTCTTTTCGTTGGGGAAACCATTGAGACAACAATAAATCTTCTTCGTGACGGGTACTTCAAGGTGGATCTTTCTGTGGACGACCAAATCGTTGATTCGTACATGGAAGCGATGCACATTTTCACGCGTGCTAGGGAGTTCTTTTTCCCAAAGGAAATTGTGCTTTCCCCGAAACTAGGTAGAATATCCAAGACGATAAGCGGTAGTGAACTTGGTCAATGCCACCTGCGCATAGCCCTTAGTCGGTACATATTCTTCTTGTCCATTCAGGCTGCCAACTACGACGCGGTATTTATTCCTCCGCTGGATGTCATGATTATTCATTACTCTCAGATCACTTTGAATCCGATGAAGTACCGCACCGACTGTGAGGCCATTGGAGGACGTATTCTGGATTGCAATTACCGCTCCTTTTTCAAGGAACTGCGCCGAAACCCAGAGACGGCGATGAAGGCAGTGGCGGCGAGCAAAATAATATGGAACCTAATGGTTCGCTCAGCGTATAAAGAGCTCACTTGGCTAATGTACGATTTTTGGTCTCGACGCATGCAAAATGCGTTTAATTCGCCGTTAACTTCCTCTCCGCAACGTCCTTCCGGGGCTCAATCCACGCCAGATTCAAACCCTGCCAACGATGCGGAGGATGAGGATATGACGCGGCTGTTATACCTTTATGAGAATCCCGTCAACCAAAGCAGTGAGGCGCTCCTAGCCGACTTCGATCAGCTTCGAAAAATAAACACGGCATCCGACCTCACCAAAATTATCGACTCCTCCATCACCTCGCACTTCTTTGACCAGAGCTCCACTGCCTTCTCGAAAACCATAGAGGATTTTTTCCAAAGCAACGATAACCTGATCGCGCACCAGTCTCTTTTTTCTCGACTTAGCTGGGATTGGACACGATACCTTAAGTATTTGGCCCTCTATGCCTATCGGATTTCCATGAGATCGACGGACCTTTTAACACCGAAGGCGGAGATATCTACCGAGATAAATGGCAATTCCTTCCTTTCCATACGCCCTGAGAAGAGTTCATCCATCATGGGGCCGCACTACGATACGCTTCAAAATGTCAGCTTTTCGAATCCGGACAAGTATTTGCCCATACCCCCGCAACAAACCCGTATCAATAGTATGTGTATTTCTTTAACGCATCCCAACTCCTCCATGTACCCAAAGCACCAACATCAAGGGCTGCCGTTGGGCATTCAGTCTGCAATGAAGCGTTTTAAGGTGAATCCGGTCCCTACGATCGCCATTGCGTTATTGTTGTACGCCCACCGAACGTCCCATAATCGCTACTTTCAAACACTATCACTTTTGGGTATCGAGAACATCGATATCACATGGGAAGAGAGCGAGGCTAATATTGAACAAACTAAAGCCGCCTGGAAGGCGCTCTACGAGGAGGTCTACGTGACTGAAATCCATGACTTTGGTTATGAAGGCAATCGGGAAAACTTGGCCTGCTTTTCTAGCAAAGGGAGCTCGGTAAAACCCTTAGATATGCGTGAGCTCAACGCCGCTAATTCTGCTCATGCCTCAGCACTTCTAAAGGAATCACCTCATAACAATGAGCATTCCCCTTTCCCCTTAACAAAGCAAGAAATGACAGAAATGAGCTTCTACTCCCCACATGTCAAACCATCAAACTCCATCTTAGTGAAGCGCACTAGTAAAAAGACGACACCGAGAAATAAGAGGGTTCTATTTTGTACAGGGTTTGAATTTTAAAACACATATAGACTGAATGAATAAAACAGTATATATAATGTATATAACTCGTCATTTTTATCTATAGTCTGCTATTGTGTCTAAAGGCTTCAAGAATTCCAAAAAAAGATACCATATGGTTTTGTAATTCATGTAAATGTGTTCTTTCAAGCTTTATGGTCAACATGGGAATTCAAGATGGATATATATATATATATACACGATCCATGACATGTGGCTTTTTAAATGAACGAGTATAGGTTTTGTGTGTATGCAAAAATAATAGTTGAATACATTCGTATATCAATCTATATATATTCATATATATAAATCTCAATTTGGTGAGCTAAATACATGAGTAACCGTTTGGGTTTCTCCTTTTTCAAAAATTTCTCGTAAAGTCCAGTCTTTGTGGTATGTTGCTTGATAAAAAATGCATAAATGCGCTTTTATATATACACTATAGTGTGGTTATACCTTGCCAGTCGTTCACGAAACTTGCATTCGTAGGAATATCTTCTTGACCTGAGAGTGAGACCTCTTTCATAGAAAAAGAAGCTCAATAACGACAAAACAATTAATTTTATTTTATGATATTGAGTACTTTTATTGCAATCCCTTTTACGATTCTTTATATTGTTCTCCACTTTTGGTTGTGTTGCGCCTATTTATCACTAAATAAATCTTATCAGCTTAATTCCAAAAACTTACTTGATTAAAAATAGCTCTTTTAGATTGTACTAATTGCTATGTGCGTGGGATTCTGTGTCCTTTGAGAGATTCAATGTTGTAATGTGACGTTTAGATGTGATTAGGGGGTTGAGTGGCTTCTTCCTACGTCCTTTACTTTGAGTACATGCTCTTTGTTTTATGCCATGTAAATAGGTTTGCATGTTTTTCCCCGGCCTCGAACGTGTTCTTGGCCTCTATGGCTCCTATGCTTTCCTTATGGTTCTCCCCTCCTGGCACTTCCACCACCTTGCCTTTCTTCCAAACCTTTTCCACTTATCTGGTTGGTGGTTTAGCTTTGCACAACGAAAAAGGACCCAGTCTAGTATATATATATATATATATATATCCCCATTTTACTAGCGAAAAACCAGTTATTATAGTAATCCCCAATTAGCGTCACCAAGGAATACGTCTCGATTCCTCTAAACAAACGCCTATAACTAACCTATCCGATATATTTCTATCTATCTATCTATTTATTGTTATCTATATGTGGATGGATGTCGCAGCTAAAGCCTCCTAAAGTGTCCGCCTGCGGTGTCCTTTCGGCCCCCCGTGGGGCTCCTCTCAAGTCCACCCGCCCTACCACGGCGAAAAAAACCCCTTCCAAGGCCTCCACGTCCCCTGCGCCCCCCCGGCCGTTTCCCTCGCCCCCACCCTCCGCGACACCCCCCGGTGCGACGGCGGGAAGGCGAAGAGCCCCGCCGCCTCGGCGC
>HF955063.1:790319-803418 GCA_000582765.1 Phytomonas sp. EM1 | reverse complement strand
CGGTCGTCGCCTTCACGGATTTTGCGAACCACACGGTCGTTTCCGCCTCAGAAGAGGGGTTGTTGGTGCATTGGGATCGCGAAGAACGCGGGTTTGAGGCCCTCACCCAGCGCCTGGCCGTTGAAAAAGAGGCTGATAAAGGCAGTGGAGGAGGCGGGGGAGGCGGGCGCCTCACCTGTTTAGAAGGATTGCCAATTGAGGCGCCACCGAACTCCGTAGGGCGAGGGGTGGATCGCAGCAAAACGACCCCGACCTCGGAAGCCAATAAAGCTTCTCCTTCCGTCATTGTTGTATGCGGCTTTGATTCCGGGCTCATCCGAGCGGTTGACGTCGTCAGCGGGCAGCGGTTCAACTCCCTCCATGGGCATAAAAAGCGCATCAACGCGCTTGTCATCCTTGGCGGGCTGCTCTTCTCCGCCTCGGAGGATAACACCGTCTGCGTTTGGAGCTTTCACGAGTCGGCGTGCATTCTGGAAAAGACGCGATGCCTAACCAACCGTCTGGTGAAGAGAATCCCGGTCTCGCCATCCGCGCGCAGCCTCCTCGCGGATCCGTTGACGGGGAGTATTTGGGTAGCCTACGCGGACGGTTTGATTGAGCGGTGGAGCGGCAACGTGGATGATAACTTCGGCATTGAGGAGGTGGTACGGGATGGAATGCTGAACTCGCAACTCGACGCTCCAACGACCCAAGCGGAGCTTCAAGATGGTGCTAGCCAGGCGGAGGATCCCAACGGCAGCGTTGGGGAGCAGCAGGTGATCGGGATGCTCGCGATCGGCTCGGTCGAAACGCAGCAAGTGCTCGCGTTATCGAGCAATGGGGTGAACAAAACGTGGTATGCGACTCGAAATATTCTCGAGGAATCCCTTTCGGAATCGATTCAGGCGTTGAATTCGGTGATCTGCGAGGACGCCCACGACACGGCGGTGTGGCGGGAGCGGATGAATCTGTTGAAACAAAAAGAGTTTGATCGTAAACGGAAGTATGTCGTGATCATGGCGCAGCTGAACGATCAAAAGATGCGTCTTCGCTTTTTTGAGTCCTGGCGGCGTCTGGTGCTGAAGCATTTCTTGCAACGGGATCGCCAGGTCGCCGCGTCGGATCTCTGCACGCTCTCGAAATATCGTCTGCTCCGCCGCAACTTCTCGAAATGGGGCAATTGGCATGATCGCCAACTTCGACGCCAGCGGCGAGCGCATCTTGTGAATGCGCTCATGGCGGCGAACGATCGGACCCAGGTGCTTTGCTTTTTCCAACGCTGGCAAATCCTCGCGGTTCAGCGGCGACTTCGCCGGTTCTTACTGGAATGTCTGGAGTTGATCGCGCAGGCCTCGGCGCAGCGCCTGTTAAGTGTGTACTACTGCAAACTTCGCGCATTTGGGCAGCTCCGGGGGGCGCGAAAAGGCGCCTCGCCGGGCGCGCTGCCGCCGCCGTTATCCTCGGCGCAGCTCGAACGCCTCGCGGCGAAGGCGCAGCAGCAAACCCTCCACCGCGCCCTCCACAAATGGATTGGCTTCACGCAGCGGCAGCAGGAAATGGCGACGCGACGCACCGCGTTGGATCGCTACGCGGAGGTTTTCCTCCGCGCGGGGCGGGCGCGCGTCGGGCGGGTGGTTTTCCACGGCTGGCGGCGGTGGTGCCTTAGGCGGCGTCGCCTGCACCCTCTCCGCGCCCTCGCCGTGCTGCTGGAATCGCGCCGCGGGCTCCACCTCCGCGAGGTGTTTTACCTCCGCTGGATGGAGTGGCTCCACAGGAGTCGGCTTCGCCAGGGCGTGGAGGCCACAAAAGAGGTCGAGGCCCGTCTGGTCGAGCTCGAGCGGACGCATGGCGGGGATCTGTTCGAAAAACTCCGCCTGCAGGGCCGGATTAACGAGCTGATTGATCGGCAAGCGCAGGTGGAGATGAACCTCGCGCGGGATCGCGAGCGGTTGGACGTGTTAAAAGCCACGAGCGAGCGGATTTGCCGGCGGCTAGGGGAGTCCGAGGGCGATCCCGCCTCCGTTGGCTCCCCGCCAAGCGAGGACTTCAACCACGGGAACGAAACCGCGCTGATGCCGTTTTCCGGCGACGGCGGCGGCGGTCCGATCGCGGCGAACGCGCGATTTTATCGCCGTTTGATCGATCAGCAACGGCTCTCGCCTGGGGTGCTCGCGCAGATGCCCGCGGCGGACGCCATCCACCACGTCTTCGCGCAGCTCAAAGGAGGGGTGTTGAACCTCTACACGGACCTCGCGCTTTTCCGGCAGGTGAAGGATCGCCGACGAGGGGGGATCGCCGCGGCCGCGATTTTTCTCGAGGCCTTCGCGGAAGTCAAACGGGCGGTGTTGGCGGTGTTGAAAACCCCCACCACGGCGTCCGCGGCGTCGTCGGTGGCGTCCTTCGCGAATGGCGGGCGGTGGGGGCTTCGGCTGGAGGCGTTAGATCGGCTCCCCGCGCACCATTGCGCGGGGGTGTTGAGCGCGATCAAGACGATGGTCGTCGCGTACGATCTGCTCTCCCCCAGCGACGCGGAGCGGATCTCTTCGACCTGCGAGGAGGTCGTCCAGAACGCGGATTGGATCTTCCTCTTCGCGCGTGCGTGTTATCTGCGGCGAAAGCCGGCGTTACCCGTGAATAACCGCGTGTAATTGAAGAGCAGTATTTGATAGCGATATAACTGCAGAGAAAAATAGAGGTGGAGTAACCACGTGTATTTCGACTACACCCCGAAAGGTGTGGGACGAAAATAGTTTTATGTAGCTAAATTAGATGGATTGAAGTACCTTTACACAACCAAGGGGATAAAAATGCTATCTGACGCCTTGTACTTTCTGCCCAGCGAAGGGAGAGTACACTGAAAGATTTCTGCTTTTTGTTTCTAACGTGTGCCGCTGTAGTTAATCCTTTACGTATAGAGTGATGCTGTTTCTACTAAATTCAACTTTTCATGTGCTTGTATTTATATATATATATATATATATCTGTCTGTGTGTGTGTGTTGATCTCTATATCCATATATATATAGCTAGATAGATTGGTATAATGTAAGAAATTATGTGTCATAATTTCTTTTCTTTACTAATATCTTGTGGATTCTATTAATTTCATGTTAGAGATACTTTTTCATTACTCTTTATATATTATTGGCACTCGACTCTCATCGTTTATTCATCCCTAGGGTTTCTTTCTATAGGGATTTGGAACGAGTATGATATCAGAGTGACGGACCCATTCTTGGTTATTTATTGGCAACCAACGCACAGTCATGCAGATCATCGTTTGGTTTGCAACTTTTCTTCCCTGTGTCGCCTATTTTGTTTGTTTTCGTTGCCTTCACTCAAATCTAGCAAATTTCGCGGTTTGTGGTGCTCTTGGCTTCTCGATTGGGGCGTTCGTCTTATGGATCTATTCAGTTTATTTGGCGGCCCGATATCTCAGCGAGCGTGAGACACGGGATGCCGAACGCGTGAAGAATATTATATCCAATTCCACTAATTTAGAAAAGGTTAAGCCAACAACAGGAAATGAAAACGCAAAAGTTCGTCACATCATGGGAAGCTCAAACGACCTCTCGATACTTGAGGAGGAGGAGAAGTACACGAATAGGGGTACAAGGCAACACGAAGGTGGCACTGTAAAGCATAGAAGGGCTTCAGAGGATCCCCAAAATACGGGGATTTGGTTTTACCATAACGGTAAGAAGTACGTGGGTCCGCGCACCACTACGCGGCTATCACCAACGATTCCTGCGTTTTTGAGTTTGCTATTCATCTTGGGCGCCGCTTTGAATGTGTTAACTTTGGTGTTGGCTGTGCTCTTTGAAATTCGAAATGAATCACGTCTCGAATTTGCGGAAAGGGCAAAGTAGCCGTCGCTGTTTTTGAAAGCATCACTGCTACATGTCATCGACATCTAGCAGTGTTCTGACTAGACGAAAACAGGAGTGATTCGTTTCAAATACATCCGTTTCATGCACCTATATATATATATATATATATATATATATATATTGATAGATATATACAATCGTGCACGCACATACTATCTAATTTTACATCAATTTCTGCTATGATGCTTTAGTCAAACTCCCTCATAACGGTGGGGTCGATCTCGAAGGAATTTCTTCATGCGATTCTCCTATTAAGGCGCTTCTTTTCTTCAAGGGCTTCTCTCATTTAGGCAGTAAGAGGCTTCTTCAGACACACACATACCCCACCACACCTTTTTGCTCGTTCACTCAACATCTTTTTCGAGGATGCCGCGGAGGGAGACAGCGCGGCTCGCGTGGGAGGCGGGAAAACAGATGGACCGCTACCTCCGCCAACGCGCCTGGGATTGGACGTTTCGTAAAAACTTCACCCTCGCCAGCGATTACGCGATTCGGTTGTTAAATCGTCATCCGAGCGATCCCTTAGGGCTTCTTCTCGGCGAGATCGCCGGTGAACGCGCGGGGCAGGGGGACTTCGCCGGGAAATGCATCGACGCGCGACGACGGTTGTGCAGGCGAAAAAACGTCGACGACGTCCTCACGTTGCTCCCATCAGGGGGATCCCCTGCTGTGGAAGAAATCCACGCCCTCCTTCGCGATCTCGAGGAGGAAAAAATGGAAGAAAATCCAACCAAAGACCCCTCCACAACCGTCTCGCGTAGTGAACGTCTGATGGTGCGGGAGACGGCGACCTTCGCGGAGGTGGCGGCTGACGTCCGCCGCTGCTGTCGTCGCCTCACCTCCTCCTCATCGCCCGCGAAAGGGGAGGCCAACCTGCGGAAAGCAACAGACATGAACGGCGTGAACGAAATTGAAAGGTTGGAAAAAACGGACGAAACGCGGGTGGAGTTGATGGAGCCCAAAGGAGGGGGTGTTTTCGGGCGAGGACTTTACGCGGCGCGGCGTCTTTCCTCTCGCGAGGCTCTCCTCGCCGACGACGCCGCCTTCGCGTTCGCCCTCGACGAAGGCCGCTGCGCGCACTGCCTCTCCCCCCTCCCACCAATCCCTATCGTTTGCCCGCACTGCCGCGAAGCATCCGAAAGACATGAAAGAAACCATCCAAACGGTCACAAAAGCGTTGCAGAAGAATTCCCAAAAGGAGGGGCGGAGCGGTATTGTGGGAAAGGATGCCAGGAGGCGGCCTGGGCGCAATACCACGCCTGCTGCTGCCCGTCCGTCAACCCGGGCTTCGCGCGTTGGCAGCAGGCAATGACGGAGGTGCTTTACGGTGAAAACGAAATGGAAAGAAGAAACGGAAACGGGGAAAAGAATCTGATCGAAGGGCTCGATGCACGCGCGGCGCTTTCCTGCCTCGCGGTTGCGAAACTTTGCGCGATGGCAACGATGCAACAGCTGCATCCGCTCGCGCTGTCGGCGTTGCGAGGGTTACGTGGCGTGGTGGAGTACGAGCCCGCCACCGCGTTGAGCGAGATCGGGGCGCTCGCGATCGCCTTTTCCGAGTTTTTCCGTCAGCCCAATCTTTTCATGGAAGAAATTCTTTCCATCCTGGCGTTGCTGCAGACGAATGAATTTTTTCTCCCCGATCGGGGTGGGATCGCGTTGTACCCCACCTTAAGTCTTCTGAATCACAGCTGCGATCCGAATTGTGCGGTGATCCCCGGCAACGGACCGTTGCAGCGGCGACTGATTTCGCTCCGCGATATTCGCGATGGCGAGCAGCTTCTGATTGACTACAACGCGCACCTGACGTCGAAGTTGGATTATGAGCATCGCAAAGCGCTGTGTGCGCAGCGGCATTTTGAGTGTTTCTGCGTGAAATGCATCCGACAAATTTGAGATCGCACGGGTTAAAGCGGGGGAGTTGATCATGTCAAATCTTTAACGTGATCAATCTCAAACTTTGCAGATGATACTTTTCTACCGCATTCTTAAGAAAGAAAGAACCCCTTGTGATATCTTGGCTTGTCATACGACTTCTCGGATCGTCAACCAATCAGGAAGAAACATAACTAATGACTTCTTCGGTGATGATATCTTCGTCTGAGATGGATGGATTCCCATTTCGTTCGATTCTGGGTGCCTTCAACCCTTTATTCCTACTTTTCCTTTTTATTTCACCCAGTCTAACAGTATTCTCACCCAAAGGAAAAGAGAGAAAAAGAAAAGGAAGAAGTGTGGTCACCTTGAAGCTTCTAATGCTTCGCGTGGGCCGTCTTCTGCGCTCCTCCCCTCCCGTTCACGCGACTCTTTCTCGATGGACGCGTCATCTGGCCTCCGCGGTGGCGGCGTTGCCTTCAACTCGCGATCAATCCGCGATTGCATCCTCCTCGTCTTCCTCATCAAAAGTGCTTTGGGAGGACGTCCTCCAGGCCACCCGACAGGCCTTCGCGATGAAGGAAACGGATACCATTTACAGCATCGTTCACTGTTTAGTTTCCAAGGGGTATTATCCACCCCAATCCGAGATTTGGCCGCAACTCGCGAGGTGGCTGCTCACCTTCGCGGATGTGGAGTGCACGTCGGTGCTGTGCTTCCCAGGGGAATCGGAGGCCGCGTGGCGGGCTGCCACCTCGACAGGAGCGCGGTCGTTTCCACCCAATCCCTCGACTTCTCTCGAAGACGATTTCACCCGTGTGGAGGGGGGGGGCATGGGAAGAGAACCGGGAAAAGGAGCTCCTTCGATGGATTCGGGTGCCGCCACATCGCCGTATTTTATTTTCCCCTCCCGTGAGATGCTGCTTTTAACAGGGGGGGTCGTCCCCCTCAGCGCGCGGGTGTCCTGCGCGGATGGAAAGCTTCTGCATTGTTTTCTCGAGTTGTTTCACCGTTATGTTCGCGAGGAGATCTTGCCACCGACGGCGCTCCAAAGGGATCCCCCTCACATGGAAGCCGCGAAGCTCTACGCCCTCTTTGAGAACATGAATCACGCCCTTTTGGGGGTCCTTCGGGCGAATATCAACACGATTCAGATTCGCTTCGTCGTGAAGGCCTTCGTGGAGTATGTGGCGTTGCTTTGGGAGGTCGACCGCCTTCTAGAAGGGCAAAGGGATCTTCAAAGCGCACAGGATGAAAGCACAGAAACAACCCTCCCTGCTTCTCTACTTCTGACGTTTGTGCGATCATTAACTCAAAAGGAAGTGAACCCCGCCACCTCCGCGCTCGGAAGCCGACTCGCGCTTTGCGGGGTGGCTTTTGCCCTCAATCGGATGATCCTCGCAGGGGGAAAAACGGCCGATGACGCCTCTGGTGAAGTGGGGTTTGATTTTAACACCCTCCTTTCCTTCCCGGGGTATCTTCTGAGTGAGGTAGCGCTGCCGTTGCGAAGTTTGCAGTTTGAAATGGTGGGAGTAGTCGTTCGCGGGCTTCCTCGGTATTACGAGCGATCTGTCTGGAATCTTGAAGAAAAGGGCTCGACACGGTTGAAGTGGCCGCCGTTGGCGTCTCTGCTGGAGAAAGTTTTTGACTTTGTTGACGTCTCGTTGCAACATAACGCGAATCAGAACAATCCGATGAATCTGTCGGAGGAAGGAGAGCAACAGCTGCGGCAGGAAGTGCTGTTGTGTTGGCTTCGCTGCCTGCGCGTGGAGGCGACGTCGCCGACGGTTTTTTTGCGCGATTCGATGAGCATCGTTGAACGCTGTACGCCCTCCATGGCACTTGAGGCTGAGCTCATTGCCGGGAAGGTCGCGCTCTTTGACTATTTTGAGCTTCTGGAAGAGGGAAAGAAGACGATCTACGACGACATATTAACCTCACTACGCCACCTCCTCGAACTCCGGCCGCGCCCCAACGCATCCTCGGGAGCCGGCGCATCCGGAGAAGTTTTTTTCTACGACGAAGGACGCGGAAGCGAAGGGGAAGTTGAAGAACAGACCTCTGCAGAAGGTCTTTTGGTGAGGCCTAGCACCGTTTCGCTTAAAGGCGATACGCAAGAGCTCATTCAAAACTCCCATCAGCTCGTCATTAAGGCCCTCTGTGATTCTCATGAGATGCAGTGCGTGAACGACGCCTACAACATTGTTATTGCGCATAAATACCAAGGTTTGATCGTTACGAAGGAGATTATTCGACCCTTGATTGAGGCACTTAGTCGTCATGGGGACTGCCGCGTTTTCAATTTGGTTGATTTGTGTGTTTTGTACTCGAATAATCAGATCGATATGCCGATTATCGCCGGGCTTTTCCGCACCTGCGCGGTGGCGGGCGATCACCACCGCGCGCGAACCCTGCTGCAACTGCTGCAGGATATCGTTCCCGGCTTTCTGGTGAAGGCAACGCCCGATATTATTGAGGTGTTGAAGGAGCTGAAGGTGCTTCCACCGGAGCCCTACCATTTGTTCGTTTCGGAGGAAGAAAAACTGGAGAAGAGTGCGCTCGGCTACTTTGCGGATGTCTCGCCACGTGAGATTCCCAATCTCACACCGATTAATAAATAAATACCGTTGAAATGGACGCACGAAATCCAAACAGGGGTGGTTCGTCCTCTTCAATCCTTACCAAGTTCTATCGGTGAAAGTTACTTTGGAGCTCCATGTAAATTGCTATCCGTTGTTTAATCAAAACTGATGATCCTAATTCCTTAATGCTATCTTTAATTTAAACCTATTTGCACATGTGAACTTTTATTTTATGGCTCTTTTTCCACCCAAATTAAATCCAGATCTCCCTAGTGTGACGAAGCCTAGATATAAAGGGTTTGACTTAAAGTTAAGGCAGGCAACTAAAAAAAAAGGAAAATGAGCACGGATCCCAATGGTACACGGTGGTCGACTTCTGAAACGAACTTTGGGAAAAACCTTTTGAAAAAATCGGGCTGGACGGAGGGTACGGGGCTTGGAAAAGAACGCGATGGCATCGTTACGCACATCAAATCGGTTCGTAAAGATGATGCGACGGGCATCGGCTACAAAGCCGGTGTTCAGGAAACGTGGAATACGCAGTCGGTGGGCTTTGCCGATGTGTTAGATCGAATCAAAAAGAAAGTCCCCCTCCCGGTGAGCAGTTCCGACGTCGACGAGTCGGAAGAAGGGGAGGCGGGATCGGAGTCAAACGCCGCCCGCGCGACGCCGTCGTCGCCGATCGAAAGCAAACATTTTAGAATGTACTCGAAGCGAAACGCCCTTAAAACGGAGCTTCTACGGTTCACCGAGAAGGGCGATGAAACTAGCCATCGCGAGATTTTAGGCCACGCGGCGCGCCGCAAACGAGGCTCCGAAGAACGAGAGGAGGGCCAGGCAGGGCGAAAAAAAAATCGAAAGGAAGAGGACGACGACGAAGCGGAAAAAGACACGCCATCGCTGCGATCCCCACTCCTGCTGCGGTTGATGCAGCGTTGCGTGAAGCACGAGCTCAACCCCACCGCGGACGATGTGGAGGGGAAGGTGCGGATAGTGAAGCCGACGCCTCGCCCGCCGAAATGCAAGGATACGCCCTTTCTTACGCACTAACGAGAACAACAACGACCACGATGCCGAGGATGCATGAGCTAAGGCCGCGAATGGAATGTACTAATATACGATTAACCTGGTAATTGTTTTTTTTTAAAGTAAAAAATGAAACCGAAAGGGCTCCTTTTTTGTCATAAAGGATTGCCCCTTTCTTTTTTCTTAAAGCACTTCCCAAGGTGCTAGGTGTGGGAACTGAGGATAAGTTTTTCTGTAACTTCTGCAATTCTTCTTCTCCTTTTTCTTCACTTTCGTCTTTCTCTTTGCGTGGACATCAATTCATTTGATTATTCTTATTTACTTCTTTTTTTAGGAAGGGTGAAGGGTAGCCTTTAGATTATTGTGAAACCCTTCCCCCCGCTTGCTTTCGTAGAATACGCTTGCATCAACTTCAATTTAGGAATTTCCGTAGCTGGATGAATAGGTATGGGAGTGACGATATAAAACTCATCGTTGTAGAATTGCACTAACACCAAATTTACGAATAAATCATAATATAGAAACCCATAGACAAAAAAAAAGTAGTGGAGGAAAACAAAAAAGAAAACACTTCCGAACCTCAAACAACTCAAATTAAACGCCTGTAAAGGATAAATGAGTGAACGCGTTCGCGTGGTGGTGCGGGTACGACCTTTTATCGAAAGCGATCCGGACGATGCCGACCTCGCGATCGTTACGGTTAATCCAACCCACGTTAGCGTGGGGGGAAATCGCGTTTTCGCGGTGGATCGCGTCTACGGCATGGAGGATTCCACGTTGGATATCTTTGACGACACCGTACGGAAGATCGTGGATGACTTCCTCAACGGCTTCCACGCCACCGTATTGGCGTATGGGCAGACGGGAACGGGGAAAACCTTCACCATGTCGGGGTTGATGCCGTTGATTCTGCGTTATATTGTCGAGAAAGGCTTTCATGGCGCGACTCGGGAGCTGAGTTTTCAATTTATCGAGGTCTACGGCGACGTCTTGCGGGATTTACTAACGGAGGATCCTGTGAATGATGGGAATGAAATCCAGCTCTTTGATGGCGGGGGTCCGAGCGAGATGGGAAGGGATTGCGTGGTGATCGGCGCCCGACGCGCGACTGCGGAGGATCTGAGCGGCATCGAAAAAATCATCCAATACGGCACCCAACTCCGCGCCACGGCCGCCACGAACATCCACGAGCACTCCAGCCGCAGCCACAGCATTTTTACGATTTACAACCACCACCATGGGGGCAACAAACTCCACCTCGTCGACCTGGCGGGGTCGGAGCGAAACAAAAAGACCCTTAACGTCGGGCAGCGGTTTAAAGAAAGCATCGCGATCAATTCGGGGTTGCTCGCGCTTGGGAATGTGATTCGGGCGTTGGTGCGGAATAGCCACCAAGGGGGCGGCGATCCCGCCGGCCACGTGCCGTACCGAAGTAGCAAACTCACCCGTCTTCTCCAAAACGCGCTTGGGGGGAATGGAAAAACGCTTTTCCTCGGATGCGTCGCGCCCGGGGGGAATAATCGGGATGAAACGTTGCGAACGCTGCAGTATTGCGCGCTCGCGGTGCGGGTGTTAAACACCCCTTTGCCGCAGTATCGCGAGCTGCACGACGCGCAGATGCGGCCGTTTCGTTCGAAGCCGCCAAACCCACAGGCGAAGCGCGACGACGGAAAGGCAGGTGGACCTGACGGGGTGGGGTTTTCCCTCGCGACCGAAACGGGGGATGTTCACACCGAGTTGGAGATGTATCGGCAGTTTTGTCTGGAGCAGGAAGGTGAGATCGAATCGCTCCAACAGCAACTCCGCGCCGCCGAGGATCGCGCGCGCGTCTTTGAGGATGAGTTGCGCAACGATCAGGTGATTTTTACCCGCCAAATCGCGGAGATGGAGCGGGTGTTGGCGGAGAATCGGGAGCTCCGGCAACGTCTGGCGATCCTGGAAAGCAACCAGACCGCCCTGCCTTCTGTGGAAAAGCCTGCTGGGGAGGGGTGGAGCGGTTCCGCGCCGCCGACAAACCCTCAAAAGGATCCCTCGCGGGCTCTGGAAAATTTTGAGGCGGGTGAAACCTCCCTAAGGCGGGGAAATATGAAGTGCGACAATCCCGTCGAGGAAGGCAATCCCCCCTCCAATCGAATCCCCCCTAGTTTCTCTTCACAACCCGCCAATGGCGTCGCGGGAAGTCGAGATGAGCAGCTGTGGTCGCTCACCAAAGAAGCACTTTTTTATCAAACAAATAACGCGGAGCTACGGAATCAGTTGGGAAGTGTGATGGCGCGCTTGGAGGCGCAGCAGCGAGAGTCCGCGTTGCTACGTCTGGAGCTTCAGGAAATTCATGAATTGCTCCATCCGCAGAAAAAACAGTAACGATGAAAGCAACATTACACGAACCCCAAACATACATTGCTAATAATCACAATAATGAGTAATTTATGTCCGGAATACGTAATTAGAATGATATATTTCTGGTAATAATAGGCGCACTTTGCACACTCATACGTTTCCATTTTTGCTTTTCTCTCCCACCCACACCCTCCCCCTCCTCTTAACTTCCCCCTTGAACGTTGTGGATAGAGTCCTTTTCACGTGCAATCGCTCTCTGAAGCTAAGCTTGTAAGGGTAATAATGCGCCCCTGTCGTGAAAATCGCTTTATGATATCCGCCTATATTCAACGAACATAGTCGATGCGACTAAGCCAATCAACCATTCTATGTTTGACCTTTGGTATTTCCTACATTTATCATTGGTTCATCTAGCCATTTTTATTAGAATTTTTTTTCTAGAACGTACTTGATCTCTCCATCTTGGAGATAGTTATCAAAATTTGTGAATAATATACATGATTTTGCCTATAAGTGGGGGGTGCATTTTGAACCGTATTAAAAATGCTATCTGTTTCGAAACCCCCCGCAAGTGCAAATAGAGTCTCAAGTTTTCGAATCCTTCATACTGACATGACGGCCGATTCGCTTCGCCAGCGCATCACGGAGGCCAATTCCCATTTAAGCCAGATGAAGGAGGAAGAAAAATGCGTTCTCCGTCAGCAACAGCAAGAGCTTAACAATTTGAAGGAAGAAAATGAAAAACTCCGAGGCCGTTTAGAGTACCTGCGCATGCAGGAGTGCCTGTCGCTCGCGGAGCTGGAAGTGTTCAACCTCAATGAGAATGCCAAGGAGAATCCACCAGGGGCGGCGTTGGGTGCGACCCCCTCCAATTGCTTGCTTCCGGCCTCCCCCAAGTATCGCGCGGCGCAAGACCTCATTCAGCGCAAGCGTAACGAGTGCAGTGTGGTCGAATCGCGGCTGAATTTAACCCAACAGCGCTGGCGTGAGCTTCACCGGCGGCAGGAGAAGTTCAAAACCGACGCCGTGCAGCTCGAATTCGCGGCCAAACGACAGGAGTGGGTTTCCGATCAGCAAACCACCCAGGCGCGTCGTCAGCTTCGCACGCTGGAGCAGTACCTGGCGGTTGAACAGGAGCGGTTGAGTGGGATGACCGGCCGCGCGAAATCCCTGCGCGACCGCGTCGACGCCCTGCTGATCGCGGAGGCGAATTTTGAAAAATCCTACCGCGCCCGCGAGGCGGATTTGCTCGAAACGCACAAAAACACCGCCCTGCTGGTGGAGATCTGCAACGTCGTGCACGCGGAGCGCCTCCGGAAGCGGGCGGAGCTGGCGCGGTTGGAATCCGTCGCGGACGCCGCCCGCGGGCGGGCCGCGCAGGTGATGGGGGAACTCCAGGCCGCCCTCG
>HF955063.1:761603-776293 GCA_000582765.1 Phytomonas sp. EM1 | reverse complement strand
TAAAAACGTCTTCGTCTTATTTCACGCGCCGTGGTGCGGGTTCTGCAAACGCATGACGCCCGCTTGGGAGGAGCTTGCAACGCAGTACCACTCCTCAGGCAATGTTGTTATCGCACGCATTGATGCAGACCAGCATGAAGAAATCGGAAACGACTATGAAGTGTCTGGCTACCCTACGCTGATTTTCTTCAGTAAAGATAATAAGAGGGGTATCGAATACGATGGTGAGCGAGAGGTAAAAGCATTTAATGACTTCATCAAGAAAAGTGCGATCTAAGTAAGAGTAGGGTCTCTATAGAATAAACCCGTATCTATGCATATGTTTTTCTCAGAATCCAATCTTTATTTGTTAGTATAAATTTATCAGTGTCTACAGGCTCGTTGAATCGATGGGGAAAACAAAAATATTTATTTGTTTTGGATATTTTTCAGGTCTTAAAAGGCTAAATCCGTACATTTATTGTCTATCTATGGTGGTCTAATGACGCTTTTAATCGGTCCCAGTGTTATAATGGTGTTAATTTTTCGTTATTATTTCTTTTAAAATTGTATTTATGCGTTTATTTCATTCATTCTGATATTATTGTTTTAATTTGACTTTGTGCTTACTTTAATTTTATTTCTTATCTTTTCCTTTTTATTCTTTTATAGATATTATTTAATTATTTTTCTATGTCTCTTTTGAAGATGAAGGAGTATCCAGGGTACATGGGCCTTTTAAATGAGAAAATACGTAATAGAGTTTCTTTCCTTTCCCGTGCCCTTGATCTTTTACAGCTTGAGGAGCGTTTTGTTCATTTGAACTGCACAGATGGTTCTTGGCGTCGGCCTTTGAATATTGATTTCTTGAAAACTCATCTTTCTGAGTTTATTGATCACACTCAACTTCATCCACACGCTGATCAAGATTCTTTTGTTAAACTCTGTTCTGAAGCCCAGCGTTATAATTTTAAAACTGTTTGTGTAAATGGATCAAGAGTTGCTTTTTGTCGCGCCTTACTCTTGCGAAGCGATGCTAATAGAGTCAAGGTCTGCGGTACCTGTGGATTCCCTCTCGGTCAAATGACGACCGCCATGAAGGCTGCTGAAGCCACTGAAGAGATTAAGAATGGCGCAGAAGAAATAGACATGGTTCTTAATGTAGGTGAACTCAAGGATAGAAATTACGGGTATGTTTACAGGGAAATTTCACTGATACGGACAATATGTGAGGAAAGGGGGGTCATTTTAAAGGTGATTCTAGAGACGTGCTTGCTGACGGATGAGGAAATCATTGATGCGTGTGTTCTATCGGTGGCTGCTGGCGCGCATTTTGTGAAGACATCAACAGGTTTTAGCACACATGGTGCAACTCCAAAGGCCTTGGATATTATGTTGGCTGTGGTGGGAAACGAGGCGCTAGTAAAAGCGAGTGGCGGTGTGCGTGATCGGCACTCTGCATTGGAGTATCTTGAAGCAGGCGTACGTCGTATCGGAACTAGTTCAGGTGTTGATATTGTCAATGAAAATCAGTCCATTGAAAGATTAAAAGGAGATTCGTATTAAGGATTGATATTCATAAATTTTCATTGGAGATATTAATAGCGCAATATTTGTTTATTCGCATCTTTTAGATATTAACACTATATTGGGATATAGGTTTTAAAAAATACTCCTTCCTTGCTACCTTTTCCATGAACTTTTAAAGTCGTGCACATATGGAAAAGCAAATGTGTGGTCATTTGTATTTATTAATTTGAGTTTCCTTTGATGCTACTGTGATTAATTTGAAAATTCTTATCACTGGTTTGAACCTTGTTTCTCTCTCATAGCTCCATTTTTTCCCGAAACATAAAAATTGTATATGTATGTGAACGTACGTATCCTTATGATAGCTGTAATATTATCTAGTAAATTCAAAAATGGGTAATTGTTGTTCTTCAACGAGGGTAAAGGGTCACCCTAATGAAAAAAAGTACAGAAAGACAATAATCGCTTATGAAGAAGAATTGGCCTTTGCGAATCCACTCGCTCGCGGTGTTTCAACCGCGGGCACAGGCCAAATGAGTGTTTTAAGTAGCTTACCAGATTCCTCGAAAAAAGCCCACATCCACAGTGTTTACGACGGAGACACGCTGACCATAGTTCAAGATGATGGATCCCTCCAAAAAGTTCGCTTGATTGGTATCGACACTCCGGAGCTGGCACCTCGTGAGCCGTTCGCTGTGGAATCCACCAATTTTGTAAAAAAACATTGTCCTCCAGGCTCGGAGGTATGGCTATTTACATCAACTGACCCGAAAAATCAGTATGATAAATACAAACGTTTGCTGGCTTATATTTTTGTGGCAAAATACACACAAGGTTCAGGTTATCTTTGCATAAATGTTGCCCTTGTCTTGGATGGACTAGCGTTTTTTTATGCCCCACATGGTTCTGACCTTCTTGAAAGACGAGATTTATTGTTATCGGCACAGAGGTTAGCAATACAAAAGAGACGCAACATATGGAGTATTGCCCCGCTTCAACAGACTGTATATGTCACGCGAAATGGCATTGCATTTCATCGTGATGTTTGCTTTCATATCAAAAGATTTATCAAGCAGACAACATTGGAAGAAGCCGCTCGAATAGGGCTGAGTCCATGCAGAACTTGTCAGCCTTTGGGGTAGCTCATAGTACTATTAATCTACAAAACATTATTTTTGTATCGGAACTTTTTTTACTTTTGGTATATTGTTGTATTTTAAAGTTACGATGCCAAAAGGTGATGAATGAATGCAGGCTTAAATTGACTATGAACTCGCTTTCATACCTTTCCCCTTTGGGCTTAAAGGCTTAGAAAGCGTATTGTTTCCATATCACGCACACACACACAGCTTCATATAGTAATAGCAATAGGCCTGTTTGAGGCGCAAAAAAGTATCTCTGGTGTTTTTATATTGACTACGGAGCTGCATTGTTATCAAATAGATAGTCATGCCACCGTCATCCATTGCTTTGACTTCACAGACAGAGACTAACTCTGAAGGAGCGTTGGCGCCTAACGAAAATAGCAGCGACTCGAATGCAAGTCAAGGTAGCTCTCTTTCACGTGTTCGCCAAATAAGCTCACGGAACTATGAAGAAGTACTTAGACGGCTTCCAAGCTCGCCAAAAGAACTCATACAACGCATAGATCGTCAGCGAAACGAGATACGACTCCTCCAAGAGGAAAATCTGAAACTTAAATCACGTGAATTAGAAGTGTCGTCACTGACGCTGAAGCTCCAGCAGCAGCTCGCTGCGACGCAGAGTCAGGTTGCAAGCTTAAAAGCAAACATCCAGCTCCAGTTAGCAAACCCGATAACGAAGGAAGAATACAACTCCATTGAGGCACTTCCAGAGGCCAAACGAGATCTCCTTGATACGGTAAAACTTGGCGTATACCGGCAGCTAGGCTCACTTCAGGCAAGCTCACAGGCGGCGGTAAGGCGCGCTGCTGAACTCGGGACGTCAGTGGACCAACTGAATGAGGAAAACAGGGATTTGAAGGTTCAAATTGCAGAACTCCAATCAACTCTGGATTTTGAGAAGAAGCGCTGCTCTAAGGAACTAATAGAAGTCGGTAATCAGCGGGCCCGCATACTTGAGTTAGAGACCACTGTTAAGGATATGGAAGGACGATTGAAAGGTGCTTTCCTAGATCAGGAGCAGTTCCTCACGGCTAAGCTCACGGCACAGGTAAAGACCGACGAGGTTGCACGCCTTTCCATCCAATTAGAAGAAGCAGAGTTGGACTCACAGCGCTACAAAGCCAACGCGGAGTGCAGCGAGCAAAAGCTAGACATTCTCAAGTCCGAATACTACGAGCTAAAACTCCACTACCGTCAGCGGATCCTCGAGCTGGAGAGCGCTTTACAAGCGGCGAATGAAAAGTTAAAAGCCTTGGGTGATCTTGAGATGGAGTCGGAGCTTTTTATCTCGAATCTCGCGGCGGGGATCCCGGAGCCCGGGGTTGGTGCTTCCGTTGGATCCCCGTTTTTGGTCCCCCCTTGCGGGGAGGGGGAGGTCACAAAGGAAGGGGTAGGAGGTGGGGTGGACCCCTCCATGTGGATCGCTCTCCCCCCTTCTCGCAAACTCAGCCACGCGTTAACCGTCACGCGGCGCTGCCTGCGGCTGGAGAACGACCTCGTCGCCCTCCGCCACGACGTCGCGGCGAAGGATCGGCAGCTCACGAGCCTCCGAAACGCCCTCGAGGCCGCTCGTGCCGCGCTCAACAACTCCGGAAGCCCTTATACGCTTCTGGAGAAACGCGTGGAAGGGCTCGCTGAGGAGAACGACAGGCTGCGGGAGCGGCTGGAAAGGGGGGAACGGGAGCGCGCGGAGCTCACGGAGCGGCTGCGACGACGGACGCAGGAGGTTGAGCGGCTCGCTGCCCACCGTGAGGACCTCCGCCGGATGAAAGCCCTCCTCGCGAAGATCACCACCCCGGGCGCGGAAAATACGGAAAACGTGAAGAATGTGATCAACGTGAAAAGCGTGGGAATCGCTAAAAACGCGGAAGACCGCAAGGGAGGGGCGGGCGCCACAGTGGCGGCAGCGCCAGCTCGTGCGTTTTCCGTGGAGGAGGTGGCGGCCTCCGGCAGCGCTGCGTGCCCGGACGCGTTCGGGGCGATCCATATCACCTCCTGAGCAAACTCCAGACAAAGGAAAAAACAAGTGTTCAGAATGTGAGACTAGGGGGAGGGGGAGGATAGAGTTAAAAGATCTTAGGCGACGCCGGTCTACCTAGGTATTGATTTCCTATTCCTTTCTTCTTGAAAGTGATTTCATTCTTCACAAGGGAATTAGTGAACGACATAGATAAATGCGATATTAAATAGGTAAGACTAATTTAAGTTTACCCTTTCTGTACTATTGCCATTGTTTTTTGTTTTTACTCTATATAAATTATTGCGAGACTATTTTCCTCCAGGGTTAGACAATACGGAAAAAAATGGAAAAAACATGTTGATACACCTTCAACATAAACTATCATCCCTAAGCTCCTGATTGTGCAGGATGGTTGGTGGATTACCTTGATTATTTCTTTCTTTCGTCTTATTTTTCTCTCTATATATACATCCATATTACGGATATTCGAGAGTGATCGTCTTCTATTTAAACCTTTTTTTCGGTCAGTGATAAGGAAAGGTATTTGTTTTCTAGAAGTATCTCTATCCGATACATTATAGGCAGCATATTCTTTAAAAGTTTACCCGCGTGTTAGATTGAGAGAATCCGAAACATTTGGGAAGGGAACGAGCTTCGAAAAGGAAAAAAAATACTCTTATATCCATCGATACACATTAAAACTATCCAAGACTCTCAATAGAGACCAATAGAGCACAATGCTACGTGGTGCAAAGACGGGTTATCTCTTCCCTTCCAGCCACAGCCGAAACTTCCCGGCGCATGGCTACACCGTCGCCTCCCTTTGTAAGGCGCGTTTCCACACCAACACGTCCTCTCTAGTCCTTACGGTCGGCTTCTTGCTTCCCACCCTCACCAGTGTCAACCAGAAGTTGGAAAAGCACGTCAACCAAGGGGATGACATCTCAATGAAGGAGTTGATGACGATTTTTGTGGAGAGCGGGCAGACAAATTTGATCGCCTTTGCGGATCGTTTGACGCGGGTGGCGCTAGAGACGGTCCTCGCCTGCGTCCTGATCGAACGCCAGACGGCCTTTGCGGATAGCGTCGTCTATGTGTGGGATCTCTACCCTCGTTTACACACCCATTATGTCGGGGAACTCTTTCAACTTCTTTGTGTTCCTCGTTTTCTCGCGACGCTGTTAGGGCCTTCTCCTTCGCAAGCGGATTTGGATTTCGTTACGGCCGACGTCGCCCCGCTTGCGGCCGTGGAAGATGTGATGAAACGACGGGTAATCGCGTGGACGGCGAACGTCGTGGTCGATCTCGCCCGCCTCGTGTGGGGAGGAAGAGGAGGGGGAGGGCAAATAAAGGATATCAAAACTGCCGCTCTCACGCAGGTGGTGTTGCACACAACCACCACTCTTTGTGGGGTGATTGGAGCGGGGATTGGGCGGGGAATCGGAGGGGGAAGAGGGGAGTATTGGGGGGAACTTCTCGCCTTGGCGTGCGTGCCGATGGTTAACGTGGGGTACGCCGTGCGGATGGTGCGGCGGCAAGGCGGCGGAGGCGCAGGGGTTCGCGGCGCCACCGCCCCTTCTACTGGTGGGCATCGCCACCACCATCGGCGTGGAGGTGGTGAACGGACGACGAGCATGAATAAACCCGCCGTCGCAGCGTAACGCGCGGTATTTATTTACCTTTTTTTTTCTTTTCTCTCTCTCTCTCTTTGGGTTCGCACAGACGATTGAGGTTTGGTGGTTGGAAATCCATCCCGTTTTTTTTTGAGAGAAAGGGGTGAAACATACGAAGAGGGAATGAAAACCTTAAGTATTAAAATTATTGCTTACCATTAAACGGTAACGTGACTGTCGTTAAGAAAGTGATGAATGAATGTTTATGGGTCCAAAAAAATACGGATAAAGTAAGAACGGTGGCTCGAGTGAAGATATTTATTTTCATGACTATAAGTACTTTCCGCATAGTATTTTAACCCGATCTTTTCCATTTTCAGTTTTCCTTTCCACACGGTTTAGAGATAAATTCTTTTGATTTCTTTTATAGATATTTTATCAATGCAGCGCGGTTCATTCCTTGGGTTAGTGTTGTGTTTACTGTTTGCACTACTTCTTTGTGTAGCACAAGGGGACTCTGCAAATGCCCACGATCGGCATCCACAGTGGATTCATCAGCCCTCTTGGGAGTTTATTGGTGGTGGATTTCATATGCAATTGGCTCTGGACTTCCCTACCTGGGCTGATACGGTCCGTGTGTCCATGACGATTGATAACACATTTTTCTTTGATATTGAAGAAATCCGTCTTCATTACGTGATCACTGCTGAAGACGTGTCGGACGAGGGAAAAGCGAGTCGGAAAAAGGAAACCATCAATCTTGTTCACTGCTACGCCCCTATGCAGGTTGAGTCGGAGGTGGACTTCGACATCGAGGCGCCCTCGTTTCACCTACCTTACCATAACGCCACCGTAGTCCTTAATTTTGAGCGATTGGATACTGTGGAGAGCGCGGCCGTGCACTTTCTCAAGGGGGGGAAACTTATCCTTCCAATTCATGCTCGCTACCCGGATGTGATTCGCTCTTCAAATGTTCAAGATGGGTCCTTTTCTCCCAAAGTGTTGCTGCACGGCAGACATGATGCTTTTCAAAGCAGCTGTCTTCATGATCTACAAGTATCTTGGACCTCAAGGGAATTCGGAGAAGGCAAGAGTTCTAACAAAAATCCTCTGTGCTTCCGCATCCCCACTGCGGTGTTGGAAGATCTTCCAATGACGTATTATTCCCTTGTCGGTCTTCTCTGGCTTGGTGCGGCTCAAGTCTTTGCTTGCTTGTGTTTACCGAGGCTAGGTTGGAATAATCAGCAAAAGTGATATTTATAACGTAACATTAGAAAATGGTTCTACTTTATGTTTTTAATGAGCATATCGATCAATAAGCAAAACAATCCTGTTTAGCTTAGGTATCTCACTCTTTCCAGAAGATCATGTTTATCCTGATACTGTCTCCCTGTTTCCTGCCAGCATCTTCTATCATTCTAATTTTTTTATTTATTGAAGAGAAAGGAAGCAACTCGGTCATTAATCTTTTTTTTTTAGATTGGAGAACTGCAGTTAATGTAAATTTCTCTAAACAGTTATTTATCCGTATTATTTTATATATCAATATTTTTGTAGGTGGATATTTCTGTTCGATCGCAACCAAAATGCCACCACAGCTAAAGCTTGTTGATAAATATTCGCTACACCGAAACTCTCCATCACTATTATATAATAATTTATACCCCCTTGGTGATAACGCGTTCGTGTATCTCAGCGGTAATACTGTTTTTAGAAGCACTCCTGGCAAGAAGGATTTATCTTGCATCGCTAGCTATACCGAACCTGTTATCAACTATTTTGCCGCGTTTTTTGAGCAATACGGAAATGTCGTGGCGATTGTGAATCAGCTAAGTGTGGATCTCTACGTCTCGGATAAAATCTGTGTTTCCTTGGTTTACGATAAGTACGCCCTTACCAGAAGCATTGGAGTTGGAAACTGTGTAAGCCTTTGTCTCGATAAAACCGGTATGATCTGCCTCTTCATCGGCACGAGTACCGGGGACCTTATCTACACCGATTACGACCCGTTGGATAGTGGAGATCGGACAACGCGTTTAGTCCCAAAAAGTTCCACGAATACGCATAAACTGCGCTCTATCACGGCGCTGGATGCGAGCCATAACTACTTTTATAGTCCAGCCCGTATCGTTTCCGCTGATATCGGGGGTAATGTGGTAATGTGGGATAAAGATAGGCAGCCCTACTGCGTTATCCCCAGCCTCGACTCGGAGTCCGAGTGTGCAACGGCGGTGAAGATCTGCGGCGAAGGAAAGTTAGCCGCGGTGTCGTTCGGAAATGGGAAAGTCATTCTCTACAGCACCGCTGACGGCCACAGAAACGTGGAGATCTGCGCGCATGCGCGCTGGATTAACACCATGGCGTGTTTTCACGGCTTCGATGCGGCGCGAAGGGGTGATCTGCTCGCCACCGCCGGCGAGGATGGTACCGTGCAGCTCTTCAAAGTGGATCACTCCGACGGGGAGGTGGCGGCGTTGGTGTGTTGGCTGACGAGTATTCAGCTGAGCGACGTCATTCCCACCGGTTTGTGCTTTGAGGCGGGTGGAAAATCCATAGCCTTGTCGTGTTATGACATACCCTCGATTTCCGTCTTTGCTGTTTCGGATTTGTAAAGTTGAGGAAATCAAAATTAAAAAGCGAATAGTAACAAATCTAAACACAAAATGTGTATTGATGATGAGAACCAAATTTTTTTTTCCCCATTGTAAATAAGTTTTTTTCATCAAGTCGCTTGGACCAAGGCTTCAGATGAGGGTATCAATGGCTGAGTTCCATTTCTCGTGCTGAATTCCATAATTTAGTAAAATTATGTCAGAAAAGGGGAAAGGAATAACGACTAGAAATTTTGGATTTCTAAAAAAAAAATGCCCATTATTTTTTTCTTTTTCCTCATATATTCTTAATACTGTGTGTATCACCCTTTCGGATATACCTTGATTTATTTTAAAAAAAACGGTACATCTGTATATACATACAGATGCTTGACAGAAATATAGGCTACAGGAAATGTTAAAAGATCTTATCGAACGTGAGAACTCCGTGGAGACGATTACCTCCTTTAATACAGGGGATAGTTGCTCGACGGTGTCTCCGAGGAGCTCGGAGGACGACCTCGAACCCCCCGAACCGGCCGATTTGCACGGATTTCCTTTCGTTTCAGCGCATGCATACGCACTTCGGGGGTACGACGTGCAGGCGGTAGATTCCAACGCGGTCGACCCGCACCCCACTTCGTCTGTTACTCTGACGCTTCGATGGGGCTTCTCAGCGCCGCGAGCACACCTTCCAACAACGAACGGCGGCAGTTTCACTCCTTCCTCGGGTTCCTCTCCGATGGTGTTTCGTGAAGGCCTCGCGCGGCTTGTTTTTCCGCTCCCCGAGGAAGCCGTACGTTGGACAGATCGGCGTCTTGCTCTGGTGTTGGCTGTTAATCGTGATCTTATCTCTAAATGTGCTTCACTTCCACCACAACAGTGGAAGTCGGGTGGTTCAAACGAAGAAGCAGCTAATGCAGGAGCTAAGGAATGTCTTCATGGGTTGAAGTCGACCGATCTCGCCAGTCTCCCGAGAGAGGGCATGCAATTAACGCTTTATTTCACTCAGAGAGAAATGTTAAGTCCACCTAATGTGAAGATGAGCTCAGATCCTCATGCTCAACCTTACCTTTGCCAATCTTTTGACTTGGTGAGCTTTACAACTGAAGGCACTGAGGCCCTTTGTGGGGTACCCTTGAAACCCTTTCACCGCTACCACCTAAAATATCACCCTGAACGAGGGATTGAGCTCAATTTGAACAAGCATTTCGTTCTACACCTGTTTGATCATTCAAAAACCCATTTAGGGAAAAAGGAGTGCGTTTCCGCGCCCGTTCACCCGAATGTTGCGTTCGAAGTGGGCAAACGAGTCAGCAAGCGTCCACGTAAAAACCGAGTTTCGGGAGAAGCCTCCCGCACGTCTGTTGGAGCTGCTGCCCTTGCGCAAGGGGGTACCCGACCTCCACGAAAACGGAGCACCGTTCAACGGGCACCCCTCCCTCCTCCAGTCGAGCACTCCTCCATTGATTCCTTCCCTCCCTTTTCGTCGGAATCGGGAAAAAGCGACGAGGTGGTGAGAGCTCCCCTTTTACGTCGCAGAAGGGTGCTTTTCACCACCGGGTTGCGTCTAAACCCCTCTCAGGAGCGTGCTTGCGCGGGGTTGGGGTTTGTCATGAATCCATCCCTGGCAAAGGCGCGAGAGGCCTCAATCTTGGTCGTTCAGGCCCCGCTCATGCGCAGCGTTAAACTTCTCACCGTTCTTCCGTATATCAACGCGTTGGTGGATCGGCGGTGGCTGGATGACGTGCTCACGCAAGGAAATCCGCAGCTCCCGGTTGAGCCCTACGCGTACGCGGAGAACAAACGCGAGGGCGGGATTGAGCACACCAACGGATTTTCCATCGAGCGCACCCTCCGTATCCCGCTTGAGCAGCGACAACGATTGTTCGCGGAGCATGTATTTTGGATCCATCCCTCAGCCGCGCCGCAGGAACCCCCTATGAACGATTTGCACTCCGTTTTAACGGCCTCAGGTGGAAAGATTTCCAAAAGCATAACGGAGGCTAGTATTTGGGTGCTACCCTCCCGTACTCCATCTGTAGCTTCCCTGAAGTTTATCTCCAAAACCCTGATGTGTGAAGAGATCGCGAACCAACGACGTTATCCGCGCCGCACGGCCGTTTCTGAGGATGAGGTGCCTCTTTCGAATCTTTTAAGCTCTTCCGTGGGCATCGTTGTACCCGATGATATCTTTCGCAGTGTCTTGCAGCAGGAGGATTTGGGTACCTTTGCGCTTCAGATCAGCAGCATAGCATCTAAACTGGTGCTTACGAATACGAAAAAACGAATCTGCACTCCACAACGCAAGGCTGCTATCCGAGTAAGCGAAAATACTACAGGCGTGAGCATGCATTAAACCGATGAAGTCCTTTGTTTATAAATAGATACATATATATGTTTTTGCATATTTATATGGGAAATCATAACCATCCTGTGCTACACGCTGATAACGTATGATCTATTGGTTAATGTTTATTCCATCGTTTTTCATAATTTATGTGTTCTTTTTTTTTTCTAAATATAGGTACTATTTTTTTTTTACTGAACGTCCCGGCGCCTTGGTGCAGAGTCTATTTCAATGCGTGCAATTAGTCGACAAGGGTTCCGATCCCCCATCGCCCTCATCCAGGCAAATCGATATCTCAGTGGGAGTCCCTTCCGAGCCTTTCCCACCCCTGGTGGCAGGGCGCGGGTGAACTTCATCCTCGACTCCCTCGCGCCGTTCCTTCGCGACGAATTTGACGTCCAGGCGAACGAAGAAACTCTCCGGCATCTCATTCGACGGAGCTCCCGCAGCCCTCTCCACGGCCGCGTGGGTTTGAATCCCAAAAGCGTAACCAAACGAGAAGGAGAAGGGGGGGCCAAAGAAGAGGAGCCTTGCACGGCGGTGGTGGAGATTCGAGTCCTCGGGGGGTGGGTGCATCCCGTCAGCTGGAAGTGCACGCGTTGCGGGGCGGGGTGGATCGCGCGGCCCGCCGACCGCGTGAACCCGCAGACGCGGGAATCCACGCGCTGCCCGGGGTGTCGGGCTGAGGAAACCGCGCGGGGGAATCCCGCGGGCGCGGCCGCCGCGACTTCAACTCCTTTTCCGAAGGACGGGCCTTCCAGCCTCGCGCGGCGCGCCGGTTTTCTCGTCGAGCGGTACCCTCTGATCGCCGCGCAGTGGGATGACGAGCGGAATTCCCTTTGGCAGAACGGCGTCGTG
Source organism: Phytomonas sp. EM1 (assembly GCA_000582765.1). Classification (NCBI taxonomy): domain Eukaryota; phylum Euglenozoa; class Kinetoplastea; order Trypanosomatida; family Trypanosomatidae; genus Phytomonas; species Phytomonas sp. EM1. The sequence continues at coordinate 764,267 of HF955063.1, read as the reverse complement.
CAGCCGCTGTCGGAGGTCCGCGCGAGCTCGGCGATGGTGGTGTGGTTTCGCTGCTCCTTATGCGCGCGCGCGTGGCGGGAGTCCATTAGCAGTCGGGTTGCGCGTTATGAAAATAAATTAGAAAAAACCCCCCGCGACGCGCGTGGGGAGGTTATTCAGCTCTGCCCTTCCTGCGAGCTGCGAGGGGCGGAAGGGCGCTTGGAAACCCCGTCAACCAATGCATCCGATCAGCGGAATCGCCAGGCATCGCCTGCGCACTTTCTTTCGCAGGATTTGCTTCTTATGGAAGAGGTTTGCCTTCGGCCTGATCAGGATCCGAGCACGATCCCGCTTCGGAGCGAGCAGGTGCTTTCCTGGCGTTGTCGCTACTGCGGTTATCAATTTCAAAGTAGTTTGCGCAAGCGGGTAGCGTGCTATGAAGGGTGCCCGCAGTGCCATGGGAAGGTCTGCACGCCCATGAATTCACTCCCCATTCAGCGACCCGACGTGGTGCGGGAGGTCGCCAAAACCATCAGTCGAACGAAGCTCACGAAGCTGACGATCTTCTCGGAGCAGGAGATTCCATTTGTCTGCCGCACCTGCTTTTCGCCCTACCGGATGACGCCGAAAGCACGTTGCATGATCCCGAAAGGTGGGGTTGCCTGTCCGAAGTGTTTTTTGAACTACTCGCAAATCGCATCGAACGAGGCGGGATCCGAATCGCATCCGCGCAGACTGACGGCCAAAAAAAGGCGCGAGCTCCGAGATAAAGCACACCGTTTGTGCTTGAGCGGTCGCAGCAAAGAGAAATTAGAAGCAACGCGTAACGAGATCGAAAAAAGGGATCGCATACTAATAAATTGATCTCCTCTGCTCTCCCTTGAATTATGCATCAGTGTGAAGCTATTGAGTTCTTATAGTTTGGAGTCCGAAGACTAAGACTGGTGATCCTGCATGCACACCCTTTTTGTTCTGACTACTCGTGGTCGTTTTCTCAATCATCATGTCTTTAATAATGTATTCCCCTTTAATCGATGCTTCAAAGCAACCATTTCAACAATGCGTCATAACTTTTTCCTTTCACTTTCATCATGATCAACTTGCTTGTGTATTGTGATTTCTGTATTTATAAAAGGTACATAGGCAGACAGTTATCATTCAAACGTCATTAAGACAATAGAAGATATAGAAACCAAGCCCTGCACGGTTACGCAGCAGTACGCTTTATCGTATCGATGCGTGTGAATCATCCTGAGAGCGTCGATGTTACGTTTAGTGATAGTGCACCAAGTAACGTTGAGGTGGCGCTACTTCTTTGTGAGCGCACCCTCCAAAGACTTCATACAAAGTATCACGCTAACTCTACGTGCGCCTCAACACTTTATGCGTGGTACATCCAAAAAGTAGCGTATATTAATCTGATACGGAACTCAACGGAGAACGACGAAAAAAAAGACCCTATGAGCGATCAGAATGATCGACGACAAGGTAGAAACGGCACTAATAAGCAGCTTAAAGGAAGTGCGATCCCCAGTGCTGAAAAGGTAGGCTCACATGGGACGCTAAATCGAAATAGGGGTGATATCGACTTCTTTCAAGCGTACCAAGCAACCCAAACCCATGGGTTATGTGAAGCAATTACGTTAGCAGCGCAGGCGAGCGGGATAGATCAAATAAACGAAAATGAAGAGGTGGAAGACGAACGTCCGACGGCTGATGTGGTACTACGGAACCTCGAGGAAGGGCTATTCTTACCACCTCGGCATCCACAAACCCCATCGATGATGGATTTTCACACCGAGGCGCCTCGGGATTTGGGGTTTCGGCTACTCCTTAGTTTACTTCAGGCCTGTACCTTTCATAGCGACGCGTTATGCTTTGACGTGGGTCAAACCCTGGTGGAGTTGTTCCCGGTCGATCCCGTGGAGAATTGTGGGGTGATCCACCCTTTCCGTGAACCCCAGCGAAACGTGGACGTCCTCGACCTCGCCGAGGAGCTTTTTAATTCCCATTTAGACGAGGAGGGGGCGTTGTTGGCGCTCGGCAACGCCACGCAGAGCTTCCTAGTGTGGATAACAGTTGCCTGGTCGTGTGCGTCTTACGAACATCAGACGAGGCTCGCCGGGGCGGTCTCGCGTTGGATTTCTTCCTTTTCGGCGGTGTGGAAGACCATTGAGGGGCGGGAAGACGATCCATCGCGAGCGTTCGCGGCGTGGGTGCGGGCCACGGCGCGAGAATGCCCTCTCCCACGATTTCGAACGATGAAAAGCCTTCTTCTGGAGAATCAATCCGGCATCGGCCCTGACGCCGGGGATACCTCGAACGTCGTGAATACCTCTCGTATGTTGCGGGATATCTTTGAAGGCCACGCGATGGATGGTTTAGACATGCTGGAGTCACTCTTCACCCGGGCAGGGACCTCCTACCTGCCCGACAATTACGTAGCGAAGCTCCTCGCGATGCAAGGCTCCGCCGCGGCGACGTTGCTACCCCGTCAGGAACTTCTCAATCATGGATCGCGGCTCACGCTTTTCAACATTACCTGCGGGATGCTCGCGTACGTGGCGTTTTACCTCGCCCTTCGCTCTTTCGATACCGCGGAGCAGTGCGCGAGCCTCGCGATCAAGGTCGGGCAGCAACTCCACTCCAACCACATCCTCGCCCTCGCGCATTACTGCCGTTTTG
>HF955063.1:750556-761141 GCA_000582765.1 Phytomonas sp. EM1 | reverse complement strand
GTGCAAGGGGGTCGCGCGTGGGGGGTGGTGGCGCGCGAGCACGGCCCGCTGCATCTCGCCCGACGGTTTTTACGCGCGGTCCGGCTTCACTACGGCGACGACGCCCTCCGCCGGGTCGAGGCGAACGTCTTTCTCGCCCCGACGCTTCGCTACGTGCAGGGGTGTTGGCTCGCGCGGAACGGCTTTGTCGCCGCCGCGTACGACCTCCTGGAGTCGACCGCCCACTCCCTTTACGCCCTTGCCGGGGCGCCGAATCCGAACGAACGGGGTCGCATGGCCCGCGAGGTCGGCCTCCGCGCGGGCGAACAAGGCACGACGCTCAACCTGAGCTACGAAAAACTCCTCGCGGGGTACCTCCAGAAGTGCGCGGGAGGGGAGTCCGCCGGGCGGTTTTTTTGGCCCCCAGACCTCCTCCTCCTCCTCGCGGAGATTCAACACAAACGGGGGGAGTTGGCACTCTATGCCGGGTACGCCAACGCGATTGATGACATGGCCGAGGTCCTGGACGTCATCAGCGCGAGCTGCAGCTTCGTCTACGGCACCCTCGTCTCGCAACTCCTGCAGCTGATGAGCCTCCAGCAGCGGTTTGACTTCAGCGGGATTCTACAGCGCTCGGCAAAGCTGTTGGCGGCGGCGGAGGCCGTCGGCTTCACCCATCTCGCTGAGAGCATCCGCGTTCGACAAGCCACCACGCTGCGCTGTACGGGGCAGTGGATGGAAACGTTGGAGTTGCTGCAGCAGCTCCAACACACGTCGCCGCTCTTCGAGCCTTGGCAGCTCCTTACCCGGCTGACGGCCGGATGCGAAGCGCTGCTCGCCTCTGCAGCCCTGCTGCCGCACACCGACGCGATAACGACGACGGCAACGGATGTGGTGGGGCGGTTTTTGCAGGAGGGAATTCGGGAGCTCCAGGTGAGAGGCTACTTAGGGATGCTCGAGGAGGTGCTACAGCGGCACTTCTCAGCAAAGAACGAGGGAAGGAATGAGTCTGTTGGGGTCTCCCTACCAGAACTGCTCTGCATCCACGCCTCAGCTGCGCGCTCGATTGACATATTCCTTTCCGGTAAGTTTTCTGATCCACACGGCATCTCTTACTGTTCGAGTTCCATCCAAACCTGCTCGCGTCAGTTGTCTGAGGTGCTCTGTGAAAGACATCAATTGCGACATGTGCACGAATGGTTTTCTCAGCGAGGTGCCTTGGAAATCTGTGAGATGCTGCTTAATGGAGAGTTAGGAATGCATGACAGTTAGTAGCATGCGAACAGTGATGAATCTTTCTTACGATTGTTGTTTGCATTTCCCAGTTCTGAAGAAAGGAGGGAGGGGGGAGAGGAGAGGTAAATTGCGTACACAAAAGTGAGAGTAAGACGTTGATATAAATCGATAAATTCGAATGCTTTAGAGACTTTATCAAAGATTAATGCAATGGAGTGTTACATAATTCGATTTCACTTGCAGATTGCTTACTCTGACGCGGAAACAATTTGATGAAAAAAGATAAAATAGTAACGATATGTTCCCATTTTCTATTTCTTAACGTCTTAAAAGGTCTTTTTCGTCACTCAAGTAAGTAATTAAAGTTCATTTCGTAAAGCGACTCCTTTTCTTCCCCTTTCAGACGTATTTATAAACAGAGAAAAAAATGGAGCAGGAAAACTTTAGTGAGGTTGCCAAGAAAGCCTTGGAATTTCGTCGACGTTACTATCAGTACCTTGATGACCCTGAACAACGCCATAACATCGTCAATCTCTACGCCCCGAACGTTCCAAATCTGTGCGAGTGGAATGGACACCTCTTAGCAGACCACAATTATGTGCAGCAGTACATCAACCAACTCCCTAAGACAACACATCAGATAGATACCGTTGACGCCCAGCCATTGCCAGGGAACGAGAAGGCGGATTCTTTCATCATGATAGTTCATGGTATAGTGACCTATGACAGGGAACATCGGCGTGAGTTTTATCAGAGATTTGTGATTCGCTCCATTAATAATAAATATTATATCATCAATGACTACTATCGATGGCTCTCGGAGAAGAATTAAGAAGGTGTACACCACTTGTGTTATGATCTTTGACACTTGGTGCGTATATATATATATATATATATGCACGTGAAACTAACATTTTATTTAACCTCCGGAATGATTATTTTGAACTTCATTAGAGTTTGGCTGACTTAAGCAGTTTAGATGAACTGTGAGGTATTGTAAATTCATTTACAGTGATCTGCCGTTTAAATAAACATCATTTGTAATAATACTGACATCATTCTTCATGTTTAGTTCGTAGATGATCATTATATAAAAGCTGAGTGAAACTAATTCAATGCATTTCTTTGAATATACAACAAATGAACGAACATGAATGAAATGGAGGTAATAACAAAGGATTAATCTGTGTGTGTGTGTATGTGTGTGTGTGTGGAAGAATCAAGGAGAGTTATATTTGAACGTGTATCAGATAAATTCACCTATATAAGCATTACATCTCTTTGTCCACGTCATGTCATCTATCTCTGAGGAAAAAGCATACAAAGAGCTAGAGAGAAATAAAGTAACAATAACAATAATCGGTGCGTATTGGTGCGACCATGAAGTTTTTATTCCTTATTATACTCCTGCCATTTGTGGTGTCTCATTTGGGCACCACCGCGGCCGCGCCCCCGCCCGCCTCACATATGACGCGTGTTGTCGAACTCACACCTGAAAACTTTGATGAATATGTCAACCCGGAAGCTAATCGGTATACATTTGTGCTGTTTTGTACTCCGTGGGCACGACCATGCAAGCACGTGAGCGAAACGTGGGATATCTTCTCTATTAGCCAATCCAAAAAGAAGCTCCGTGAAATCTTTACTGCAGCCCGTGTAGACGCAAAAAAGTACCCAGAGTTGGCAAAGCGAATGGAGGTGAATTCGTTTCCTACGCTGAAATACTACACACCCGACTTTCCCGATGGATTGGAGTATCATGGCCAACGAGAGGTGGCATTGCTAGATAGTTTTGTGTTTCAGTTTTCGTAAAAATGTATAGAACTTGAAATTATGTGTTTATTTTATTCACTATTGATCGTATTTTATCAGATTTCTATAATTGAGTGATGTTAATATTCTTTTTTTGGAGTGATTATGATGTCGTTTTACACTTTTATTTATCGTCTTCACGAAATTTTTCTTTATAAATTTTCTGCATTGTTTAGGCTCACTGCGTGCACGCTGAATTCTAAATACAGAAGATGCATAACTAATCTGAATTTTATCTTCTACTATTAGGTAAGGCGCTATTCTACCTATTAACTAAAATCACTTTAGGTTTCTTGTCTCTTTTTGAAATGGAATAGTATCTATTCTTCCCTTTGGAAATTCTTTCAATTACTTCCCTTCCCCCCCCCCCCCCCCCCCCTCTCCCCCTCCTTAATTCTCAAAGGTTTTAGAATAGTAGTACAAACGTAGTTAACACGACTTTTGATGTCTTTTCCCGATTCAAGACAATCCTCCCGAGGCAGTTTGCAGCCTCCTAATTCGGATCCAGTGACGGTGTTCTTTCCCACGAACACCAGGCGCGTCGTGCGATGTCTGACCTGTGTACCCGCCACGATCCGTCCGTACCACGAGGGCAGCCCCTCCAACTCCCACACGCCTCTTTCCCACCACCGACGCCGGTTTAGTTCGCACCGGAGCGATCCAAACAGCCAGGTGGGGTCGCTTGTGAAGATCCCCCGACGCTCCGTCAGCGGCCACCCCCGCGAGGACTTCTCCTCGAGCGAACTTCCCACCACCCACTCCTGCGCATCAACCAACAGTGAAGGTGGGAGTTATGCCTCCAGTGGAGGTCGGGGCCTCAGCCCTTTGCGGAGCCATTCCTCCAGCAGAGGGGCGCACACGCCGAATCGAAACCTGAAGTACGCAACCTATCATTTGCCCCCGCTACCGCATTTTGGGTTTGAGGAGCAGGGGAAGGGGGGAGGTCCAGCGAGAACAGTGGCCAGTACGAGGGAACGGACGCCCTCGTGGGGTTCTCGACGCTCCTGGGAAGCCCACCTGGGTAGACCGTGATGGCAAATGAGGAGAATTCACATCATCATGATCATTCCTTAGCCTTGGTAAACAGCACATAAAAGAGGGGAGGAATCGGGAGGAGTTCCTCTCTAGGGGATCAGTGAAGTCCTTTATGGCCTGAGAAAAGGAATGAAGTGTGCATCATAGACACATGGAAAGTCCGATGGGGATGGGAACTCAAACCCCAGTATTCCACGCAAGCAATAAATGGTGTGTGTCTTTTTGATCATTTATCGAAATTGTTTGTTATGCGAGGCATATATTTTGCCTTTGGGTGAACCTCATTCTAGGAGTTTCTGTTGGATTAGAAATGTAGAAAAAATACCAATTGAAACTCGGAACCCTTTTTCATGGTAGTTGGCACTTATATCCAACAATGGATATGATTTATTCTACTACGGTTTGAAACATGAAGAGTGACACCTTCAATGACTGAAGAGTAGAAATATTGGTTACACTTATAAAGATACAGAAAAAGAACTAACCTTAAAAGCGGTGAGTGGATGCTAATATGGATTGGATTGCTTTTGCTTTTCACATTGTTGTTCCTTTGGTTGTCAGCATCTCCTCGCTGTCTGCCTCTTTCCCGAATGATTCTTACGTTTTATGTGGGTAGTTATTAGCTATAAAAGAGATTTCCTTTTTGCAAACCTTTTCTGGAAACGAAAAGTCATTGTTATTTGTATATTTATATTGAAAGGATTCTATTTATGCATCCTAATGATTAGTTTTTTTTTGTTGTTTTAGAGTTTTTTTCCGTTTGAATTTAGATAATATACCTCATATATATATATATATATATATTGATTGATTGATTGATTAATACATGCTTTTACAACAGTAAACCAAAGTGGTGAATCACATGGACCATTGCATATGAGGTAACAGTATTTGGATATTGAAAAAAATGTATATATATTTCTTAATCATAGTATGGATTAACTTAGTTGTGCTTTAGAAGAGTTTATTAATGTCGGTTGTAGTTTCGGCTACATATGTTTAGCTAAATTTTTTATTTATTAGTTTCTTTTTTATTTTAATTATTTCTTTAACGAACTATTTTTCCAAAACTTTGTAATTAAACGGGGAGCAGTGATTACATGCGCGTAATTTGTTCAAATTTAAAAATCATAGCTGATGGATAGAAAGAAATATTATTTCATATTTTACTGCATGCGTATTCCAGAAACTCCTTCTCAAATCAAATAAAGAAAAAATCTTTCCTATATAAATTATGTATACATATGGCATTCCCCTATTATATCATCATTCCATTCTGAGATTTGTTAATAAAACAAGAAAACCCCTATTTGTATCAATTGCATAATTATTTTATTACATTCATTTTGCGTTTAAACCTGTGATGCGTTAAGGGATAAGTGTCCTTATATATATATAAAGTGAATAGATGTTCTAAAAACTCACAATGACAAGTCTTACAAGGAACGAAATGATATCGAATATCATGGGCGGTGAGGAGCGTATTTTTACCTGCAACAATGATATCGGCATACACAAAAATGGAAATAACGTTATTGAAGATGACATTTACGGTATAATTGATGGTGAAAACGTAAATACTCGATTTATTCGTTGCCATTTGCCATACATTTCACAGCATATTTCTTCCTGTTTTCCCAACACTCCCATGTCGTCCAGCCAATCCAAGAAGAGAGGGAAAAAAAAACGGAGCTCCTCTGTCACTCCCTCCCTCACAGATGGAGCTTTAAATGAAATCTTCTCCGAGAAGGGCGCCCAAGTTGGTGAACGCCTTTTGATGATCGCACGAAGTGGTTTGACCCCGCTTCAACGCATTGCTGCGCGGAGGCAGTTAGTAACTCTTGGCGGCCCCTACGCGGTTCTCGGCAGTGGGAGTCATTTCTCCGTTTGGATGCGTCCCCCGCCTTTGAATCATAGCGCCATCGCACAACACACGCAGCATTTTCATCACTCTGGTCAATCGGGTGAATACAACAGAAATCGTGCGGCGTTGAGGAAGGGTTATGCAACATTGCAAGAAACGGAAGCAAGCGCATTCGAGAAAGGCCTACAACCTTCGTCATGCACTCACAGCCTTTCAAGTGATACAACTTCATCCACGACGAAGATTTTTAATTCCAAAAAACTCCCTAAAATCAGGTGCGCTTACCCTCTCACACGTGCGGAGTGTTGTGCAGTGTCGCTATTAGCTATGGAATACGATGAGGAAGATGAGGATGCTTACACCGTAGATTTAACAATTTCTTCACCTTTCTGCTCTCGAAAAGGATCGCACTCGTGTTTTTCGCGTTTAACGGAGGAACATCACTTGATTAATGATGAATACACCGGTAAGGAGCCGTTGAGGGGCACCGTCAATGAGTTTCTTTTACCGTATACTAGCTATCACAACCCTTCCTCTAGTTACGAAAGGGTTTCAGGTTATGATAAGTTGCTTAAGAATCGCTTGCCAAAGCGTCCTAACAAGGGATTCTTGGGCCCTACAAAGACTCACTTTACTAGTGATCATAACCATAGAACTCGTGTAGCTCGAAGACTAGATTATACGATCCTTTGCGATGAAGATCTGTGGGGACGTTAGAGACCGAATTTCCGGCCTCATCCCTTACCACCGCCGTCATAGAGAAACAGAATCATAAAAATTTACAGAGTAAGCGTAATATCCTTCCCAAAAATTATTAATTTTATAATCATAGAAGTTGTTGACTAAGAGCTTTAAGATATCTGTTATTTACTATTGTGTAAATGCTTGCATATAGATATCTGAGGAAAACACATGAGAATAAAATGGTATCAATAAAATAATGCATCTATCATGAATTCAAGAACTAGTGGTAGTGGTGAATCATTTCCTTCACAAAATTTTTCAAAACATTTCGGTATAACTATGCTAATATTGTATTTAACATGAATATGCAACTGTGGTGATAAAAATTGCATGTATTCATTCATATTGTGAGGTGATGTATTGTATCTCATAGAAACACTCCACAAGCTAAACCCACAACATGCTGATTCAGCGAATTCAAACGGTTTCAGGCTACGACGTTATCCTTCCCTGTATTATTTGCGGCACATTTGATCAACTAGTAGCGTTACACTTAGTTTTTTTTACTGCAATGTATTATCTGTATTTGAGATTTTTATACTTAATACGCTAATTCCTTAAGCTTAACTGAACGCAATTCTTTTGGTTTGTTTTCCTATTACCAAACTTACTTTCCCTCTTGCCTTTACACGCCTCATTATTATCTTGTAATTTTCTTAACATGAAATTGGCGTTTTTTATTTCTGTTTTTTGAGGTGAGGCATCCCTAGTGCACAATGAGGGTATCATTTAACAGTCACCATACTGTACAAATCCTGACACTCTAATAAGTGATATGGCAGCATACGATAATGAGCAAGATCATGTTTTCATATTGAATATTTTACTAACGTTGGCATTTCCTGCATAACATCGTACCTCTGTGCTTCGCAAATCCCTCTATGCCTAGCCTCTCCATGCGGACATGTTCGTCATGCTTTTAAGCATCGATGAGCGCTTTTCCGCTACATCTATGGATTAGTGCACAGTGGCAAACAAACGTTTCGGTTGATGAGAAGAACACTGATAATGATGGCTCCGAAACACAGTGTGGGATACATTGATGTGAACAACAGTCTTTTCCAATTTTATGACTAGTCTAAAAGAAGAATATCGAGATAACAAGAAACTACCTTACACGCTTAAAGAACTACCTGAGATTTCTCAATATCATTGTTTTTGTTTTATTTTGTAAAAGAATGATTATTTTTTGTCAAGATGCAAGGGTTGATTGACTTTGTATTTTTTTTACTGATTTCTTTTGCGGGTTGTGGTATGATCTTGTGGGCCCTAACGTTTACAAGGTGCAGACATACTAAGAAAGGGTTTTCGTGCGGTAAAAAATACTCAAGAGACTGAAAAAATGCTTTACGCATCTCAATTCAGGCGCATGAAGACGACTATTTGGCATCTGATTTTTCTCTCCGATTTGTTGATTCGTGTGAAAATTGAAGAAATGGGAGAATATTCGATCTCTCAGAATTATATTTAGTAGACTTGTCTGGAAGCAAATGTGATAAATTAGCCAATCTAAAGTGATCAGTCTACTGTGACGAGTCGTGTTGCTTCACGTTAATAATGTTTCGCAAGGGATATGTTGCCGCACAGTTATATTAAGAGTATTGAATTTGAAAAAGGTACAGGTGCAAATATTTCTGGTGCTGAGGGTGTGCAAATGAAATTAGAAAGGTGGGAGAAATATTTACAAGATCTTCTTTGGCTCACATCCCTCCGATTTATTCGTGGGATATTCTGTACTAAATTATTTCATGCATACTTTAAGGTACCAAAGCAATTCTCTCAATCCTTAATAGATTTTTTGATGCAATGCAAATCAGGAATAAAGTTAACATTATCATACAGGTATCAAATGACACAACCTCATGTCTCGTACACAATGGCGGATATTAATTTACCCAGCTATTCTAGAGAACATATATCTGGTACTCAACAAAAAGAGTATTTTTCCATAAATTCAGACAATACTAATAAATGGAACTCACCTTCGACAACTCCTACTGCTAAAAGTAGCTTGTATAATGCAGAATTGTCTCCATTGCCATCACAGCCTCGAAATCACCCTTCACTTCCTCGGCGAACCCCCACATCGGCTTTGAGTCTTGAAAGAAGTGTGGCGAACCACGCAATACAACAAACACCCTACTTGTCCTATGCGGTTGCTTCAGGAGCTACATCAGCTACCTCACTAGTGACACCTAAACGGAAATGTTCCCTTAATGACAAGATTCTGTCGGAAAGTCTTCCCCCCTCCTTCCAAAAGAGAACCAATCTGTTAAAGAGCCTTAGGGGTGACACACCCTCCAAAAATCCAAGCCTTTCTACAGCGCATCATCCTATCGGCTTGACTGTTAATAGCCGTTTTGTAAAGACTTCTAAAGTCGAGTCACTGCTCACATTATTGCCGTATTTTGTGAAATTACCATGCAATGAACAACTATCTCATAGAAGTCACTTTCCCATTCGTCGCAGAGGCAATAAATGTAATATCGGATATAAAAGCCGCTCTACCAGTGTATCTCTTCCATCATATGAAGCACAATTAGACAAGAAACAAAAAACCAAAACGCATTCTCCGAATGAAAGTTTCTGTTTGGAGCCAAAAGCTCGAGAACAACATCGTAATGAACGTGCTTTATTGCAGGAAAATTACCCAGATCAAATTTATCCATCATCACACCTTGCGCATGACCAAGCTTTCCATGGTAGAATGAACCTTAAACCATCATATCAAACCTTGCCAAGTTCATATAAAAGCAAAGAGCATTACAACTGTGGTCACAAATTGAAAATAAAGGATGCCAAAGGAAATAAGGAAGTTATCCAGGCAGATCAAAGCAGAAGTGAACCCAGTTACAACAATAAATATGGCGTAGAAAATTCTTTCCCTAGGGTGTCAAAAAAAGGAACAAATTCAAAAATTTCATTGCTTAATAGGAATATTTTAGAAATCAAACAACCTTGTACCTCATTAAATAAATCTTTAATGAGAGAAAACATAAAGACGAACAAAGATCTGCTTGTTGAAAAACCTATGGATTCAAGCGCTAGAACGTGCTCTGGCTCACTCAGTATTTCCAAATTAACAATAAATTCATACACGAAACGTAATGTGCATGTGGAAGAGATGACTTTCAGTATACGAGAAACAGATCCTTTATGCGGAAGAACATTAGATAAAATCACTTTAGACTCAGAGCCTAGGGAAGAAAACCCAACTCACAAAAAAAGCACACATTATCTGCAAAGTGCAGGCACGGCATTAGGAGGGGATTATCTGCACCAGGGCTATGAATCAATGACTGCATTCTTAGATAGAGCAAGTTTAATAACGACACTCACCCCACAACTAAAGTACCTCACCGGGGAAAGAGTAACAATGAGCACCGTACCATTGCTAAACTCGATGCTGCAAGAAAACGAACGCCTCTATCCATTAGTATATTTACTGCATCGGAATGTCAAACTTCAACAAAGTTTGATGGGAGAAGAGCTAATAGAACGAAATACATTAGAAATGAAAGAAAGGCAGTCACGCAAACATCTCATACGCGGCATGGCGCCGCATTTCCCGCTGACCCCCGATCGAACGGCGCGACTGAGCTCTAGCATGGTGCGGGGGAGGCTATCCTCGCCGCATACCACAGGCCGAACGGCACCTTCTAGTCGGGGAGCCCACCCTGCCCGAATGGCGCTCGACACCCCCACTCACAGTACGAGCGAACCGGAAGATCCCATTCGAAAGCAAGTGGCTCCGACATTGCACCCGCCCTCACTTTCGCTGCATGTCTAGAACCCGATTAGCGGACAAGAGCAAGGTGGGGCGAGAATACACGTTCTCCGGGAAGTGGAAGGAGAAGTCCCACCAAGGGCGCAGTGCTCGTCCTTTCCCCGAATACTACTTCAAAGAGTCTGGGG
>HF955063.1:734258-748376 GCA_000582765.1 Phytomonas sp. EM1 | reverse complement strand
GAATAATCTCTCTTCTGTTATATAGTTACAACAACACGTGCATGTATATTTCACTCCGATAATAGCGATCCGCTAACGAGGACATCCTCGAAGGGGCTCGGTGCTTTGCATAGTCAGGCTTACGTATTTTTTGTTATTTTGTTTAATTATTATAATTATTTTTAAAGTTACTATAATCGTAAATATTGTCGATGTGCGTTCCTCGGTGGGAGTTTACAGGGGCCGTTGTGGATGGCACGCCTGGTGTGGGGTGAGTGTTGGCGGGCGGGGGCGGTGCGCGGCGTGTGCACGTATGCATTATTGGTGTTTCATCGTGTTTCGGCTTTGCTTCCCCACTCTCTCGCAGGTACCGTTTAGGCTACACACATTAGACAGCGATGCGGCGGAGCTTCATACTGCTTGGGGGGCTGGCTGAGACGCCCGTGTACGATGTGATTGTTTCTGGTGGTGGCATGGTCGGGGCTGCCATGCTCACCTCCCTTCTGCACCTGCGGCGGCGGATGAGCGCCGGGGCAGGGGCCCCCTCTTTGCTGACCCGGCTCATGTTGGTGGAGGCCGGGCGGCAGCCTGTGTACAACCCGGCGGATACGGTGCACCGGCTGCGCACCGTCAGCATCACACCGGTATCGAGCAAAATCGTGGATAATTTGGGTGCCTGGTCAAAGCTAACGACGAAGCACTCTTACTACCGGATTGCGGTGCGGCATGAGGAGGTGAACGGTCCTCTGCTAGGCCGGAGCGCGCGCTCGCGGTCGTTCTTTATGAGTAGCATTGTGGGGGGCAAGGCGACCGCGGAACCGCTTGTGGAGTTCACCGACCTGCGGACGCCTTTGGGTTTCATGTGCTACAATGTCGAACTGCAAAGTGCCATGATGGCGCGTGCGCGCGAGCTTGCGAACGAAGAAGGTGACGCCGGCGCGAGGCGGGACGTAACCCTGTTCGAATCCACCCTTGGAAGCATCCGCCTACCGCGGCAGGACGTCGAGTCTGGCGCGCTTGGCCGCGCGACGGTCACCGGCAAGCAAGGCGGCGACCGCCCTGAGGAGGTGAAGTTCCGGCTGCTGCTTGGCTGCGACGGGCGAGGCAGCGCACTTCGGGGCGCCTTCCAGGCGCCCGCTTTCGAGCAAGACTACGGCCAGGTGGCCTTTGTGTGCGAAGCACGCCTAGCGGGTGTCGCAGACGGTAACGTGTGCGGCTTTCAGAACTTCTTTCGGGACGGGAAGATTATTGCGTTTCTGCCGACAGCGAAGGATTCGGCGAATATCGTCTTCTCCACGACACCGGACGAGGCGAAGCGGCTCCAGGGTGCTCCTCAGCGGGTGTTGGTGCAGGAGCTAAACCGCCGCCTACACGACTTCGCGCCGAACGACATCCCCAGGGTTCTGGAAGTCCCGGAGGGCTCCTCCAACGGCGAGCAGCGTCGCGTGCAGGGGGCGTTCCCGCTCAGACTGAGCCTCGTCACGAGGCCCTACGCGCCGAGGGCGCTGCTGCTGGGCGACGCCGCTCACAGCATCCACCCCTTCGCTGGGCAGGGAGTCAACTTGGGCATCTACGACGTGTGCGCGCTAACGGGCACGCTGGAGAGGGTTCTCAGGGTCGGGCAGGACATTGGCAGCGTTGTCGCGGTCGGGCGGGTCTTTGCGGGAGAAATGATTGCCCACACACGGCCCATGGTGGCCTCCATGGAGGCTATTAAAGCCGTCACCTGTGTCGCCCCCGGGCTCTCCTGCCTGGGCATGAAGGTCCTGAACAGTGTGCCGCTGCTCGCGACCCTTGGCAAGGATGCCATTCTACAGGTCGCGTCTGGCGCCTCCTTCGCCGCACGGCATCAAGACAGCTTTCTTCTGCGGTAGCGGTGGTTGGCGTGTGGCTTCGCCGGGCCCAGGTGCTGCTTACGGCGCATTGGAGTCGCGGATGCCAAGCGACCCCGATAATCAGCCGTGCGCCGGCAAAATGTGGGAACGTGTTGGACACGCGGTGAGACGATCTGCGGGATAAGCAGTGTGAACACGCCGGCGCAGCAGATTACCGTGGCTTGGTGTGGAGAGGTGAGGAAGAAGGGGCGTGTCGTACCACTTCCCAGTCGAATGCTTGCCTTCGCGCTTTTGATGCAGCCTAGCCTTTTCTGTTTCTCACGCCTCTCACTCCTCGCGTGCGCGCATGGATAGGGGTCCTCTTCTTTAACAAGTCTACACTATTTGGGAATCGTTGCATTCCCCATCACTCATATCGTAGTTAAGCATTTGAATGGCTAGGCGGGTGGCGGACAGCACCGGCGGCGTGCGCGCGCATGAAGGGCTACGCAGCGACCGGAAGGCCTCCTTGTCTGGATACCTGCGGACTCAAACGGAGGGCAGTGAGGAGTGGGCCACGTCTCTGGGGAGTCTGGCCAAGTCGACCATCGCGCGTCGGGTGTGCTGCAACGAGTCGTTAGACGCCGGCGCGATAGTAGGGGAGGTGGCGCCGATTGTGCGAGCGCGAATGCCGGAAGAGACGAGGGAGGGTCTGTTCCGGCGGGCCGCGGCGGCTTTGTATGGTGATTGGGGCTAAGAGAGAACCATTCACACGCATTCCAAAGAAACGAACGCGTGACTGATAACAACATCCCACGAAAACCAAATAGACGTTCATGCATGCAGATGATCCTAATGTTTTGTCATTCTCTCACCTATGCGGGCTCTTTACCAGCTAGTTCTCAACCTTGTTTCTCCCCCTGCGGTCGCAAAATGAAGGTGTAGCGTAGACGAACAGTTCACCGTGACAACAGTCCGTATTATCCCAGGTCTGGTACAGCGTGGCGATAAGCAGCCGACCGACGACCCCGTGGTGGATAGGCGACGGACAGGATTGGGATGCCCGGCGAGGACACGGCCCGGCGCATTAAGGAGGGCCAACAAAGGCGGCTGGACAGGCAGCGACAGCTGCGGCGGCTGAAAAACGAGTACGGGGCGGAATTGCGGTGGAAGGAGGAAAGGACGCACACCGGCGGCGGTCTCGCGACCTACCTGCCAAACATCCTCATTTTCCTCGTCGCTGTGAGCCTTCCGCTGTCGGAAACCGACGTGGACTGGGTCCTTGTGGGTCTGCTGTGCCTTTTCAACGCCCTATGGGGTTTCCTTGCCCGCCGGCCCTCGCATTGGGCCTACAGCTGCTTGTTGCTGTCCTGCAATCTGTGCCTGGTACACTTGGCGCCACCAATGCACCAGTCTCTCAGCCTTCTGCCAACCGCGCCGTCTCGGCCGCTGGGCTTCTTTATGGGATTCCATGCACTGTACGCTGTGTTTATGTATTATGGCTACGTCGAGCGTCGCTTCTGGTTTAAGATGGACTACGACGCGTCACTGGCTGCATTCTCGGAAGATGGCGGTGGAAATGCGGCTCGGGGGGATAGGGAAGTGACTGCGCTGCTCCGCCTCGCGATGAATCGGAAGAAATGGGACCGATTGGACAGGGGCTTAGTGGCTCTGGTACTGGCAGACGTTGGGATCCTTCTGTGGGCGGGCGTGATTTCCCCTGAAGAGATCCTTAGGACCCTGAGAGGTGCTTTGGGTATTTTCGGCTAAGAACAAAAGCATGGTGGGCATCCAGGAAGTTGATTGCATTTGGATTTGCGATGGGGGTCTGCTGTGTCTTCTCGCCTACAACTATGTGTCAGGTGAGCCTATTTTTGTGCGAAGCGGCACGGGGCGATGGGGGCGTTTTGAGTCTGAGGATGGGGAAAGGGAAGATAAGCGATGTGGTCTGAGTGGGCCACGTGCCTAGAAGGGGTTGTCTGACTTATTGGGGTGTGCGCCGTGGCGAATTCGCGGTTGGAGGATGATCGGCTTGCGTGGGATGCCGCAGTCACGAGCGGGGTTGCGGTTTCTGGGGATGAGTGCGCGGGCTCGACCCCGGGGAAGGCCGAAACAGGCTTGGGCGAGACCCCGAGTGGCCTTGTAGGTGGCATGGGGAGCCGGACGGAGGGAACGTGGGCATCAGGCAGAGGACGTGGCGACGCCGTGGAGGCGCGTCGCAGCCCTGCCACCCCTCCTGGAGCCGCCGCAACGGCACGCAAGGCGGCCCGTCACTGGGCGAAGGGTTTGGGGTGCAGGCCGGCTGCGTCGAGTCCCACCTCTCCCCACGCACACTGCCACGTAGCAACCCCCGCATGCGGCGCGCGTGATTGGGCACTCCGCCACACGCCGCGCCATTTTGTGTTCTGGCCCTGTCGACGTGCGGTTATAGCTAATTAAGTGCAGCGGAAAGTGGTGTGCTGTCCAGGAGGCACGTGGACCTTTGTGGGCGCGTAGGGAGTAGCCATCTTAGTACTGTTTCTTCTTTTCGACTCTCTATAACTAATCTATTCTGTCATTGTTGTTTCTTCCTGTTTTTCATAATTGCTGTCCATAGGTATATACCTTCTGAATTCGAGAATATATAGCAGCGGCCTCTGTTTTTTACTATACTACACGTTGAACAACGGGCAGTATCACATGCCTCAAAATCCTAAGAAGAAACTGCGACGCCTAGGCGAGGCCCGACCGGGCAAGCCTAATCTTGAATCGGCTGCGGATGAGAAAATCGACGCTGTTACCTCAGAGCCACTCATCCCAGGCCGTTTTGTGGAGGTAGTAAGCCCGGACGGGACTTTGCGTCTATTTTACAACGCAAGCACGCTCATCCGGATTGCGACAGACAAGGGTGGCTTCATGCAACCGCCACACTTCCGCGAGCCGATGGAGGAAAGTTTAAGGGAGAAAATTGAATTGATGGAAGGCAAAAGGTTCTGCTTTGAAGCCCGAGATGCATTGGTCCCCTCCGGCGAATTTGACGAAGAGTCAAGCAGCGCTATAATCCACCGGCATGCATACTTCCAGCAAATTGTCGATGAGTTTTACTCGCTGAGCTCAGCGGAGGTGTACGTGTGCCCAGTCTGCCTCGAGCACTGCGTGAAGACGCGCTATATTCCCCTCATGAGTTCTGAGGGGCGGGGCATCGAGTACATGGACGATGGCGCAACGCCCGTGATCGACCCTCTGGATGTGCTCACACGCATGCACGCGGGTGGAGCGGAGGGCGTCGAAAGGAGCCGTGACGCCGCGCTAATCTGGGTAGCGTTTCGTACGGCTGCTCTGTGGAAACTGCACATGGGTCGACACCACGGCATTAGAAGGGTCGCCGCACGAGACTACCGGCTTCGGGACCTCTTGTGCAGCTTCTTCAGTCATTTCAACCGGCTGCAGGAGGAAAAGTACGAGGCGCGGCGCAAGGCGTGTGGCGAGGCCAAGAAGAGGACTGCATTGACGCAGCAGCGGTATTGGCAACTGAATAGTCGCTATAACTGCCTACGCTACAACCGCATCGTCGACGGGGTCGAGCTTGCGGCGGCGACGCACGCTGAGGCGATCGTCGAGCAGACGGTGTTCCCAGCGGGTGAGGCGGTTGGCGAAGGGCTGAACCTCGTCGAGGTGCAGGCGGAAGACAGCGATTTTATCGTGGACGACGGAGAAAGCGAGGACGACGGCTTCGCACCCCACTACATACCGGGTCCGATGCTTGGCGCTGAGCAACCCGGTCGGCGCTCGGCCGAGGCATGTTGTGGGCGTGGCAGACGACTGCGATCCGATTCATCCTCCCGTAGTATGAGCCGAGAGTCTGCATCGACGTCCTGCAGTGCGATGGAATCGAGCACCGGCGATGAAGTTGAGCCTGAGAGGACGGAGACCGACGACGGCTGCGTAGAGGAGTGCACGCGAATACAACGCGGACAAGGGGCACGCCGCGCGCAAGGCCTGTGGACCACGTTGAACCCCCACTATGAGCGACTCTCCGGGGAGGGCAGGCGCTTCCTGGAGGCGGCAGTGCGCAGGCCGGTAGCTCCATCCCGCCTGTACGACCCGATCCTGCACCGCGTGTCTGCGTCAAGAGGGGGCAAGACCGTGCAGCCGGCCAGCGGTGAGCTTGGTACCGAAGACGGCGAGGAGATCGACTGGGAGAGCATTGGGGGGACGTTAACGGCGAGCCACCGGCCCTCACAAGCGCAGCAGCAGCAGCCCCTAGCGGTGGCGGCAGAGATGCGGGCGAAGGGCCTTGGGGATGGGCTGCTTGTGTTGGATGCCGAGGACGACGTTGGGGCCGCCCCCGGCGGCGCGGGCGCGAGTGGTAGTGCGGTGTCGGGCGGCTCATGATGAGCGGGGGCTGTGGATAGGCGCCGTGGCGCCACCATAGCTGTTTGTCGCCGATCTGTTCGCATAGGGTGGGGCTCTTGGGGAAATGGGTACACCGCACGCAAAGTAACGCATGTTTGCCAGCGAAAGAACTCTGGGTAGGAGGGACGTATTCCCCACAGACCTCACGAAGCTGGAGGAAACGGCTGCTCTGCGACCACACGCTACTCTTTCTCTCCGGAAGTGGATTCCTCTCTTCTTCTTCGTATAGCTATTTACTCTTCTGATCTTTTTGGTATTTCTCACGTTAGGTGGCGTGCGCATGGCTTCGTCGCAGGGGCTGATGGGCCGCTCTCCAGCGGGCGCGGTGAATCTGGGGGCTGAGGCTTCTGCTGGAGTGGACTGTGCTCGGGCATGCATTGAAAGCCTCGACCGGCGTTTCAAGCATCTTGAAAGAAGTGCCGAGCGTCAAATGGCAGGTTTTAGTGCTCTACACTCGCATGTTTCTCGGTTGGATGAGAAATTCGAAAAGAATCAAGTCGACTTATCCTACGCCCAGAATCAACTTGAGTTTGTTGTGGTCACCCTTGAGCGGCTTAGTGGCATTGTGACAAATCACACGGAGCAATTGCGCCTCTTTGCTGGTGAATCAGGTCGCCGTGGCGCAGAGCGCACGACGACGCACGAACCCAAGAAGCTGATTCTCACCTTAGCAGGTTGGTTGTACGTGCCTTTGGTATACTTTGTCAAGGGCATATACACCCTACTTTCCCCCGTTATTACCACTGCTCAGTCGCTTTCTCTCTTCAACTCCGATGTACGGCGACGCCTCCCAGAGAATTTGCCCCAACCGCGGTGGGGTAATGCTGGGAACCTCAACCTTCTCGAAATGCTTCGATGCGGCTCATTCGATCTGGCGTCTGTTTGCGCTCAAAATCACTCTACGAATCCCCTGTAGAACGGAAAACCAACAATGCAACTACTCAAACCTGTCCACTACGTACCGTTCTAAGACGACATCTCCAGCGGAATGGAACCGACGATGAAAAATAAAAACTTATTATGAATTGTCTGGCGTTTTGAATCACTACACGCATATTCAATGAATAATAGTTACAAACGCATTATTGATGATACCAATGTGTGCATATTTTTTTCATCTATTATTATTTCTTTAGGAATATAATCCACACTATCGCAGTTATTTTCACATTTATTCCTAGATTATATATAGTATTATGCATAATGCGCACATCTGAAAATTATATTAATTTTCAGGATGGTATCTTATGGCTCCATAAATTGAGTAACTACGGTGGTTGTGTAGTTTTACTGGAGGATATGTGTGGGATGTTTGGGCTATTATGTTTTGGAATTGTCTTCTTAATTCTATTGGTGTATTTTAGCGTTGTTGTAAAGAACGAACGCAAACACAGGCATGTCCCACATTCCTCTTTTTCTGAAGACAGTTACTCTGGCCCTTTGAAATGTAAAATGACTTTCGACAAAAATAAAGGTCATGATGTGAACGATGGCTTGAGATCTCTTCCCCATTCGGTCACTCATCTCGCTGTTATAATGGATGGAAATCGACGCTACGGGAGAGAACGTTACCGCCAGTTTGAAAATTCAACGCCAATAGAAGAAATTCAGTCCTTTTGCAAAAGGATTAGCACTGAAGTTTCTGAAGTTAACAATGTAATTATCTCTGATAATACTCCCCATCTAAGCAGAACTTGGTTTAATGATAGATATACAAAGCTTTCGCGCTTAATTAAGAACACTTTTTTCGATGGACATCGCCTCGGCGGCGAAAAGCTCATTGAATTTGTAAAGGATTGCATTGAAGCACGTATAGCAATGCTTACAGTATATGCGTTTTCGACGGATAATTGGAACCGCCCAGTAGTGGAGTTGAATGTTTTAATGACGCTCTTCTTCTTATTTTTTGGAAAAATTCGATCCACTACGTACAAGTATGGTATTTTTATTCGATTTGTTTCGACCGAACCTGGAAAGCTACCCATACACGTACTTAAGATGATGGAGTCCTTGGAGTGTGATTCCAGGCTTATATCTCCACGCCGCATAACGGTAAATATCTGTGTCAGCTATAGTGGTCAATCCGAAATGGTAACCGCTTTCAACCGAATCTTTCAGAGACGATTAAGCTCTGGTGATACACGTGAGATCTCAAAGGATGAAATTTCAGCTGAAATGCTTCAGAGCATAACTCAAGCAAATCATGAGGAGGAAGACAAGAAGGTCTTTACGAACTCGGTACCTAGAGAGCCACAACTCATCCTGCGAACGAGCGGAGAGCAGAGGATTAGTGACTTTCTTCTGTATGAATGTGCTTATAGTGAATTTGAATTTATTTCAAAAAAGTGGCCTGAGATAACGAGGATGGACTTGAAGGAAGCGCTTCTAAAATACTTCAAACGTGACAGACGCCTGGGAAGATAGTTCGTAATGTTCTTGGTAGAATGGAAACCGTCACAATGAATGTGGTCTTTGCGTAGCAACGAGAATCCTTTTCAATTGAAGAGGAACTTAAGTGTAAAAATTTAGTCTATTTGTTCAAGCACGTTTTCCAATTATCATATAGCTGGAAAACCAAAACTACGTAGATTGCAGCTTTCCCGATTAAATTGTCGGGATTGTATGGCGATATTTTAATCAATATAATATATTCATTGGTATTAAAATGTTGCATCCATTGCAATGAATATGACACATAAGAAAGTAACAAGACAAAAAAAATCATACAATCTGAAGCGAGTGAGTAATGCTAAGCGTGTTTCAGTATGGAAATGTAACTCTAAATCTAACCTTATCAATTGGTTCGATTTTATATCGTCACTCTATCCTGAACACCAATCTTGTTTCAATCATATTATTACCAGAACAGTCAAGCCAAAGGCCTCCGGGAGCCCTTGTACCCATCATAAGGATTGCCCCTACACCTTCTCCTGTAACCTAAACTAACTAACTTGTCATAGATAGCTAAAGTTACAAAGCGACTATAAGGAAGATTTATTACTGCCAAGGTAAACGCACTATATCTAACCCTTTACATACACCTTTACTCTCTCTCTCTAATCATACATGAATTTTCCTGACTCGTGCCCATCCTCCTGCGAGAACCGCTTGCTCTGTGGAACACATTGCGATCTAACTGAAAAAGTACCTTATGTAGATGGAGACCTCGTTGAGATAGAATTCAACGATACAACACGCACAGAGATTGTTCAAGTCATCATTGCATGGTTGATTCAACAAGGTCTCACCGCCTCAGCTCAGCTCCTCCGTGAGGAAGCTACAGCTCAGCTCAGAAACAAACACTATGAGCGGAAAACAGTACGGGCCCTGTGTCGCTCTGTCGATGAGCGCAACTGGGATTCTGCACAAAAAAATATGAAAAAGCTTCAAAATAATATCCGTTCTGAAGGGATGTTTCAAGCCGAGTATCCGTCTCAACTGAACCACCTTGTTAGGACTTTACCTTTTTTGCTTTCCCAACAGCAGTACTTGGAATTGGTTGATGAAGATGACTCTCAGAGGTCGCTTAGTTTTTTCATACGTAACATAAAACCATTTGAACCATTGGTAAGCCGCGAGCATTTCAGGAAACTGAGCTATCTCCTTTCTTGCAAAACAGTTTCAGAGAGTGCTAATATTTATCCCGAGTACCGGGGCTGGACACCTGAAATCGGCCGCTCACAGCTGCAGCAATTCATAACGCGGACCATGGGAAGCTTGACCATGGTGCCGTACCTCCGGCAAGGAAATATCATTACAAACAAGGAGGATACTTCAATAAAGCCACTGCATGTCATGCTCGCTCAATCCCTCTCGTTTGAGCTTCTCCACAAGCAGCACCCACATCTTCACAAAGAACATCCTAAAATTATCACGAGTACGCTGCGTGTCTCTTTTGAAAATCAGCTTCCACCTACAGAACTCTTAATGCAAATCGATGTGAATAGCCTTATCAAGAAACACTTCCCGCACATATTGTCGAGGCCTGCGATACACTGTCTCAGAGCCTGTCAGACGTTTTTCACAAGCTCCGCTTTGGTTGTGAGCGCTGAAACTAAACGAGGTGGCGCAGTTTTTTGGATATCGCTGGACTACTTACACAGCAGCCGAATGGGAGCCACAACATTGATTGATCAGGCTCTCTCTGCTTCATCAAAACAAGAATCGAACTCTGCTCTTCCTGCGTACAACTGTAGCCAAATAGCCAATGAGGACATCACTTTTCTCTACCAGCATCCACATCCTATTCGAGGGATGTGTCATCACGATGCAAAGCGACTGCTTGTATGGGGTGGGTGCCGAGTGACCGTTGTAAACATAGAGCGTTATGTCTGTGATTGTGGCAAAGAAGCTTTCTTGGGCGCGGCGGCGGTCCATGGTTGTGAGGCTGACCTTTCCCACCAATCCCTGTTGCCAGAGGCATGTGTTGAGAATGTGCTTGCCCACGAGGCGGAGGTGTACGCAAGCTGTTTTTTCCCTTGCGGAACCATCGTCGCGACAGGACAGTCAGACGGCACGGTGACGCTGTGGGATACCTTAAGCGGGGGCAAAATGCGCGAGAGCAGCTACGGGCATGGCACTATCGTGGCCATCGTCTCCAGCCGGACCGGCACGACTTATTATGCCGCATGCAAAGATGGTCCGATCCTGGTTGTGGATGTAGCCACGGGTGTCCTCATTAATACACTGGTATCCCCAATTCTAAAGGAACTGACCGCTATAGCGTTGTCTCCCTCGTCAACGTTATTGCTAGCATCATATCGAGCTGGTGAGTTGCGTCTGTGGGATATTATCTCCTTCCAACTTTTGCCGCTTTCGTTCAGTGGGGTTGAGAACAACGGCCGAACCAGTCAGCCTGTAGCCTTTGGGAACACCGACGAGTATCTATTTAGTGCAAGTGATAACGGCTGCCTGTATATGTGGAACCTTCAAATTAACAAAGATTTGGCCAACGTGGATCCTGGTAGAAACTCTGGAAGCGTTGCTCCTCCGCCTAAGAGAGCTTATCACCTTTTCTCTGATGTGATCCCCACCGTGGAGAATAAGC
The DNA here is from genome assembly GCA_000582765.1 of Phytomonas sp. EM1. Taxonomy (NCBI): domain Eukaryota; phylum Euglenozoa; class Kinetoplastea; order Trypanosomatida; family Trypanosomatidae; genus Phytomonas; species Phytomonas sp. EM1. The sequence goes on along the minus strand of HF955063.1, from coordinate 737,141 downwards.
ATGCAATCGAGCCTAGTACCCTATTTTCAAACACTTTGTGTTCTACTCCTAAGTGGCCAAAATGCCTTGTAAAAAGACCTTTACAGAAGCATTTTCTCCATCATGCATCTATAACGGATATTAAAATAGAAGGACCATATTTGGTTTGTTCAAGTGAAGATGGAAAAGTTAGTATTCTTTCAAACTCTATTAAAAATACTTGCAAAACTTAAGAGCAAATCTGAAATTCATTCTTATGGCTCTTAAAGTGAAAATAAGGTGCTATTTAGTGAAAAAGTGCGTTAATTAGGTGTTGGATATATATATATATGTATATGAGGGCATGTCAATGCCTCAGGGCACATAAATCGCATCATGGGAAAGGTGGAACACACTAAAGGGAACTGAATAGCGAAGAATATACTGCTTTACTTTAATTTTTTTTGAAGAGGTTGGGTGACATTGAACAAGCTTAAGACTGTCATTCGTTGACATTGAATTCATATATGAAAAAACGTTCGAAGTAAAAGATTATATCTTAGAGACTTGTGGCGGTGCATGGATGTACGATATTTTTGCTGGATTATACTATTTGGTGTACATCCGCTATTTAAGAGTTAGTCATATTATATTTTTCCATTCATACTAGTCCTCTTAGTCGATTTATTTCAACAAAAAACTCCAATAATGCCCCACACGTGGCTTTATGTGCGAAGCTCATTCGTCGGTGCAAGTTTATGGGGTGGTGGCGATTTACTTGCACAGGCCTATGGCACTCACAGGCATCACTCGAAACGCCGAATCAAAAATAAAATGGCAACAGAGGGCTCCACAATCCGACAAAAAACTGACGATATGTTTAACAAAGAGCACGTGGCCCAGTCAAGCCTGTTTGGGCTTCTCGTCGGGTCCGCGGCGCATCACTACCAGCGGCTGCTCATTAGGGCCTGCGGGGCCATGCATCGACGTTTGATGTTATGCTTCTTCGCTTTAGGTCTGCAGCAACTTGTGTGGACCCCTCTGCTACTTTTGTGTTACTTCAATTCCATGACTGCAGCACGCAGGGGGTTCTCCAATCCTGGCTTCATTGGAACAAACACTGGAAAAGAACAAAACCGGCGAAATGTATGGTCTGTAGAAAAACGTATTATAGAGAACGTTATGCCAGCGTCGCTATTGACTTCTTGGCTTGTATTTGGGCCTCTCTTTATATTAGTCTACATTGGACTCCAAAGGGGCATGACCGTACTCGGTGCTCTCATTGCTCTACCATGGTGCTCCTCCGTTGCATTCGCGCAGAGGCAGGAGTTGTGCTAAGAATTGGTTGTCAAGATGCCTACGCGCTGGTTCACTGGTGTGCGACAGTCAGCCCTACATTACTGAAGCATCGAAACAAAAGTCTGGTGAAGTTATCTTAGGACTTTTTCCACAAATTGAAAAATTGAAGTCAGTAATTGAAAGTTTTGAAAAAGTTAAGATTCGTTTCTTATGAATTGCTTCAACAGTCAAGAGAAAAAGCGAAGATAAATTTTTGGTTGTAAATAGATAATACCCATTACTTACCGGAATAAATAGTATTTATTTCTTAAAAGTCTACGAAGCGATAATGTAGAAATCTGTTTTAGCTATTCAAATAACTCATTACAGGGTTTCCAATAGAAAATTCGGCTGGGCACAAGGAACCCCCATACGATTGTACGGCGCCTAGGCCCTCTTGGGATTGTTATCCTTGGTGACATCCCTCAAAAGTGGCGTGCCAACCCCATGCCGGTACGATTTTGAGCATCCACACCAACCATTAAGTCGCCACCCGTGGCCCCCACACCTTTTTTTGAACGCCCCACGCAGGGCCGTGTCAACTGAAATTCCACGATTTCCCCGTACACTCAATGCCTTCGGCCTGGCTATGAAGTACACACCATACAAATGGAAACGCGGCAAGGTTCGACCATCCGATGTGAAACGTGCTTGGATTGTGCTTTATTTTCCACGTCCCCCCTCCCGCCGCCGGCTCTTTTTGGGGCCTTCTGGCCGCCCCCACCCATACCATTCCCAAACGACAAGGAAATTCCTAGAAGGCCACCATCGTATAACATTGTCCGAAAATAGGGGTTCTAAGTTAAATGTTTCTTTTAATCCATATTTAATTGGTTACTATCATTTATAATATCAACTTTTTCTGATGCTTTTTGAATCATTTTATCGGCCCAAGAAGTTTTTTGGTGTAAAAATTCGACCGAAACAAACCCCACCCACCCCAGCGGGAACCAAGCAATGGTTGAATGCACAAATCCATGAAAACATGTGTTCGTGTTCTTTTGTAATCAATCACACAAAATGAGGAGCCTAATTCAATTGAGGGGCTTAATTGCCTAATAAATCTCAATGCCGTTAAATTCATTCGGCGTGCTATCTTTTTTTCCGCTCGGGCTGGCGAATATGATGGCCCCCCTTAGGACGTGGCCCAATATAGGTCCCAAAACGGCAACGCAGGACGTGGTTTGAAATATAGATGCAAAAGGAACAATTAATTTAATTAAAGATACTATATTTTATTTTTTTTCACCCTTCGGCATCCTCATTTCAGAGCCCTCGAATACGTTCATATAACATTTTTTGGCACACCACGGCGTGATGGTCATTTATTCCAAGTCAATGCCCAAATATCACCATTGATGGTGAATGCATTTTTTTTGAATATTAAATATTATTATTACGCTACGAGGTTATGGAAATCCACTTTAATTTAATTAAAGCGTGGTGGGCGTAAGGGGGATGGGATTTTATTTTAGCAGGCGCCCCCCCCACGCGAAAAGCTTTTATTTTTTCACATTTAAATAATATTCCATCTATTTACTCCTAATCAAAACCCTTTTATGTGCCCATTTTTCTCTCAAAATGTAG
>HF955063.1:723758-734238 GCA_000582765.1 Phytomonas sp. EM1 | reverse complement strand
ACATACTTATCTAAAAATTCAACTCCAAATATCTTCTGCAGGAGCCCAAGCAGCGCTTCAGTATGAAGAAATTTTCACAATTGTTCTGCTATCATCTTATCAAACTTGGCACGGTTTTCGGACACAGTCGATGCCTGACATTCAAAAAGAAGGTGATATAATGTCTCCTCCGCACTTCTGTTAGTAGGAAGGAACGAAGAGTGTTCCGGTGCAGGGAAGAGCGAGCAGCGTTTAGTCTTGCGTTGGCGAGAAGCGGTTGAGGCGGGGTTTAACGGGCACCGTCGGCGATGTTGCGCTCTACTTTTGTGCGATTTGAAGGGGGAGTTGCAGTATTCACAAGAACATTTTGGGGACGGAACGGTGATGGGCGAGTGTCTTTTCTCGTGGTGGGCCGCGAGGGTGGAGTAACCTCTAAAAACTCTCTGACAAGAGGCGCGCACCAATTCGATGCGATTGGTCAAGAATACTTGTGGGGCACTGATTCTTCCAGGTTGGGCGTCGGAAGTCCTGGGCCTTTTGTTTGGTAGTTCTTCTGGGCATTCATCTTCGTGAGTAGCATCCACATGGGTAGCGGCGGCGCGAGGGAGCCTTGGGTGGGTCCTAGGATACTCCATCGCGGGGGGGAAGGAACTCTGAAGTGCGCTGCTTCCGGAGGAAGCAGCGTACAAGGTGCGGGGAATCGTTCTCGGTGGTTCACCGGTGGGGTTACGATCCTCCCGGGGGTCGTCTTGGGTTTGGTCAAGAGACGGGGGATGCAGTGGGGAGGAGGAACCTTGAGCTTCATTGCTCACGATTGAAGCGGCCCCCCTTAGCGCGTGTGTGTGTTGTCCCGCTGCGCACGCGCTACGCCAGAGGCGCCCGGGGACAACAATTTTTATGACTAAAATTTATCGGAATTATGCTTTTTATAAAGAGGGCACGGCGCCAGCACATTTGCTTTTCCCCGGGTTGGCAACGTTTTATCGCATTCCCACCTTCCCCCCCCCCATTCCCCGGGGGGCCACAGCCAAGGTATGTTAGGGGATTTGCCTTCAAATGGTATAGACTTCAGGAGCAAAATATTGCCTCCTCGCGCTGGTGTGGTTATATGTGGTTGAAGTGTTCTAAAAAGGTCCATGCGGGGCGCGACGTCGGTGCATATTGCCTTTGGCGTTCATCCCGCGCCTTGTGGGGTGGGGGCGTCCTTGTCTTTGCTTAGGGGGGTTTGCCGATTTAAATTTGGCATGTAACTCTTGTGAGTGCCTTTTCGCGTTTTTTTGGCTCGTAGCGGAAAGAATGGGGTATGTTTTTCCTTGGGGCGGTGGCTGCCAGGTGCTAGGGGTGTGTTTTTTTTTAGAAAGTTTTCTTTTATTGGATTATTAAATATATAGCGTAGGATTTTTTTCCAAGGGGTCTTTTTTTTGCAACTGGTGCTGTTTTCTGACCAGAATGAAATTGTACTAGGGTAGATTAACCTTAAGGGGCAAACTGCCGCGTCCAATGGTGTTTCTTCCACGCCAGTTATCAGGGGAAGTGGCGAATATTTCTGTGTTTATATTACTGAACGCACCATTTTTGTATATTTTTGATTAAAATAAATATTTTCTGAATTCATATTTCTATTATCACTATTGTTCCTGATAACGTATAGGTAAACAAATAAATGTTTTAAGGGGTTTCTAGTATTGTATCAAGTGTGCTTCTGCATGTATATATACATTTATATGTTGATGAAGTGTCAGGTATTTTCCTTCTTTTTTTTATATAGTATTATCGTTTTTAGACCATCGTATAGTGTGAGTGTTACATATTTCAGAATAACAAAAAAGAAAGGAACATAATGCGTCGTTGCTTTCTTCACAAAGCGGCTCGACGCTTTGCGCTAGTTGGAGTGCAAGCAACCTCTATGGAATTGAGGACATGGTTACTGATCGATCGAAGTATACAGTACAATTCTCTTGTAAAACTTCAGCAAAGCTGTCGCTTCTATTCTGGTGGTGGACACGACGAGCAACCCACGCGCAGTGGACAATACTTACTTGATAAAAACGATGTTCTCACACGTGTGCTAGAAGTTGTGAAAAATTTCGAAAAGGTCGACGCCTCAAAGGTAACTCCTGAATCCCACTTTGTCAATGATCTTGGACTTAACTCTTTGGACGTTGTTGAGGTTGTGTTTGCTATTGAGCAGGAATTTATCTTGGATATTCCCGATCATGACGCTGAAAAAATTCAGTCGATTCCTGATGCTGTCGAGTATATCTCACAAAATCCAATGGCGAAGTAAAATTCAGGGTAGCAAATATTATAGTTTATTTAATTTGTCGATTTTGCTAAAACTGTAAGAAGTAATTCATTTGAATAGAGGAAATTTTTATCTCAAGTATTAGTTGATAGTATTGTTCTAAATCTAGAGGAGGGTCGATGATAGTTTTGTGATTTGTGATAATCTACGTGAAATATGTATATGACAAAAATTGATTCATGTGTTTTAAATGATTAATATTGGAATCGTTAAGCGTCTTTTGTCGTTCTCTCTTTTTTTCCCATTTTTACACTCTTTCCTTCTTGAGAAAAGGAGTTATAACCTAGGCTTATGGCGGGCTAAATAGACTATTTTTTATGCTTTAGGCTATTTTATGTAGCACACTCGCGACCAGTGAAGTTTTTTGGTCAATACAAACGGACTAAAGTGATGCTTTTAGTTCTTTTTTTTTGCAATTCTTGCATTGGGTTCCAAATAAGTGATAACGATTTTTCACTTTAATTTTTCGTTATATCTAATGACAAAGCTTCAAGTCTTTTTTGCTTGCATTTTCTTAGAGGAGGGTAGTAACTCTCTGTCTTGGACGATCTCAGAATAATTTCGGGCAGACTTTTCCTCTGTTGAGAAGTGTTCCCGGAAGCATGCAACAATCACAAGGAAAATGGCGACCATAGTCGATTAGTTGATGCTCTTAGCTACATCGAACTGTACGAAATCCTTAGAAGTGCCTGGTTTGACTGCAGCAATAAACAGATAGGCCTGCTTTCCTCAAAATTCTAAAGAAATATATTTGAAAATACTTTCGTAGTTTTTTTTTATCTCAAAAGGGAGCGTGAGGTAGGAAATCCTCCAAAAAAAAAGATAAGAATAAGAATATCCTGGGTTATTTCCACTAAAAAGAAATGTGTATGTGAGTATATATATACCATCAGCTGTTCACTTGACATCAACAGCTGCTCTTTGGGGATCTTAGTGATGCTACTCCAATATGATAGAGAGTCTTGGATTCAGTGCTCCTAAACCTAGGACGGTAGTCAAAATTCCCACGAAAAAAGAGGTGTTACCTAACACGTCTGGCGTAACTCTTGGTCACATACCGAGTAACCGCAACGAACTAAAAATTCAGCTATTTGGATAGAAGAATGAGAAGCATCCTAGCATCAACACTTTGTCTATATGGGGAAAAATACGCCGTTGAAGAGAAAGACTACGATGAATCATCTCATGGAAAACAATATTCTCAAATCACAATCTTCGTAGGGAAACTCTTAAGATTTTTATCCTGACCAAATCATTGAATACTGTTGATGCAAAAGAATACGAAATGAATGGTGCTGTTACTTTTGTTTCATAAAACGATGTTAAGCAATGCATTGGTGAAGGTAAACACTTCGTTTTGCATAGCGAATTATGTATGAAACAAAAGCAACTCTTATTTTTAGTTAAACCATTAATTAATCAGATGAAATTAGGAGGGAAATACCTACATGTGTTTCAATCATTATCTGTGACCGAGTTCGTTGAAGTCGTCAGATTTTCTGACCAATATCCCTGGTCAAAAGGGAAACCATATTGAACTATATGTCATCCAAAATATTTTGCCATTTGATTAAAAAAACAATTTGTCAACAGTGTCACGGCTTAGATTTTCCCTTTTTATTCTGCATCTGTTTTTCTTCACATTTTTGAAACAAGAAAATGTTAATAATCTTCTTTTTGCGTATGATATTATGTGAATAACTATTTGTGAAGCGTTTTTCATTTGTTGTTCCTTACTTCGTTATAAAGTCGAATATAAATAGGCAAATCGAATGCCTCCTCTACATAATATACTTCCGCTTAAATGTGGATTCTGTTACTTGAATTTAGATGAATTATATTTATCTATTTCTAATTTTTTTCTAGTCCATGCACAATTCCGAATCTCTCCATATGGAAGAAGGGGTAAATAGCGTTAATGAAAATCATATCAGCATTGAGGAAAATGCTAATGAATATTTAATTTCAAATCATATGACCTTTGTGTAGATGTATTGCATTTAGTTTAATCATAAAACGGTAAATGCTTTCAAAACACATCGATTACCCTTTTGTTGAGTAGTTGATGATATCCGTATGGTAATTTATTAATTGCGTAGTAATGAAAGCAGGCGCATCTCCAGACTGAAAGTACTTTGGTCTTTCATAGATGGTATGTTTGAATTGTATTGACACACTTTGAATCTAAAGACATCTGAGCGAATTTGTATCTACGCATAAGCCCATACTTTAGTATATAACGTGGTTTCCAATGTAGATTAGCTATTCGTCAGAGCTCGTGAAATCTGTCACAGCGTGTAGATATGGAGTTTATACTCATATTACTTAGTATTCGTTAGTGTTCTCGTGACTTTCAAAGCGAACCACGTTTTATCACTCCTTATTTTTTCTATGCTTCTACTATTTCTGCTCAAGTCTCTGCAAGCTATGTGCTAAAGGAATGCATCAACTCATATTGGGCAAACTAATAAAAGGGGATCTAATTTGTTTCAAATTTGTCAAGATTAGTCTGTGCAAAAAGAGGGTAGATTTTTATTGTTTCACCTTCTCAGTCTGACATATTCCATTCTTTTCTCGAAAACCATTACACTTAGCTTGTGTGTTTAGCTTTTTGAATACTGAGGCTATTTATATGATTTTAGTTTATAGCTCAATAGATATTGATGTCCTATCTTTTGATCGAAAGTTACTTATAGGCCAACTGTCAGAAACTCTTTGTGACGGAAATACTACCGTATTTAATTACGTAATTTTTGATGGCGTTCCGATAAAAAACAATGAAGTTATTGTTGAGCAAATTGAATGTCTTGAAGGAATACTCCCTCCCGGGCTAGTTGTTCTAGGAGCTACTTCTAGAGAAGCATACAATAGTAGCTCAATCACAAATCTACTTTCTGTTTTATCGGAAAGTATCCATTTCTCTGAATTTATTTACATGCAGCTTGACAATAGTCAACTTCACGTTACATTGTGTAGTGATCCAGGAGTATGTGTGACTTTTAAGGGTCAAGGAGGAGTTTTCTGCACTTTGTCATGTGCGGTGCATCTTGCCTTGCCACCATTTCCATTTTTACTTATGAGAAGCGGAGATATGGGGGAAAAAATTCTTATCGATCCTCAAAGTACTAAGCGTATTTCAGTTCAGATGAACTCGGAGGGAAGTTGGTCGCTTCACCAGCTAGGGGGAAACTCCTTTCACACTGAAAAAACGATGCTAGTGTTTTCAGCTTTTTTAAGTCTTCCATACTTGTCTGGCAACTCTTTCTACAACTGTATCGATAGATGGATGAGGAATATTAAGAAAACGACAGATATCATCTCTGTTCAATCACAACGCAATCCCAGCCTGATTTATGCTTGTCAATTTGACCGATGTATCCCGTTCCGATCCAGACTCACTCAGGTTGAGTGGCATGAGTTGCAAGAGCTTTTGGAGGACGCAACAGGCGAATTAATTAAGAGTAGTCAGCTTATCGGGCTTATTGTCACACCAAATCCGGCTTGTGAGCGGGGAGAAATGCCACCTCGAAATAAAGAATCGAACAAGTTTATGCTCATAATTACCATCGGACTTGTTGTTCTGGCGATCATGATCACTATATTAATGCGTACTTGGTGACACAAAAGAATGAGAGTAATATGAGACAAGCTTAATTACCAAGGGGGAAATCTGAGCAGGGGAAAACGGGTACCCTGCTATAGTACTTCAATTGCTTTCTCCATTTAAATTCTTACATCGTCTTTCTTGTATGTCCGCTTTCTTATTGATATCCTACTTGAATCTTTTTTCTCAATATGTTGCACATTCAAAACTGAAGGAGTTTCTATGTGTGTTTCTGTTGGAATTACTAATCGCTACAATGGGGATTCTTGGACTTTCAAAACTGCTCTACGATAAAGCTCCCGGTGCTTTCAAGGAGCAAGAGCTGAAAAATTATTTCGGGCGATGCATAGCAATTGATGCCTCCATGAGTATTTATCAATTTATTATTGCTATGAAGGGGTTTCAGGATGGCCAGGGAATAGAGTTAACGAATCAGAATGGTGAAGTTACTTCTCATTTAAATGGATTGTTCAACAGGACTTTGCGTATGGTTGATGAAGGGATCAGGCCGATTTACGTTTTCGATGGATCACCTCCTAAATTGAAGGAATACGAATTGGAATCGCGCCGCCAACGGGCGAACACGGCTGAAAAGGATTTTGAGCGTGCCAAAGAAGATGGGGATGATGAATTAATGGAAAAAATGAGCAAACGCACTGTGCGTGTGACATCGGAGCAAATCAACGATTGCAAAAAATTACTGGGGCTTATGGGCATCCCGGTTGTCCAGGCTCCATCTGAGGCGGAAGCGCAATGTGCGGAGTTAGTTCGTAAAGGAAAAGCTTGGGCTGTAGGAACGGAGGATATGGACGCATTAACGTTCGGCTCAAACATCATGCTGCGACACCTTAATTATAGCGATACAAAGAAACGTCCGATTACGGAAATACATCTTAAGCAGGTTCTTCATCTCACAGGCATGTCGATGGATCAATTTATTGACCTGTGCATTCTTCTAGGCTGCGATTACGTGCCCAAAATACATGGTGTTGGTCCTCAAAAAGCTTGGGAGGGTATCCAAAAATACGGTAGTATCGAGGGATTGCTAGAGGCATTAGATGGCTCCAAATATCAGGTACCTTCTGGTTTTATTTTTAAGGAGGCGCGAGATTTCTTCAAGCATCCTGATGTTACTCCTGGAGAGCAGGTATCTATCCAGTTTAAGGAGCCAGATGAGGAAGGTTTGACTCACTTCCTTGTGCATGAAAAGTTATTTAACTCTGAGAGAGTCGCAAAAGGGATAATCAGACTGAAGGAGTCTCTGAAAAGAAAAACACAGGAAAGGCTTGACAATTTTTTTACCATAAAGGCTATTCCAAAGGTGGATACAAGCCAATCGTTGGTCGGTTCGAAGCGTGTGCGAAATGCAGAGAACGACAAACCCTTTCATCCTTCTGGTACGCTTAGAAAAGCTAGCTTAGGACATAAAAAGTCAGTGAAAAGGACGTAATCTAACTGGTAATCACGCAGCTATTTTATCATCGCGGCCAACTGAATGCCCCTGGCTAAATATCAACGACAATAAAGCACTAGCGATTAAGCAAAACAGAAAAGACACTACGGTTGAAATACCACTTCTCATTGTTCTTTCCTCTAAAAGGTGCACAAGCATTTCTTTTTCCTTTTAATCATAACAAGAAAAGTGAAATACTAACTATGTCTGGAGCGTTGGGGCGCGGCTCTTATCGTTCTGTTGTAGCTGGAACTCGTCTAAATAATCTACCAACGTATTATCCATGTGCGCTAGAGCTTATCGAGCTACACAAGACTCATCAGGAAGTCTTACGCTTATTTTATGTGAGAGATCGAGTTTTCGATAATAAGTTTCCTGGTTGTTCACTGGCGAATGGACTTTATAAACTTGTTCCTAACAAACGCGAAAGCTTTCATTCAAAAGAAATAATGGAGTCAATTCGACGACGGACAATTTGGATGCAGAGAATACGTCAGCAACGCGCGTTGAATACTACTATTTTGGATCGTGCATCCAAGGCACCTCCTTCTACTCAAGTGAAGGCACGTTTTTCATACAAGACGGTTGACTCGGACGTGTACTTCAACCCTCTTAACTATACAGAGGCCAACAGCTGGCCAAACTACTGGCAGCATCCGACGGTGTCGCACGTTATACCTCAACCCAAGTGGGCGCGCATCCCAGAGTTGGGTGGTATCACCCGCGTGCAGGATTCCATTTTAGCTCCTTCGATGGATTACTGACGTTGTATTTAAAGAGCTCGCCAGGTATTATGGTCGTACTGAAAGGGCTAAAAAGAATAATGTATTTTTTTCTATCGTAATTAGGAAACTGTGCTCAATGGGACACCAAAAGTATTTTTGAATTCTTTTTCTTCTTTAAAATTTTACTAGTTTCGACACTATGATTAATGAGGCCTGTTGATGTGGAAAAGTTCTGGACATACTGTGCAAAAGTTGGAGTGGTGAGTAAGAAACTATCGTTTCGCACGTCATCACCACCTTGGGGTCCAGTCTCGGTGTTTGTGGATGAGCCTGTAGCCTATGGTAGCCCCATTGTGGTTGTTCCCTATCAAGCTGTTCTAAACTGTCAAACAATACGAGGCAACCGCGTCCCGTGGAGCCTCCCTACGTTCTACAAAATGTTCCAGTTTCTGACTAGGAGAGGTCGAATGGATTCTGAAACAGCACAGTGCCTATGGCTTGCGTCATATTTAGCTACCCATCATAAAAATATGTCCTCTTCGAAACCTTTGGCTCCATTACTTTCCTTTGGTTTAAAAACTGAGTTATCATCGCTCTTTACACCCGAGTTTGCCACTTCCTGCCCTTTTGTCGTAGAAGCTCGGGACGATGCATCACTTTGTCGTATGGACCGTTTAGCCACATTTCACGTTCACCTTGCACACACCATGATTCAGTTTCACAGAAGACGTAAAGGTATATCTTCTGCGTATGAACCCACATTGCATCAGCTTAGTTTAGCGTACCGAACCGTTATCAAGCACTCTCTACCCCTTCCTATCAATTGTGAGCCCTCAACCCCTGCGGAGCTGGCAGAGTTCATGGAGGCTACCCCGGATTTGACTATATTGCCTTCCCTCGTTCCTGTGGTGGATTTAATTAGACCTGTTCAAAATGCGAATAACGATAGTACTGGAGTCGAAGCCAACTCTGCAATTTTTACCTGTATACAATCCGACTTCGAATCACCCGTTACGCGACGCCGAATTGTCTTCGAAACAACACCGCTTTCTTCACGAAGAGTAGCAGTAATTGCTACTAAAAATTTAAAGAAAGATGATGAAGTCATTCTGGGTATTGAGTAGAGGTCTTTTCGAGACAACAAGAATAGCAACGAGAAGTTTTCACACATACACACACACGCATATATATGTATATATATATATATATATATATATGCATGAGTAAAAAAATGGAATCATAAAGCTAATTACACGTGATTAATCTCGTTTCCACTTGCTTGATACCCTGCTATGTTTCTTTGCTCCTGCCAATGTTTATGCTTCTATGCGCTTTTCATTTCCCTTCTTCCTTATATTAATGTAGATATTCCCAATATAATTGAAATATAAATTTACAACGTTACCCAAGATGGAGCGTTTATTCACACCTAAGGAAAAAAACTATAAAAGTTGCGATCTTGCGAGATCTGCCTTTAAGAATAAGGATATCGAAGCTTCACGTGCCGAGCACAGGAAACCAATTAATCATGAGAGCCATAACTCCTCCACATCTGACTATATCAAATCTATTGTTTTTGGAGGATTGGATGGTATTATGACTTGCTTTGCGGTGATTGCGGCTGCTGCGGGCAGTAATGGCAATTACGCAACTGTTCTTATCTTTGGGTTCTCAAACGTCATTGCGGATGGCTTTTCTATGGGCTTTAGCGAGTACATATCCGGAGCGGCTGAGCGAGAAAACGCCATCACTGAACGAATGCGAGAGGAATGGGAGGTTGAAAATGCATTCGATATGGAGGTGGATGAAATGATCCAAATATATGTTGACAAAGGGCTGTCTTTTGAGGATGCCAGCACAATCGTTTCTATCATTTCCAAAGATCACAAAGTGTTTGTCGACTTTATGATGGTTGAGGAGCTTGGTCTACTTCTGGATATCGATGATCCTCACGGTCCCAAAAAGCAAGGCACCGTAATGGCTGTCTCATTTATCTGTTTTGGTGTAATTCCTTTGTTTGCTTATCTGTTTGGAGAGGGTCAGGGAATGGACAGGATTTTCGCATTTTCCACTTTCTTGACAATGCTTTCTTTGGTACTTCTTGGAGTTTTAAAAGGATACTTGGTCGGAATTAGTATTTTTAAATCGGCACTTCTCATGATTGTAAACGGTTTCGCTAGTGGCGTTATTAGCTTTACAGCTGGTTATTTGATCGAGGAAGCGTTGCGGCGTGAGGTGAGAGCGTTGTAATTATTAATTATTTTACTTTCAAATAGACGTTATAAGCTTTTCCTGTGGCCCTAGAGGAAAAGGAATATAGGTGAAATCATAATTTGGGATAGGCTGAATCGATTCTTTACTTTCATCACATCTATATATACATATATATATATATATATATATATATATATATA
>HF955063.1:709127-723738 GCA_000582765.1 Phytomonas sp. EM1 | reverse complement strand
TCACATCTATATATACTATATATATATATATATATATATATATATATATACATAATAAAATATGTATTGACTGCATGATTGAATTCTTTAATTATGTTTCAGTAACTTATCGTGGGGTATTAAAAAGTTTACAAGCTTTTTTCCCGGACTTAGTAGACTCCTTGCGCATGCTTAATAATAATAACAATTTTTTAAGTCTTCCGTTGTAGTATTCATCAAAGGTTAAGTGTGATATCGAATTTTGACGAATGTATTCGAAGCTGTTGCTTTGTGGCGGTGAAAATTTTAGAGGAACAATAAGCAAGAGTGGAAAATATTCTAGTTTCATTTTATTGGTACATTTGTAACTCAATTTTTTGAAAGGAAATAGTTTATGTGAGTTAATACACACATTCATAAATGCGTGTGATTCATGAAATTTTTTCCCTCACTTGAAATTGATGATGTAATTAAGAATTCTCTAGCCGTATTGTTCTACAGGAAAGGGTTTATAGTGTCTGATCCTAGAGGCTTCGATTCGTTGTTGAAGTTGATGGAAACAAATATGACACACAAATTTAGTAGTTTTTTTTCGCTTTTAAGGACGGTCTGCGCTTGGGCGGGAACTTAGGTATAAGTCCTAAAATTGTCTTTAAATCATTGGTTAGCTATCTTTACACGGTTTGAATAGTTTCACTGAATAAAGTTGAGGCTCCAGATTGTGTGTTCATTTGGTTGATTATCGTGATCTAAAATCATGCTTTAATTTTTTCACTGTTGCTCTCCCCTTGTGCGAATCTTCATTTTTGTTCGATAATTCGAAAATGATAAAAAAATTAATAGACTATAACATGGACAGTAGCAAACAGGTGAGAGTTTTGGGTGCAGTGAGGAGTCTCTCAGAAGCTGTCGCCGATACCTCCAACGCATCAGACATAAAACATATCTTGCGAAAAATCGACTCAAAGGCTTGTGAGGACCTCTCCTTGAATGAATGGGAACAAATCCTCAACATTTTTACTAATCGCAATAGCAACTATACTAGCGTGGAGACAGATGAATTTCACACACTAGCTGAGGAAGTTCTAAATAACTCCATTCGGTCGTTGTTGGTGTTTGCTGACTTCTCAAGCCACTTTGGAGATGCCGAAATTCTTTCTCTTTCTATGGCATTACAGTATAATCTATCGATTGAGGCGTTAACACTGAATGGAATTAACGTTAGTGACGAGGCCATCTCCGCTATGTGTGAGGCGCTTGTGCGTTCTCGGGTCAATTATATCAATCTTTCGAATACCCCGCTACAGGACGAGGCGGGTAGCTCGATAGCTGCATTGGCTCACGTCAATCCATATTTGAGGACTGTCATTGTCGATGATACGCTCATCTCAGATGACGTTTTGGATGAAATTGACGTTGCGTGTCAGTTCAATCAGAGCAACTTCGAGGCTAATAACGGCGCTATTGATGAAACTTTGCTCAAGCCGGCTGACTTGTGTCGCCTGAAGCAGCGGTTGAAACAAATTATCCGTGCGCACCAAAATCGTGTGCACTTTTGCGTTGCTCATTTGTTTGGTTGCTGCCCCAACGGGGAGCTGTGTTTTTACTCCCACGCCCTGAACACCAGTGGTGTGGATGACACCAAAGAAAGCCTATCGGAAAAAATAGCGGAACTTTTTACAACAGGTGGTAACTGGGAGGAGAAGCTCCCTCCACAGCCACAAGCAGGTGCCTCGTGGCGTAATCCGGATGAGGCAAATGATTCTCGTCCAAGGCTGAACTTAGATCGACGTAGAGAGTTCAAAAGGCAGAAAAAAGATAGCAGAGAGATTGAGAAGGAATCAATATTCCATGTGCGCCTGCGATTCGGCACACCAATTTCATTTGCCTTAACAGCTATAACAGTTTCGTGTCTGCTGGCTGTCTTTTTGAGTTTTCGCAAGCGATGAGCTTCTTGATGGATGGGCTCTTAAATATGCGCGTTATTAACAGTAAGTCACAGGGCAATTCAAACGGATCTCGGAGCGATTTCTTAGTTATTGAGCTATCTATTTTAGATTTGACGTTTTTATGCAAATATTCACATACTGACGTGCCTATGTATCTACGTGTGGCATGTATCGGATAAGTTTGTGTATTACTTTTAATTTGTTGTTTGAAGCCTATGGAAGATATTTTTCGTCTCACCACTTTTTTCCTTATTCATGAAGGATAAAAAAATTACCTATTTACCGAAAAATAAAATAAAATAAATTAAACAACGAGAGAATAGTCTCTAAACGGAAAGATGTCTGGGTCTGGTAGCGGTCATGATCAGTCTACTGACATATTTTCAGCCGAAGGTCGTGTCTTTCAGGTGGAATATGCCTGCAAAGCGGTGGATAACAGCAGCACGGCTGTAGCAGCGTGCTGTATTGATGGGGTCGTGCTTGCAGTAGAAAAAATTCACTCAAGTCGCATGCTTGAGAATGGATCGAATAACCGTATCCACGCCATTGATCGCCATTGTGGTGTATGCATCTGCGGAATGCTTCCAGATGGCAGGGCGATCGTTTCCCGCGCCCGTGAGGAAGCCGAGAACAGCCGTGATGTGTTTGCGGTCCCGATTTTGGGATCTGTATTCGCCAACCGCATTGGCAATTTTATGCATGCCTACACGACACATTTCTACTATCGTCCGTTTGGATGTTCCGCGATTATCGCTTCGTACACGGATGACGGGCCGCAGTTGTACGTGAGCGATCCAAGCGGCACTGTAGCTGGATACTATGGGATTGCACTTGGAAAAGCTAAAACTATCGCCAAAACAGAGCTAGAAAAGCTGGATTATTCGGCCCTAACTTGTGAGGAGGCAGTTGAGAAGCTCACGAGAATACTCCACAGCGTGCACGATGCACAAAAGGATAGGGTATACGAAATAGAGGTGGCATGGATATGCGATAAGTCAAATCGTAAATTTGAGCACGTACACCCGGATTTGATTCCACAGATGCCTGAGCAGTGAACTCTTTCTGATTGAATCGATATGCATATTTATTTAATAACCTCTTTTTAGCTTTTTTTTCAGTGCGCGCATATCTGCGTGAGAAGGGGATGGACCTGGAGTGGGCGCAAGCAAGTAAAGGGTAAAAAAAATGCAAGACACTAGAAAGGATCACTTTAAGAGCGAATTGATCGTATATCAATTCATTGAAGTCGGAAGCAAAGGAAATTTAGTATTGAAAATTTTAAATAACATTGCCCTTGTGCTTTAGAGAAGCTGAATATAGGTTGATAGGGAGTGAAAGCGAGTCTTGTGTATTTTTATATGCCATATTTCATTAAGCTAGGTGACAGATCTCTTTTACTTCTTAATGGATCCCATTTCATATTTCTATTCCTTCCTTTTGAAGGTAAAATATAATGTTTAGAAAACATCTACTTAGTAGAGGCCTGCATAGGGTACGCTACACTTCACCATGCAGCCTGCCAGTTCCTTGCGCGCAACGGTGGGATTTACGTCTCGCACGAGCACGAATTTTTAACGAATATATCGAAGAAAGCGCACCCGGATCTTGGCAGCTGGAAGATGAGCGTCACATGTCGCCAGAGTTCAACACCTTTACGGGATACCCCATGCGTGAGATGCGGCCGGGATACGGGCAAAATTTGCCAGATTTTATTATGAAGAAGAGACTTCCCAATAACACTCATTATGAGCTCTTTGCTCGACGTGACATTCCTAACGAAGACAACGCAATGTATGGTAAGCTGCTATATGATTTGACAGTGCATGGGACCTCTTTGCCATCAACATACCGTATGCACAAAGACATCAACAAGGCTCAGCGAAATGATAGGAAGCTTACTGGTAATAGATTTAAGGTTCTAAACTCTAGCGGCTCAAAGAACCCTCCTTCAGGATTCACACCAATACCAGATACTACAGAGGAAGATGATGGCTAAACTCACATTTCGGGTTCAACTTTCAGACATCCCACGCCAAGATTGAGAAGAGTTCAGCATCATAACACGGACTTCGCCACTCTTTTGACCTTTTATGCGTATGCTCGACATAACATTAAAAGTATGTCCTTGTGATGGCTCCTTTTTTTTCAAGTGAGATATCAATCTGATCACCTTCACCTTTCCATTTCATTTTGTCCTTTACTTTGATCGTGTAATGACAAGGAAGTGTTCTTTGTTTCTCGAAATTAAAATGAACCTCTTTCAACTTTTTAAATTGTGTTTCATTTTTAGCTTTCTCCTTTCTTAAGAATTTCTCATGTTAGCTGCAGAAGAAGAATGGAGAGGGGATTTCGTATCCGACATTCACCAGGAGCGTAAAACTATGACCAAGAACTCTATTTCGCATTATGTAAAGAGAGAGGTAAAGCGTCGTGTGTCGTCCTTTTCGTCATCTGAGCAGATTTTCATAACCGACTGCTGCTGGGCTTCATTTCCGGGCTTGCAATCGTTCATTTTTTTCGGACTCAGCAACGGGTGTGTTTGCCTCTTAAACACCGCTAATCTCTTGAAGACTTATCTATTCAGGGAGCCCGAGAAGGACAGTGGGCATGAGCTGAAGGGGCATCACACCCGCGATCTCAAGGGGGAGCGTCCTAAGGTAGAGCAACAGCGCCCGATGCAGCTTGTCGCCGTGGACTGTGCGCCTCTGGATGCTGGTTCATCGATCCATCCCTTGCTCTCTGTCTCCACATCCACATCTACTGCCACTATTAGAAATCAAAGGTGCATTTTGTGTGTGATTTTGGATGGTTGGGTACAGCTATGTCATATTGATAATTCTACCTCTACATCGGAGTTGCGAAGGCCGCCAAGAGGCCTCCCGTCGAAGATGTTGGAACTCCCTCGTGATATCCAGCAAAACGTGTTAATCCGACAGGTTCGCTTCAGTCCGTCCGCAGATCGTATTAGTGTCTTCCAAACTTATCTAGTGAACAAAGAGTGTGTAGGGGAGGAGGCTAGGAAGGCTGTCGTAAGCTCTGTTACGGTCCTGAAGCGGGAGGTGTCTTCCCTTGCTTCCGGATATCTGGTGGAGTTCTCTTGGCGCCAAGTGCAACCACCTCGGGGATTCACCACACACACCGATTTAATCCGCTTTTGGGGCTGGTGGGATGAGGAGTCGTTCTTGTGTGTGTGGTCGAGCGGCTGGCTACAACTTCTGCGTGTGAAAGATCTCACCATCCTCAGCGAAACACGCCTTTTACCGAGTGCGCGCACCCATTCCTTGCTGTTGGTCACAGCGACCCCTTGCACAGCCTCTTCCGTTGTTACGGAGTGTCGGCCTGTTGCCGCAGAGGCGCGTATGTTTTTCTTGGCTGTGGCCCTCGAGAATAACGTCGTGATGACGTTCAATGTGAACCTGGTGGAGACCGAGGCGAGGCAGGAGGCTTCAGGGAAGATGGGAGAGGACACCTTCGATTTTGAAAAGCGAGCTCGAACGCTAATCATCAAGCAAACACAGAAGACCTTCTACACTGAGGACATTCCCGTGAGCTCTCTCGCGCTATTTCACGTGCACTCGTGGACGCTTTGTATGGGCTTAGAGAGCGGCGCCGTGTTGTTTATTGACGCTATGACCATGGACTTGCTCGTTCACCGCGCGTTGAAGCGGGAGGGCAGCGCGTTCGGTGCGCAGACGTGGGGGGATCGGGGCTACGTAACCAACCGTCCCTCCTTTAGTTGCCTTCCCTTGGGCAAACCCCTCAATGTTGTGGTCTGGGATCACAACATGGCGACCATTCTGAAACCCTGATCAGGGGTACTGTGAAGGCAAAGCTGAGAGGTGAATTTTATTGATTCGTTGAATCCTTCAAGCACACTAAACATGAACCGATAAAACTAAAAGAGATAGAAAGACACGCGACACAGAGGAACCATGGCGAGAAACGGCATTGCTTCACTCTTTTCAATAGCAAAATTCCAACCGACTTTTGGTATCTCCCTAACTCGCGTGATTAAATATACTTTTTTTTCGACATTGACACATACACTGATCTTTTGCTCAGTGCATGAGTTTTCGTGTACAAGAATTTATTTTCTGATTAGGGAGAACTGTTTGGGTACTAAAGCACGCGAAAGGCACCTCTTACTCGAAGGTAACTCCTATAGCCCCAAGCCGTTAGTTTGCATCTTTCCAGTATGTTTAACTCCATCCATTCACTTCTGCATGAATGTGGGTTTGTTAGAAATATGCTAAGCCGTAAAGTTGAGGGGCGTGTATACATTTTCTCTTATCATTGTGTGCACTAAGTTGCAATATGCGAAATAGAGGATTTCACAAATTTAGATTCATTTCAGATAGCGTTCTTCATCAGATATTCTGATTCATTTATATGCAAACCCCGAAATTATTTGTGACGTATGAGGAATGTGCGTATAGTTACTTAGTAAAGGAAGCGAAGTAACCTTCTTCATTTTTCATTTCGTTTTTTTATAAAAAAACGCTGCAGTTTTTAAAAACGTGTAACAAAAAATAATTTAGGTAAAAAGTCAAGTTATTTCTGCTTGGTTATTTTTTATAGGGTTTAATGCTTTCCTCAAAAGAGCTTTGGAACATACCATCTAGTATTGGGAATGGTGCGCGCTCGATGAGTGGCTCCACTAGCTATTCCTTTCTTCCCTCAGCCTTGATCCAAGGTGGGGGAGGGCCTGCTGCGGGAAGTGGGGCTATACCCCTCTCCACACCGGCACACGATTACTCGCAGGAGGTATGCAAGTACTTTGTGAACGGCGGTTGCCTTCGCGGGGCGACGTGCCCGTACTCTCACGAACTTCCTGACGAGCGTCATCTAGATGTGAACGGGGTAGGTTTTATTCTCAATCCGAACGTACATAACGCGCAGAAGACGGTTCCTTCGCAGTCTGGTATAGGCACCAATTCCGGCACACAGGTCTCGCCGACCTCCGGGAGCTCGCTCATGGGCCTCGGCCTTAACAGCCAGCAATCCCCTAATAGGCCATTCCAGTACAAGGGCACCACGGGTAAGAGTCACTTCAATGCGCTCTCACCTTCCTCGGTTTTTGCGGTTCCATTGAACAACACAAAGCCCCCGTCGAGATATCGGCCGCCAGAGCCCTATTTAGAGTTCAACTTGCCGCCTGTTTTAGCTCTTCTTCTACAATCCAACACGAAGGATTTGGAGGTAAACCTAAAGAGATTGCTCTTACAGAACTAATAGTAATAAGGCCTAACCAAATGCGTGTTGTAATTTTTTTCCTATCAAATTTTCAGAGTGCAATGGCTACCATATTGTTGCTTGTTCAGTGATGCTTCGTTTGTTGAAGGGTCAGGAAAGCCATGAAATGCATAAAAACAACAACAACAGCAAACGGGTATTGTAGAACATTATTTTGTTTGCTTCGATGCGGTAATGTTTATATATATTATATAGTTAGTCGCTTCAATTAGAAAGGGGAATGATACATTCAGTCGAACAGGTGTTAAATTTTTAGTGTGATGCAATTTGAGTGTGAAATTTATTTAAAAGAGAGAAACATATTTGTTTATTTCTTTTGATATGCTTTTTTTTATTGTTACCTTTAAGTTCTGCAATTTTAAGATTCCGATTTTCTTCAATAAATGTTAACTTTATTATTATTATTATCATTTTTTTCTCGCGTGCAGGATTATATTAAGATTTTATAATTATGTCTAACCCATTTTTTTTCCCAAATCAATCCCCATTAATTTGAAAATGATTCTCAAAATATCTTCTTGTATTTTTTTCCCCCTGTGTACACCTTTTTATTTTTATTTACCCATCTTTTATAAAAATCGCAGCTGTGCCCATCTTGGATTTGGAGTCCTTCGAAAACTCATAAAGGAGGAAACGAGGCAAACTCCAAGAGTATCATATGAGTTTGCCAGATATTGGAAATTCAGAACCACCGAGTCTTGTTGAGGGTAGTACACAACTCAATTCGCCTGATACTTTACCGGTTTTGAGAAGGCAGTTCTACACACCGGCATCTAACGGCGAGGAAATCTCGTGCCGGAGTGCTTTCTCCGATCAAGTCTGGGATCAGATCAGAGAGAGATGCTTATGTCAAAATGCTCGGACGCAATCCGAGAAAAAGCCTCTCGTTCAAATACAATGCATTCCTCCAAGACGATCTCATACAAGGAGTGAAATCTCGGGGAGCTCTCGTCGGACTGTTTTGGTAGATTCTTCTTCGACCGTATCCCCTGCAGCATTCCCACATCGTGCGCACGCACGGCTTCCTCTCTACTGCTCACCTAACACGGATAATCGCTACCGCAAGATCGAGGATCTCGCTGCGTTTCTTGCCACCGGTGTCACCACGGGGGATGCCATGTACTTTATCGATCCCGTGCAGCGACTTATGGCGAGAGATAATGAACGGACAAAATCGACGCAGCAAAAAATATCAACAGGGCCCGTAGTAGAGCGTCGCTTTCTCGGGAAGTGGGCTGAGGACGACACCATAAAGGATAAGAGCGATGAAATCATCCCCCGACGGGTTCGCATTGCGAAGCGCAAGTTTAATGAAATCATGGGCATGGTGAGGCCATACGCCCTCGGGCATGCGTACCGACATAAACTGAAGACCGCGCCCTACCCTTTAATCGGCGATCCAATAGCCAACTATGTGATGACCATGCAATCTCAACGACCTACAAAGGGGTTGTACTCCTTTTACTAAACTGATGCCTTTTTGAATATTTTGTTAAAATGTATTTTAGTGATATTATATATATATAGTCAATTGAGCTATTGATTGAAATTGTGTATATATGTTGTGATACTAGTCAGAGGCCGACACCTCTTTCAGCACTGTCGTTAATTGCCATATGCTCGTACCCCACCCCTGATTGGGTTGTCGTAGCCTGTGTCGAGAGGCCTGACTCTCGAAACGAAAAAGGGTTGCTGGAGCTCGGGTTTCCTTTCCCGAATATGGGATTCTGGATCCTAGCATAGCAATATTATACAGCTTGATTAAGTATTTCTGAATCTCTTTTGTGAGGTGTTACGCGCCTTATTCAGTTGTGGTCACTGCGTTGGGCCTGTAGGACATTCCAGGCGAAATGTTACTAAATGTTCATTTATAATTTAACATTACTATAGTTACTTTTCTTAATATTTTCTTGATGTATTCCAAACCCTATTGTCTCCTCTGCCTCTTCCTTCGGTATATATATGTATATATATATATATATGCATATCTGCTTCATAATTTTCTAAGTCAAAGTTTTCCTTTCTAGAACGTGCTATAGTTCATTATCATCCATAACCCAGAATAATGCAGCAAGGCTACTTCGCAGCACAGCAGCCCATGCTCCCGCCTGGGTGGCAGCTTGCGTACACGCCGGACGGGAAGCCGTACTACATCGACCATAATACGAAAACAACGCACTGGACAATGCCTTCCACCGCCTTCGAGTCGTACTACGGCGGGCGCGCCACTCGCCCTGGATATCGTGGAGGACGAACGGGTATCGATAAGACCAAAATGAAGACGAAGATGTGCATTTATTGGGAAAAAAACGGAACATGCGCGTGGGGGGATCGTTGTGCGTTCGCCCACGGGACGGGGGATCTTCATAATGTTTCGAGTCAGCCAACCCCAGGCACCACACCAGGTACGTATTGAGACCTTTTTCTTCACTATTCTGTCCAACCAAATGGAGAAAGTCTGTTTTTTTGTTTTTTGATCAGATACGAATTCTATCTCCAGCGGTTCTTTCGAATAGGTTGGTGGAAAATCTATTTAGATATGTTTCGCATGACTCTTTTTTTTGGGAATGAATTTATTAATGTTTTATTTTGAGTAAATAAGTGATAAGTATGATGTGTGAATAAGGGCTCCGTTTGTTAGAGGGCTCATTGTATTGAATAATTGAATAGTGAAGATAAGCAGCACTACAAAAAGACAACTAAAGGAGTAATGAGTTAAGGTTTGCACACTTGGTTTCTTTATCCAAGTATTACTTTTGTTTTTGTTCTCTTAGCAATGCTTAATAAAAGGTTTTTACAAAAATGGAGACGGAAGCCCACTACTTACTTATACCTCGTTACCTATCGGTTTTGGTTGTTTATTTTTATTCACACCCATGATAATATTTGGGTCCGTTTTTTTGCACTTCCTCAGCTTTCTCTGCATTCACTTCTATAATGTAGTACTTTTCTACTGTTTTCTCCAAACTATTCTTATATATACATATGAGGTCTAGTTTGACATCTGTTTTTTTTTAGACGGAAGATCCATTTTAAATAATTCTTATTGCTGATGCATTCCTAGTAATTATTTGGTCTGCTACTTTTCATGCGAGAGTATACATATTATTAATAGGCTTCGTATGCTTGCTATAGTTAATGTAGTGCTCGAAACTCGAATCGATCCATCACTTTCATTGCAAAAATATATATGCAATCTTTTCGAGGCTTAAAAGGTTCTAAGCGAACAAATGTAATGGCAGGTCTTTGACAATGTCGGTTTATTTGATGAATGGTCTACACTGTTTAACATGCCCCGTCTTACCTCAGTTTTTGCTTTTAGTTGTCGTGCTTCAGATCACCACAGCTGAAAGTAACGGTATCGTAATGCCCTTACCCGTCTGATCCGTCGGCCCATGATCATCCAATCAATCACACAAATGCAGAAGCACAATTACGGATATCTATTTGATCTATGATTTATTTGGATACATTTCAGTTTTACATCTTGGTATAAAATCAGTCACACTGAAAACATGTATGTACCTCTTCGATTTTTCACCATTGTAAGCGTACAAAAACACATGCCCCTCTTGAATATTCCTTTGTTTTTTGGAGTGAGACAGGGAATAATTGTTTTATCTTCCTAGTTTCCCAAATATATATATATATATATAGTATTAGATAAAAGTATGTAAAGTAGGTCCAAGAACATTTAGAGTCGTTATAGCTATCCTTATAACTACATACACGTGAGCGCACACACACACACGTTTACCCAGCCAAAGCTCTTCCTACCATCAAAAGGTGGGAAAGCGAAAAGAGAAAATGGAAAAGTACGAATTGATCAGTCGAATTGGCGATGGTACTTTTGGCAGTGTAGCCAAAGCTGTTAACAAAAAAACCGGTCAGTTAGTGGCCATAAAGAAGATGAAGCAGAAGTTTTATTCTTGGGATCAATGTGTTAGGTTGCCTGAAGTTGAAGTAGTTCGGAAAATTCATAGCCATCCAAATGTTGTAAAGTTGCGTGAAGTTATTCGAGAAAACAATGAATTGTTCTTTGTTTTTGAATTTATGGATAACGATTTGCTCGATGTGATCAAGAAGGCCAAGCATCAGCAGCGACAAGAGGAAACGACCTCCGGTCCGGCCATACCCTATTGCAAGATAAAAAACTATATGAGGCAGATCCTCCAGGGGATCGCGTACATTCACAAGAAGGGCTACTTTCACCGAGATTTGAAACCGGAGAATCTGCTAATCCGATGTATCGATGCGGAGGAGGTGGTGAAGTTAGCGGACTTCGGTCTCGCAAAGGAGGTTCGCTCGCGGCCGCCTTTTACCGATTACGTCTCGACGCGGTGGTATCGGGCGCCGGAGCTGCTCCTGCAGGATCGAAACTACGGCCCCCCTGTAGATATCTGGGCTGCGGGATGCATCATGGCGGAGCTCATCACAACCCGGCCGCTGTTTCCCGGATCGAACGAGGTCGATCAGCTTTTTAAGATCATGGACGTACTAGGGTCTCCATCCGAGAAAACGTGGCCAGACGGAATTGTTTTAGCGAAGAAAATTCGATACATGTTTCCATGCATGCAGGGGCGTGGTCTGGTGAAAGCACTGCCCAAGCACTCTCCCGCACAAATTATTGATCTAATTTCTTGCATGCTAACTTATGATCCAAAGAATCGTTTCACCGCCGAGCAATGCTTGCAGCATTCTTATCTTAGCGTCGGAATCGACGGGGAGAGCGGTCCCTCCGTGAGAGTGGCCGAGCAGATCGCGAGCGCGTCGCGGCGCATGCACCTCAGCCCGAAGAGCGCACCCTCCGCGATGCAGAAGACGTCGAGCCCGGTGAGCAACACCCCGAAGGACGCGAAGCCCGCCTCGGAGGGGGTCAAGGACCCTACCCTTGTCGAAGGGGGCGCCCTCCCGTTAGCAAAGGCCTACCGCCCCCCTGGCAAACATGGCCCCCCGGTCGCCTATCGGGAGCGAAAAGTCAGCGGCGTCGGCGCGAAGAATGCCGATCCCGCGCCATCCGCGAGGCCGATCCCGCCACCGCTTCAAACCTCCTCGCTTCACATGGCGGGTACCAAGAGCGTGGTGAACGAAGCCGTCTCGAAGGGGAATATCTCGTACCAAAAGGAGACCACCGCGGCGAAGGGAATCAAAGGGATGCATCTTGCAAACATCCGGCAGCAAGCTCCGACGGAGACGAACGGGAAAGTCTCCAGCACCTCATCACTTTTCGCGCGCGATAACAACGTTAACCAACCGCCCGCGTCTGATGCCAATCTTCCTTCCGGAACCACGCATCAAAACGAAACCTCAGGTATGACATCTAAGCCCCTGGGTGAATCGCCAAGCGAAGCTAAGAAGGATGGCATCAACCTAGACCATCTGTTGGAGGAATTCGCTTCCGAGATTTGTAACCTTGGACTGAAGAAAAACGATAGCTCTCTTAGTTGGGGGGAAAAGCATGTTGAGCCTTCACCGAAACAAGACCCTGCCAAACTGCTTTTAAAGAATGCTAGGCATAAGGCGCCATCCATTACACCTAATAATGAAGATGCAAACCCCCATGGGGAGACTGCTAACCGAAAGGGCTTTGCACGGAACAATAAATTCGATACTGAGAACACTTTAGGGAAGGGTAAATCTGAGTTGCTACACCAAAATGTTTCTCCTTCAATTAGAGCTCTCTTGAGCAAATACAAAGTTTCGAAGCATCCACCATAGTGGAGGAAAGCATTGCTGAGTAGTGGTGATATATATATATATATATATATACATATATATATATTTGTTTATTATTATTGTTATCATGGTTTCCAATTACTTTTGCTATGTGTGGATAAAGTGCTGTCATCGCTTCTAAGAAACAGATGTATAGTTCCATAAGTAATCGAATGGCATCCGATGACAGCATCCCTCTCCCTCTCCCTTCCCTTTCCTTCCCCTTCAAATTAATCTTCGATGCAGATTGCATTTATGCCATTTTTCTGAACTCCGATATTCATTGCCAACATTATTTCTTCTTCGAATGTTGGATTATTTTCTACGTTTTTGAAGTTTTTTTTTCCCATTTTGTTTTCTTTTTTACCACAATTTAAAGTTTTTTTTTTAAATTTCTGGTTCAGCTTCAGTTTAAAAATTTAAAAAAGAAAATAGAGTTTTCCAATTTGTAACTACAATCAATTCGCGGAAAATGAATTCTTTAAATGGTGTTGCGTTGTCTACCCTGACGGAATACCTTATGGACACTACTGCTTTAAGTGCGATTGTCGTCGTAATCTTCGCATATCTTCTTTTCTACGTATTTATTCCACGCTTCCGTATGGATTACTATCTCGCTGACCTACCCACCATGAAGGGAAGCCTTCCCATCCTAGGACATGCCTTACTACTCTTAGGTCCAGCTCCCTGGACGAAGATGGCGCAGTGGAGCCTCTATCCGAACAAAAACGTCCCCCAGGTTAATTCCTCAGAGGATGGGGAGCGCTCGACCAAGCCATGCCGTCTTGTTTACTTAAACATCGCCGGCACACGTATCGTGTATCTTAATCATCCTTCCTTAATCAAGCGGGTTTTATTAACCAATCAGCGAAACTACGAGAAGGCGTTGGATGAGGCGTACAAGCACTTTATGTGCCTCCTCGGCACCGGGCTTGTTACCGCGGAAGGGGAGCAGTGGAAGACGGGGCGTTTGTTGCTCTCGCGCGTGATGCGGGTTGACATTTTGGAGGAAATCCCCGAGATGACGATACGCGCGATGATGAATGTCATGGACAAACTGGAGAGCCTCGACCCATCGCGCCCGTATGTCGACCTCAGCGAGGAGTTCCGCCACATGACGCTTCGCGTAATCGGTGAGAGTTGTCTTTCCCTTACCCACGAGGAGACGGACCGGATTTTCCCCACACTCTACCTCCCCATCATGGATGAGTGCAACAAGCGTGTGTGGGCGCCCTGGCGGGCCTACCTTCCCTTCCTTCGCGGCTTCCGCGAGCGGCGGCGCTGCCTTCGCGCATTGAACAACTGCCTATGCGACCTCATCCGCGAGCGGTGGCGGCGCCGCGAGGCCGGCACCGCGGAGGGCCCTCCGGACCTCCTTGACCTTTGCCTCGCCCAGCTGGGCCCTCCGACCGAGGCCCACGTCCGACGGCTCCGCGACGACGTCAAGACGATTCTCCTCGCGGGCCACGAGACCTCTGCCGCGATGCTCACCTGGGCGACCTACGAGGTCCTCCGTGACCCCGCCCTGCGCGCCCGTCTTGTCACAGAGGCACAGGACCTCTTTGACCCGGACGGTTGCCCTCGGGTCATCTCGATGCCTTTTGGTCGCTGTGGCATTCCCCCGCCGTCACGTCTGGCGGGCCTCGTCGTCGCCCCTGCTATCCTTCGTGAGACCTTGCGGCGACACAGCGTCGTCCCCATCGTCGTCCGACGGG
>HF955063.1:692543-709013 GCA_000582765.1 Phytomonas sp. EM1 | reverse complement strand
GACGTCCATCTCCCCGCAGGGGTCCTCGTCGGGGTCGGGATCGCCGCCGTCCACAACCACCCAGAGGTATGGGATCAGCCCGAGCGGTTCGACCCCGACCGCTTCATCAACGCCGAGATCGCGAACGATACGAACCGGCTTCAAGGGGGGGCGCGGCATGACCTGGTCAAGAAGATCGACCCGTACGGGTTTATTCCGTTTATTAATGGGCCTCGTAACTGCCTCGGGCAGCATTTTGCGATGGTGGAGGCGCAGGTGGCGCTCGCGTTTTTGTTTCTCCGATGGGATTTGATGCTCTACCGGGCGCCCGGGGAGGGGACAACGGAGGATCCCGAATGGCAGGCTGAGGTCGGGCGCCACCACGACTACGTCATCCCGCAAGTCCCTCACCACGGGCTGAAGGTCACGGGGGCGCCGAGAAGCTAACCTAAAAGGAAGAAAACCACCCTCTTGTTTCTTTTCTTTATTTTCCCTTTTTTTTTGTTTCAACCCCTTATCGTCCGACACACCGTTACTCACGCGAGAGTCGCTTGCCTTGTGAGTGGGGAAAGAGGGGGGGGGTTGGAAATGAGAATCTTTGATTCTACATGCAAATCAAATACACTATCAATGCCACATATATCTATCTATATATATTTCATAAATAATCTTTCATGAAGAAATCAATGGTGGCTGATCTTATTATTACTGTTTTAATATATATTCCCATGTTACTGTTTGTTACTTATGATTATTATCATTACTTTCTTGTTGCAAATCACTTGTGCGGACCTTGGGAAACGGTTTATGGCTGTGCTGATTGTAGCAATGGGAAGCAAACGAGTCATTATGTTCATTTTTCCCCCCTTTTTGTTAACTGATGGCAAAGGAAATCGAATTATTAGAAGAGGGTGAAAATGTACTAAAAAGGGGAGTGACCCATTCAAGTAAATTAATCTTACTTGCTTTCTTTGTGTGTCCATAACCACCATCACAAGATTCTTTTAGTTTTCTTGCCTTTGTTTCTACTTTTGGCACTTCTTGTGTGCCTTCACGTTGTGGGTGGAAAATGACCTCGACCAGTGCCGCGGTTGCTGCAATACGACATCTGAATCGACGAAAGCAATTTCCTGTAGAGTTCAAAAGTGTCTTGCTCGCTTGCGATACGGACTCCCTTGGTTTATGTCGTTGGATTCAACGCTATAGGCGAGGTGAGCTACCTCGCACCACGACGTCTCGTGATGTTGCGAAGTATTTCGACGCAGAAACGTTTCCCGGGGGTTCCTCTCGCGACCTGTTCTCAGGCAAGTTCTCGTGTTCCTCGCCATCACTTACCACATACAATCCCGCCGAGGAACCTCAATTCACCGTTTTAGGGGCTCCAGAGGCGGGAGAAGTGGCTGGGAAGGTAGATCCTGGTGAATCTATCACCCACCTTCCAATTTCGTTGGAATCTTTGGCTCGTTTTGTGGAATACACGGCGAGGTCTATGAGTGTTCAACGGAATGCAAGCAATGTGGATCGGGTGAACCTGCTTCAGATTCAAAGTGGTAACTGTGATATTCACCCTTCACTAAGCGAATGCATAAAGCTTCTTCTGCCCCCGCGGAGCGTGGATTTAATGATTGTGGATTTTCCGCAACGAAAACCAGCCGCCTTTATGCACGACTCGTTGGTTGTGAGCTCCTTTCTTCTTTCGTCGAATAGCTCTTTGCTGTTCGTGTGCTCTTCAGACAAGTCTGATCATAACTATGATGCGTTTACCGAAGGGGCTTTGAGGCGGTTTGCGAAGCTCAAATTTCGAGAATCCTGTTGGAGGCATCTGAGCGAAGGAGGAGGAGGAGCGAGGTACTTTTATGGCACCTCTATCGCTGGCGTGGAGGTGGGCCGCGCGGTTGATCGGAGCGACTTTCCTGGGTTTTTACCTAAAGGAAAGAAGCGCGTGCGGAGGTGGAACCCTTATGAGCGACACAAGTTTAATTACTTTGAATTTCTTGGACCTTCTTTTGCTACGGCTCGTTATACGAGAGAGTCATTTCAAGACATGTTAAACCAAAAGAAAGAGGAGGAAGAGACGTTGACAAAGAAGAGCGAGGAACTTTTTGAGGTGTCTTTTGAAATGGTCGAAAAGCAGTCGTTTTATTCAAAGCGTGATGACTAAAAGGAATAAAACAACTTACTAGGAAGCAGTAGTGGGATAGGATATTGCACATTATGGGAGATGGAATGATGTGTATGAAGTGGGAGGTTAATATTGAGAATGGCTTTCAAACATAGTCGATCATGTTCTTTTTGAAGGGATGCACAAGAGAGTGAGTAATAGGAGTTATAAACATCGAGTGGGTATAGGCGCGGCAGTCTAGTATTCTTGAGCAACGTTTCTATTTTTACTTCTGGCGTGGGGATTCTTTTTTATTATTCTGCTCTTCAAAGCAAACGACAAGAAGATTTTATCCTTTTTTTTCCAGCCATAGAATATAACACCAAAGATTGAAGGCATCATTTGCGCACACGAAAATATTTCAATTTCCCAATGCGTTTGTTTTCGGCGTTCTATTTGGGTTTTGCCCTTCTTTCGTTTATTGTCATCTTCGGAAACAACGTGGATGCAGCTGAATTGCCTCTGAGAATTTTCAGTCAACTCGGTGGTGAGTGGAAAGTGGAGGTGACCTCGCCTTGTACATTTTTCACTGACGGGAATGTGTCCTTTTCGAATCAGTCTGCTTCGCTTAAATGGAAGGATGCCAAGGTTAACAATCTCGTTACACGAATTACCAGCGGTAAGGAGGGCGTGGATACGCTTAGCCTAGATGGCCTCAATCCATTCCTCGTCAATGGGAAGCGAAGTGTTTCTTATAAGATTTGTGAATTTCAAAAAAATCAGCTTGAAACATTATCTCGCCCACTTTACGGACTAGACATGATGGCTACCGAGCTAACGCAGTATTCGGGTGTCATGGATGGCAACTGCGACCTTGCGAACAAGCGAACTATTTTCATTCGGACTTTGGGTATTCCGGTTGAGGGTAAGAAAGTTAACGCTCTCAAGCAAAAAGATGCACTTCAGTATGTTGAGGTGCTAGTGGATATTCAAAAATTGCCAAACACATGCTTCGTTGCACCCGCCGAAGGGGCGGAGGGGAATAAGCCCCGCAGAGTGAAGCGCCGGGGCCTGCGCACTGGTTCAATTGAGTCTGATTCAGTAGATGAGTTGAGTAAAAATGGTCTTGTATCGATTCGGTTCTCGAAAAAATCACCTCCTCGACGTACCTTTTTTGAGAAGTATAAAACTTCATTTACATTTATGATAGTGTTCTTAGGGTTTAGGTTAGTCAATAAGGTCGTCCAGCGTAAGTTTTCCGGTAAATAACTGGAGTCAGTTTAATTAGCTAGGTTGGTTTCCCACCCATTCTTCTGTTATCGAATATAATATTAACACTAATATCTCAAATAATGAGTGAATTGTTTGGCGTAATACTATTCGTACTCTGCCGATGGCATCTTGAATGGCTACAGCCCCATGCAATTCACCGCGCTAGGGCTTATGACGTTGAAACTTTTGACCATTTTTTTAATTGGCGTCGATAATATCATTTGCTCCGTTATTTTGTTTTTGGAAGGTGTAGAATGCATTAAAGCTATAGAAAGTCCTTAAATATTTAATTTACGATCAAAATGGATGCTGCACGATCGATCAATGAGGAGAAACAGAATTTTTTTACTTACATTATAGAACAGCAATGGCTTATGTTCGTTCTGCTAGGGGTCATTATGGTAGGCATAAGGTTGTTCAACATGAGGCAGCGCGCTCAGCATCAACAGTTGCTTCGAGAGACCATTATGGTTGAATTGGGCTACACTAAAAACGCTCGTAGAAAGAAAACTGAGTGAAATTTTATTAAAAGCAAGTGCACTTAGTGCAATCGTTGCCGATAACGACCGAGCTATGATGTGCGCATCTATTGTAGTTTTGAATACAACTAACGTAAAGCTGCCACCTTAGTCAAAGTGAGTGTGATGCAATGATTAATGTTTTTTCCTTTTCGCTTCATGTCATTCAATATATATATATATTTGTCGGATATTTTCGAATTTCTTTATCCGTGTGTGGTTGCCCATGCAGTCCTCTCACTAGGTCTTTTGTAGGTTTGCCATTAGCTTACGATTATGTCGTACCTTTCGATATCTGGGCTCGACCCCGAGGAGCAGGATAACGCCCTACATAAACTGCTGCAGGCGAGTTCGTCCACCGGCACTCCCCAACCCGACGGGGATCCCTTCCAGGAGGCCGTGAGGCCAACAACCCCCCCTGATGACGCCCGCCATCCGAATAGACCCTCTTCCGTGAAGCCCTTTTCAGCAGGGGTTCCTTCCGTGAAATCCTCTTCTATAGGAGCCTCTTCCGTGAAGCCCTCTTCTGCGCCTCTTCCTCCTTTAGCGGCCTTCCGCGCGGACCCCCCTGCCGCTGTCGACGCCCTCCCTGCCGTCGAAGATCTCCTCCACGGGAAGCTGCGGCGGGCATGGACGGAGGCACTCTGCCTGCGTGAGATGACGCGCATCCAACAGCTCAGCTGGGCGGCGGTGCTCGACCGCGAGCGCGACGTCATCATCCGCAGCGAGACCGGAAGCGGAAAGACACTCGCGTACGCGTTACCGACGTTGCATCAGATCCTGTGCGAGTGCGATGCGAACCCGATCCGGCGGGATATTGGGACCTTGGTGATAGTGATGTGCCCCACGCGGGAGCTGGTGATTCAGGTGGAGAATACCTTTCGCACGCTTCTCAAGTTCGCACAATTCTTGACTGTTGGGGCGATACACGGCGGGGAGAATCGCCATAAGGAGAAGTCGAGGCTTAGAAAGGGCATCCCGTTGCTGATCACGACCCCTGGCAGGTTGCTGGATCACCTCAAGGCGACCGTCTCCTTTAACGTGTCGAATGCGCGCACCCTCATCATGGATGAGGCGGACCGCCTGTTGGATTTGGGGTTCGAAAAGGCTATCCGCGAGATCGTCGAGCTCTTAGCGACGAAATGCTCCAACGCGTCGGAGTTGAAGAGGGTTCTTGTTTCTGCCACCATCACGGAGGGGGTGGAGCGGCTGTCGCACTTCGCGCTTCGACCCCGCATCACGCGCGTTGGCGAAACGCAGGATACGTTCACCATTCCAGTGACGTTGCAGCAGAACTTCGTGGTGGTCCCCACCAAGCATCGGCTGGCGGTTTTGGTAAGCTTTTTGAGGGCGCAGTTGGACGCGGGCACACAAAAGATAGTTGTCTTTGTTTCAACGGCGGATAGCACGGAATTTTTGTTTTATCTGCTCTCACGCCTAGAGTCGCCGTTTCTGAGGCGAAATCACCAAGGCAAAACGGAGGTGCGCAGGAGCAACTCTAAGAAGTACAAGAAAATGTTGGAAGCGGGAAATCAGCACATACACGATCCAACTGAGGAGGTTATCACCTTCGACGAAGACCGCGATGACGACACGCAGGAGACGGAAATGGATCGGAAGTCGTCGCTACGAGCGATGCTCGACGTGAACGTCTTTAAATTGCACGGGAATATGTCGCAGGTGGACCGTGCTTCGGTGTTTCACGCCTTTAAGTACGGAAATCCGGGAATGAAAAACCAAAAAAGCGTGCTTTTCTGCACCGACGTCGCTGCCCGTGGGCTTGACATGCCTCTCATTGATTGGATTGTCCACTACGACCCTCCAACGGATCCCGCTAGCTATGTCCACCGGATCGGGCGAACCGCTCGAATAGGGAAAAGCGGCAACTCGATTCTTTTCTTAGCACCTCATGAGGTGGGCTACGCACGTTATCTTGCCAATTTCATCGGCAGCGGTGCGCAGGATGGGAAGCCTGCCGGCCTTGAGGAAGACAAGCCTCATCCGATGAGCGAAAA
Source organism: Phytomonas sp. EM1 (assembly GCA_000582765.1). Classification (NCBI taxonomy): domain Eukaryota; phylum Euglenozoa; class Kinetoplastea; order Trypanosomatida; family Trypanosomatidae; genus Phytomonas; species Phytomonas sp. EM1. Next base: position 703,128 of record HF955063.1, on the reverse strand, counting down.
GAAGTATGAGACTTACCTGTTTTATCTCACAAAGCTGGATCCCGGCTCGAATCACATGTGGATACACTCCACCGCGAAGCTGGAAAGGGCCATGACGTATCTTGTGATGCGGGAGCCCTCCAGTGAGGGGGAACACCGGGAGGAGAGGACGGAAAATTTATGCCGCCTCGCACTTTTTGCGTATCAGTCATACATTCGTTCCTACGCCGGCATACCGAAAGACCTCAAGCGCCAGTTTTTTTCGTCTTCCGATCTTCACTTAGGCCATCTAGCACAAAGTTTTGGAATTGAGAAGAGCCCGACTGAGGTCCAGCGGCAGTTGCAAAGATATATTCGCGAGGATCGCGCCTTAGGGCGCAGGGCTCAAAAGCGGATTGCCCCGACCGGGGGCAGCAACGGGGAGGGGGCGCAAGGCAAAGCCAAACGTGAACGCATCGAGCTGGAGCACGAGGGTCGTTACCACAGCATGCTTGCGCAGAAGCAGCGAAAGACAACGCGCGACTATGAGGAGAAGCGCCGTGGGGAAAGCCTCCGAATCAGACCTTTGCAATTCACGGAGTTTGATGCTTGAGTTTTTTTCTCTTTCTAATGCGACGATTAACTGTAAGATAAAAATATAAGGTACAAATTGAAAATTGTGGTGCACTACAGGACAGTTCGCTGAGCAGCACAACACCGCTGGGGTTTATTCTTGGTGATGTTCTCTCTTTTGCCTTTCTATTGTATTTTATTCTCGTGATTAGGAGCACACACACTTACATACGAGGGAATATGATGCGTTTTTGTTTGAAACTCTATACTCGTTTTCCCTTTTTTAAATATTGTTCTTGTTTGATTTTTTTCCTTTCATTGGTGCTTTTTCCTATGATTGGTATCACATTCAGACGTCTAGGGTCTTCTACATGCGATCGTTTAGATGGCTAAGTTACGCATCTAAATTCCCTCAGAAAGTAGATAAATTCAGTAAAGCCATTATAAATGGAAGCGCGGACAGCGTACTGCAAAAGTTCACGAATCCCCATACACGATCAGATGAGCTTGTTACACTATCGGAGTCACTACTGCCACACATTACCAACCAGGTCTACAGCGTTATCCAACAATATCACATCCTTCAAATCTTTTCATCACGCTCGATTCGATATGAACCCATCCTATTCAAGTGTAGTTGGAATATCCTCAAGGCAGATGTACCGCAAAACGCTCATTCTAGTACCTGCGACGGCTTGAGTCCAGAGTTAACGCCAGGTGGGTTAGCGTTCTGCACGGCTGCAACATTTAGCATTCTTTCTCGCATGCGACTAATCAACGACCAGCAAATGCTAGCCCTAGCCTTTGGTCGTTGCATCGAGTTGAGCTCGATCATGTCCTTGGGCGCCGTGGCGAAAGCGTACGAGGCGCTGGGAGCACTTAATCGAGACTATTTCAGCCTCACTGAAGTATATTTGCACTCATCTGATATGGATACAGCTTCGACCATGAAGGATACTCTTGACGAGGTTCAACCCTTGGAGGTCTCTAATCAACCCAACATGGTAGATATTCTATGTGGGGAGCTGGAAGGGCGGCTCGCAGAGCTTTCCTTAGTGCGCAATAGGCTGTCTCTCGTAGATGAGAGCTTCAACATAGACGAACCTCCATGGTGTTCGTCTAGTGATCTCATCACGACGTCTTCGGCAGCCTCAACGTTTCATGGATCTGGACCTTACAGTGCGGCTGGCAGTCGTGACGAAAGCGCATCAAATAATGATCTGTTTTCTTGTTTGGTTATTATAAACGCGCTCGCAGTCGTTGGAGCCTCGTCTCCTGATATTTTTAGAAACCTTCGCAGCGTGATGGAGTCGTGTACCAATTGCGGAGGGTCCACGTTAAGCGTGGGGCTTCTTGTTGAAGCGTTAAAGGGGGCATCCCACGTCTTCCAACGTGTTATAGATCCTTTAAATCATGAGGATAATCCTGAGTTTCTGCAGGCACGTTCTGAGTTGATTCACTTCTTAGTGTCTCATTTACTTCAGAAGAAAAATCTTGTGTTAACGCTAAGACGTAACCCTCAACTTAATTTAGACATCCGAAGGCTGTTTGAGGAAAACCCGATGCTAGTGGAATGTGCTTTTCAATTGTGGGATCGAATACGTTGCATTCGCGTCGCACACAAGCACACAATTTCACAAAAAAATATTCATCTCCCTGAATGTCAACTTCTAAAAGGACCTAAGACAAATTTGAAGCGAAAAACGCCCGACCTCTCAGGTGCGGAGCGTTTTGTGCCGCCTCAGTTCAAGACATGGAAAAGCCCTCAACACACTCCGCGTCGAAATCGCTCTGGTTCTCGAGGTGCTCCAAAAGTGATACCATTTGGAAGGTGGCGCATACCAAGGGATTATATTAAAAAAAAGCAACGGAGCTACTCGCGATTTTGATTCATGCGTGTTAAGCTGTTTCAGTTTTAGGCTGGAAAGTCTAGTTCCTGTCTCCTGGATTTTTTATAAGTAATCTTGATTGTTGTAGGGGTATGTTTGTACAGCATTTCTGTGAAGCAATAAAACGTATGCATCCAAAGGTGAAAGGAGGGCTAAAATGGCATTCAGCTATCCCTCTGGGTATTTCCCGAGGATGCTTCTATATCCATAGTTTTCTTTCCTCTTAAAAGGTTTAATGGCTGTGCGATGAAAAGCAGCTCTCTCCAAAGTAAACATACTCAAGTCAAACCTCACAACAAAAAGCTTCCAGCTATATCAGGTCGATTGCCACCCATTGAAAGGGCCACAAGGGGTACACTCACGATCGCAGGTCCATCCAGCTCGAGGGCCTTAGTCTGCCTTTCCAAGGCAGATGAAATTCAGACCATTCCCCCGCTAATCGCTTCGTTTCAGGTGAAGGATGGAGACTACGGCGTCGGCAACAAAGTGAGCCTTTGGCCGTATCGTGGGAACCGCAGCCTTGCGAGGCAAGCGGTCCAGGATTGCCCTCGAAGTAGCTCAAAGGCCCCTTTAGCCTTGCAACTTGAGGCTTTTATTCGAAAAGAACACCGCCAGTATTTGCTAGATCACCCCGATTGTAGCCGCCTCAACACACTGCACATTTTTAGAGAGGGTCTGTCTGTCTTTGTTGAGCACTTTAGGGAGTATAAGCCTGTTCTTAGCCTAATTCGCGATGAGTACGACCTCACCATCAAAGAGGTGACCGAGCAGATGACTCAAATGGGAATTGAAAACTTGGAAAGCAAAAGCGATCGCAGCGTTCACGCAATGGAACTGATGCATCTAAAGGAAAGCCTGAATGCAATAATTCGGAACCAGGAAGCACAGCTGCGTGCGACGCAAGGCATGGTGCACACTCTACGAGAACAACTATCGGCGGCCGAGAGAAGCGATGCGGAGCTCAGGCTGGAAATGGAGCAGAAGCTAAAGGGATTTGAGGAGGCCCAGAGCACCATTGCGATGTTATCCAAGGCAATGATTGAGGAAAGCTCTCGCACTGCAGAAGCGATGAAGGCTTCGATGAAGAAAGATAGCGAAATAGAGCTGCTGAAGTCCCGCATCAAAGTTCTCGTTGAGGAGTGCAATGAGCTTAAGGATTATTTGCGCAACCAGACCAGAGCACGCATGGAAATGGGCGGATCGCTCGCCCGATCACACGATATCTCCCCCGCAGGAAACGCCATGGCGTTAAGCGCAGGAAGCATCCCCGTTATGACAGAACCTAATTACTCAGCTGAATATGTCCATCGCTTGCTCACGCGTATTGATACGCTGGAAAGCGAAATAGCGATGCTGCGTAACAATAGAAGCAGCAGCAACTTCATTAGCAAATCCGATGGAAATGCGTTAGTTACAGAGGCTGTTAACTCTTTCGTGCGTCCGTCAGCCACCAATGTGCCATCTCAGGCTTGTCGATTAGAGAACGCAGACTTCCCTATAATACGAGAGTGGCTTCGATTAGAAGGGGTCGGAGAGGCGGAGCTGGAGTCTTCCGACACCCTACTTCCTCCAGGACTCTGTCAGTCTGAGGAGCTCGCCTTTCTCAAGGCATGCGTGCCGGTAAAGAATAAACACCTACGACAGGATGTTATCTTGAAATTGATCGACGATATATGGGAAGCTCGTGAACGTCAGATGAGCTTTTCGAGCTTCCGAAATTTCCTTCTTGAGTGGCTCACATCAAAGAGTGGAAGCCTAGTGGGAATGCGGGAGCTGGGCATTAATCTTTTACAGGGTTGTCAGCGGAATTCTCACCACCCAGACTGCCGTGTTTTACTGCAGGTTCTACGAGGCTTCTTGCCGGAGGAGCTTGTTCGTTCCTGTCGTCAGCTGCTTCGTTCGTTGCTTAGCACATGTGAAATTTCTACAGAGTCACTAAATGGAGAGATCTCTATTAGCGCACTGAGTGATGTAATTCGAAGCTTATGGCCAGAAAAGTATCACTCCCACATGCTTCAACTTTGCTTTTATGCATACCGACACTCTAGCCAACCTGGTAAGGTTAGTATTAATGAGTTGCTTGGCTCGAATTCGTATTTTATCACGTTGCTGAAGCATCAATACTTTCGTGAGGTGGAGGAATTTACTCTGTGTGTCGTAGAGAAAGTGCGGGCGGCTTCCGAAGGCGGCAGTGGAATGATTCCGGTTTCTAGTGTGATACAAATAATCACGAAATTAGATGATGGGCTGACTGGTGAAGTTATTTCTGGGCTTTTGTCAGATGCTTTTCAACAAACGATTATGGACGTCCGCTCGTCTGACGTTTCTCTTCGTGTAGATGATCTCCTTCAGCGCCTTCGAGGAAACATTCTTCTTCGTCGTGCAACACCGCCTGACTGATTTACTTTTTTTTTTCAAGCTAGGAAAAGAGTAGTAAATCGATTTAGCATTTATATAGGTGCTCAGGAAAGTGTCATGGAGGAGAAAATTCTTAAATGTGCTGCTTTTTTTTGTCTTTGAGTGTTTCAATCCTCTGAGCTATATGTAAACGTAACCACTCAAAACGGGCTATCTATTTTCATACGCTTTTATAAACCCATTTTCCAATATTTTGGTCTATGTCATTGCCATCATTATCAGATTCTTGAAGAAATTGATCAACTTAGATGTTGCTGTAGTGCCAGTTTTGTAATTAGCACACAAAAAATGCAAAGCTTATGAACTACGTTCCGGAGGTCTTGGTCTTGCTAGAAAAAAGCATTTAGCTCAAATGTTTTTCCTCAATTTCTTGCCTTATTTAAGTATCTTAAAGATTATAGGGTTATATTTTAATCTTTTCTATACATAAGAGATTGCCTGTATGCGTGCTCGGCACTTCTTGCAAAGTATACTAAACCCCCGAGAGCGATGGCAATTTTTTTTCGGGAGGCATAGCTTACTGCTGTCGCCCATACGTTTCATTTCTAATGCCGCTTGCAATGGCTCTGACGATACTGGCATCGAACGAAATCAGATGTCTGAGTTGAATAGTGCTATGCGTCATGCTCTTACTCAGCGTTTGTGCTCACCAGAGCGTCCCTTACCGGCAAATCGTGTATATAAACAATTAGTAAATCCCTGCCGTTTGGTAAAAGAGTTTGATTTCTCTAAAAGTAGTAGGCGGCTGGCACGCCAGCATGCAGTGCTTCGGTTTCTTCGTAAACACAACGTACTGTTGCACAGCCTTCTCTTTTATATTCCAGAAGCGGTCACGTGGAATAGGACCGGTGAATTCGATCGACTGGCTCTTTATGGAAAGTGCATTTTCCGTTCCGAAGTACGGGGGCGCCTCCTTCGCTTATTTCCGGATATGCCGCCACAGATTTTTACGCAGTGTTCTCAAAGTCTTCTTTCTGACAACTCCTTGGCTGATCTATTCGACACTTTGCACATGGAGCTCATCGTTGGCTTGAGACCGACTAGAAGAGACGATTCTGGGAGTCCCCTGCGTCAAAATAGTCAGAAAGCAAAACGTGTTAAAGTAAGCCTTGGTAAGGCAGAAAAGGTGAATATGTTGTGCGCTGTGTTAGGCGAAATGCAGTGGTTCGCTGCGCGGACTAAGGCGACGGATCGTACGCACAACAATGCTCTTTTCCCCCCATCGGATGTCCTCATTCTCCACGTTCTTTGCCTGCATCAGCTCGAGTGCATGCCAGCGGAGCTAATCTTCAGAAACTTAGAACCTCATCTTAAGGCGATTCGACAAGTGTGGGTAAACGAGCCCATGTCACTGCCCACCCAGCTTCGTCTTGTTCCCCGCACCCTGGCCGCACTATCCCTCTCCTCTAATCCCCACTCTCCCACCTCCGCAGAGCTTGAGTGTCGAATGAAAGCTTCATCTGCGATTCCGTCAATTTCGAATAAAGATGATGTAGACAGCAAAGACGCCGTGGTAAGGGTGCGGCCACTGACAGCACAACCCGACACAAACTACGTCAAGTCTTTCATGAAACCGAAGTGCCGTTTCGAACGCTTCAAAACGGACTCGTATAAGGTTCTCCATGCGGACCGGAGGGGGGAACCACCACTTCTCAGTCATGAAAAAACAGTGCGGGCTGTGGGTGCCGAGGGCACGTATTCTCTACCAGATTCTAGGCGGCGCGAACTGCTACCAGGATTTAGTGAAACCGATTAAAATGAAATACTGTATTGGTTATTGGGTTCAACCTGGAGAGTGATTCCCGAGTTACTCGATACTGTTAAGCTGGGACCTCCTCAGAGAGGCTCAATATTAAAGTCTGTGTGATGCTTCAACATGTACTTTTGTGCGTTTCATTATTGGATTGTGTTCTATCCAATCACTTTTTTTTTAACCTACCATGCTGTTAATCACCTTTTTTTTTGTTTTCCTTACATTAAGAAAGAGCACCTAGATAGTATTTAAAATATAGAAATCAAATACACTAATAATTATACCATAAAGAAGCATTCACTACACTTGCTAAGTAAGTGAAGAACAATAGAAGCATATCTCTATATATATATATCTCTATATTTCTATCTCCATATATTATATATATATCGACATACACACTAACGATGTTATCAACCACCATCAAGAATTGTTTCAGTGAAGGGACGCCCTCTGCAAGTAGCTCAGCATCCATAACAGAGGCTACCCCTGGCAATGATGTATCTTCTTTCCTTAGCCACAACTTTAATGATTCATTGGAGGAGGGACTGCAGTGCAAGAATTGGGTTCAAGTATTGGGGCTGGAAAGTGGGACCACAAGTGCGAGGCTTAAGAAAATGTTTTACCCTTATGGTGCCGATGAGGCCTTCATCTGTGCGGAGAACGGCCGCGTGGTTGGCTTTGTTGGCTTCGAGCTACCCGACATGGTAGCGATTGCTATAGACAAGATGAATGGATTTATTCCCTGCCTCCAGTCGCATTTACTCTCGGTAGCGTCGGTGTCGATGGAGCGGGTGATCGCCGCATGGGCAAAATCACGCGAGACGAACACCATTTCTCTAAGGCAATTTGCTAAACTCTCGTTTGCCAGCGACTCAGTCCAATCTCTGATGGCGATTATAGAAACCAAATCTGAACATCAAGGGATACATGCCGTTGTTGAAGAGATCATGGGGGATCTGAGGCAGGCCTCTCCTTCGACTCGGGACCGGATCCTGACATGCCTTCAGGAGCTACCCACGAGTTGGGCGAAGCTCGTGGAGTTCCGAAATGTCCTCCTCCGGCAGCTCCTCCGTTGCATCTTGACAAGTCATGATCTCTTTGCTATGCAAGCCGCCAACAGTGGGGCCGTCTTGGGTGCTCTCTTCAAGACTGGTAAACTCCCGGGAGATCCGTTTCTTCTCGCGGTACGGCTTCTGGAAAGCGGAATAATCAACGCCGCGCAGGTGGATGGTATCTGCGCTATTGCGCATGTCTGTCATGGGTTTCCCCCTTCAGCATCGGAGGCTTCTTTTTGGTCGCATCTCGGGAGGATGGCAGCCGATGTCGGTCCTCACTCCCCTGTCGGGCGAGCCCTTCTGGGGCACCTTCGCCATCTCAAGCGCAACCCGCAGGTTGTGATGAGCCTTCCCCACCCCTACACACCACTGTTTGGACCGATAGACTCCGCCGAATCTTCCCCGTCATCGAATAAGCTTTGTAAAGAAGCGGGACCCTCGCTCTTTTCGACGTTTAAAGAACAAAGGAGGAAAACCATATACATTTCCTCACTACCTCCCACAATGCCTCAAAATATGCTAATGAGCATGCTTCAGCAGGCGGGACCAGTTAATAAAGTGAGGGTGTGCGCGGGTAGAGAATCCGGCACACTTTTCGCTTTTGTTGAGATGTGTACCATAGAGGGGGAGTTTCTTGCATTGGAATGCTTGAAAAACATCAACGTAATGGGCAACTGGATACATGTACAACCGGCGCGCAATCCCATCCAAGACAAGCGAGATGATGATGCAATTTATAAAGATGACATTATGGTTCGACCGTGTACATTTGGTAGCAGCTCCATGCCCATCATCACCTGTGTTTGCAGCAGTCCCAGCAAACATTAACACATACTTATGTGTTTGTAGATAGGGGGGACAAAAGTGTTTATGCTCATATAATGAGCCAAAATACCCGTGTTACCTCTTTTTTAAAAAAGACGATCGACTCGTTTTAATAGCGATATACACTGTTTTACTACTCCACCATAGATGTTTTCACATTTTTTATTTCTTTATTTCCAACAGCACTTCCTTTTTCCTTCTGTTTCGCTGTTTGAGATGATTTTATTATGATTTTAAAAAATGTTCCAGCTGTTTTTTATTCCAATTTTTCCGATATACTAATGTTAGTTTTCCTAAGCGGAAAAGCTCCTTAGGGTATAATAGATGCTTGACATTTATTCACTTAAAATTTGTTTCTATTATCTCTACTTCCCTTGGTACCTTTTCTTCGGGGTCTAGAAAAATACCGTACATTCATCCATAGAAGTGTTTCAAATGTGTTCTCGCTTTATCTATATTGATATCCTTCCTTATATTTTTTCCTTTTTGTGTTACTATTATTACTATATGCTGGTGATTTTGGTACGAAATATATTGCATATATCTATCTAATGTAGGATAGATGATTTCATATATTATGATTTCATATGCGAACTTATGCAAATACTCATCCTTTTAACCTTGTTCTTTGCTTTATGCTTTCAGCAATATTTTATTGCTAGTCAAAGTTAAAAATGTTAGGCACGGGGACATCATCTTCCAATAGCGGCCTTACAAACTCCTCTCAGCAGACCCTAATTGATATATCTGGGCTTATGTTTAAGGCTAACAACATCCGCTATGTTATTCTCAGTCGTGCTTGCCCCGCCGCCTTGTACGGCAGTGACAAGCAATTCTGTACCTCTGAAATGTTGCATTGGGACCAATATCGCACTCAACACAAAATTAATGATGGAACAGGGTCAATAATGAAGCTATACCAGCCGCGAGGAATTGCTTTTGAGGAGTTTTGCTTCAACGATCCGCCGATCGTTGAGGAGGGAGGGCTAAGGTTTAAGTCCAAGTCCTTGGCCGTGCGCCCAGAACCAGAAAGCACCTTTGTCCAAAACTTCTGTCCTGAAATGCAGCATTGGCTTGACTTCTGTGAGACTAAAGGAATTCCTCTAGAAAAAGATGGGGAATCTATTGCAGCACTGTTTAAACCTTTTTGCGGTAGAAAATTACTGTTTTGGGATCACAAGGACAAATTCATACGATATATCGCACTGAGCGTTGCAATCGCTCATTTTGATGAGGATCATCACTTTTACTGCTCTGAGATGGAGCACTATGATGATTATAACGCTATGAAGAAAATATCTAGCGAGACATCGATGAAGAAAACTTTTGGAATACACGCTTAGAATTCAGAAATACACATTTTCGTGCATTTATTGTTTTTCATCTCCTTGATTTTTTAGCGTGTCAGACACAGGTTTCTTTCATATTGCCTCCCTCTCGGCTCCTACGAAGTATAATAGTTGGCTGATGTTTGCAGTCTTGCGTTGCTGTGACACAATGACTATATAACGTAAACTTTTGATACAAATTCAAGCCTTTTTTCTAACTCTCTGCTTCTATTTAATTCTCTATTCTTTACATTTTCCTCTGGATTTTCAGAGCTTGTTTTTAGCCTATTCTTTCTTTTAAATTGTTTGATAGATACTCTAATCACTTTTAGGCTTTTTCTTAAGGTATTCGAGGTGTTACCTTTATGAGCACTTTTGCAAGCGGGTTTGGTGCATCTTCAGGCACGGGACTTAATGCCCCGAAGCCGGCTACAGGCTTGGGACAACCCGCCGCCACCGGGGGATTTGGACAGCCACAGCAACAGGCTACTGGGGGCTTCGGACAAGCCGCGACTACTGGTGGGTTTGGGCAGCCACAACAACCAGCCACTGCAGGGTTTGGACAACCGCAACAACAGGCTACTGGTGGCTTTGGCCAGCCTGCGGCCACAGGAGGATTCGGGCAGCCACAGCAACAGGTTACTAGTGGCTTTGTCCAGCCCGCGGCTACGGGTGGCTTCGGTCAACCGCAACAACAAGCAGCGGGTGGCTTCGGACAACCGCAACAACAGGTTACTGGTGGCTTTGGCCAGCCCGCGGCCACAGGAGGATTTGGGCAGCCAC
>HF955063.1:680541-690879 GCA_000582765.1 Phytomonas sp. EM1 | reverse complement strand
ACCACCACCACAACAGGCTAGTAAAGGGTTTGGTATGTTGCCAGGTACAAATTTTCAAGCAACGGACTTTACTAAGCCTTCACAAAGCTTTTCTACTGGAGCTACACTAAACCAAGCTCTTTCTTTCATGAATTTGCCTGACTTCAATGCGAAACCATACGGGGAAGCACTTTTAGCATCTTACGATCGTCATGAACTAGCAGGAACGAACTCTACAGAAACGGCAGCGTCGTTACCCAACACTTCACAAGTCATCCCATATCATTGGCTAACTCGTCGCCAGCCGCCACCTGATTTTGATTCTGGTATAAAGCAACAACCTGTGCCGCTTTCGATTAGCGCTATTTCGTCTTCGGCGCTAAAGGCGATTCTGGAGCCGCCCATTCAACTTGGCACGGTGGTTGACAACAAAGAAGCACTGCATCCTGATGAAACACATCTCAGGTTGGATGAGTTCTCTTCGAGTCAGGATGCGACGCGTGAATCCCATTCGAGAATCCCATTTTCTGCCGCAAACCCTTCTGCCCCAACATGCGACAACGCTGAGTATGGAACAAACCCTCCGTTAGAGGAACTTGCGCGTATGCATCCAAACGAGCTGCGGCATCTCAGCCCATTCGAGGTTTTCCGAAAGGACGGCAAGGTGCGCATTGAGTTCTGCGAGCCCGTAAACCTGGTGCGTGTTAATATTAGCGATGCGATTAGCATGGATAGAAACGGGCGCGTAAGATTTTTCCAGAAGGGAAGCACCCCGTCTCACCAAGGACTCAACGTAAAGGCCATTGTAACCGTTAATCGTGTTGTCAACATGGCTGAGGACCAACTTCGTGAGACGTGCCTTGCAGAGGGCAATCGATTTATCTCGTATCAAAACAATGCGTGGAGATATGCTATAAACGATCCCAATGAAACCATCGATGTTTCGTGTTACGAGGAGCCTAGTCATGACCAGGTTAATCTTTCTATCCATAAGGGTGACGATGATGACGATAACATTGATGAGGATGCAGGCGTCACCTCACAAAATTGGCAGACCACCGAAAAAAGTGATAGTGAGCGTGCGATTGCTAACAAGCCACTTCTTGGTGGGGTGGAGGCACCACTGAGGTCTGCCCAGCTCATTCCACCCTCTACTCTTGGTAGAGCAAATATCATTATGAACAAGACCATCTTACCATCCTCTCAGCCATCACGGGATCGATCTTTATTGAATAGACAAGTGTTTAAACTTCCATATGAGCTACCAGATATGACTTCCAAGAGTACAAAACATCAAGCAGAAGCTATGCTTCATTTTCCTCTAGCGGAAGGCAAGCCTCCTGTGTATTATGTTAACTCAAAGTGTTCCGTTGTTCACGAAAATTTTGTTTCCAGTTCGGGTTTGAAGAAGCAGACAACGGGTCCCATTACTTTGGCTCGTAGCTTCAGAGCTAGCTGGCACATTTCTGGCCTTTTAGCATTTCCGTCTTTTGCTTCTATGCGGGACGGGTTGGAAACCAAACGAGATGTAGATGAGGTACATGGATGTAATATTGTTTTAAGTTGCCCTTTTAAATGGACGACACCCTCAGCTAAACCTTTGACATCGTGCCTTGTGTCGGTGTTTCGTTTGTTAACCCGGTACATGCGAGTGATACCAAATTCGGAGCATTTTTGTGGGGCTCAAATGGAGCCTGCAATGCAGAAGAATCACTACGGGCTATTGCATCTCTCCCTGTGTCGGGAAAAGTCCTCTACGACGTTATCCGAGGAAAAACTGAAAGAAATACTCTCTATCGTCGTCGAGCGATCGTCAGGCCGAGCATGTCTGTCACCCACTGAGCTTTGCTCTATGAAGCAGTGCAAGTCGGTGATCAAGCTGATGAGTGCGCTCTACGCCCTACCCGAGTATGATGAGGGGTTTTCCAACGCGCTGGAGGAGGCTCGTTACTTAGGGCAGCTCCGGCGACAGCAACTGTGCAATTGGCTTTCCAGCGAGCTGCACGATTTGGTCAACCGCAGCAGTGGCGTTTTTTCTTCTCGATCGGAGGAGTTGCTGCAGATCATCCTCTCTCATAAGCTTAAGGATGCAGCTCGCCTCGCCGAGGATCTTAACGAAGTTACCCTTGCTCGTGTGATAGGCGTCTGTGGGGAGGGCAATCAGTTTGGGGAGTACGTCGAAATGGCCAGGGCAGGTTTCCCTGACGGCGTTGTGGTCCGTGATCGGGTTGTGAGTTTACTCTCTGGCAAAATTGAGACCTTTATACAAGAGGATGAATATACGTTTGAAAAACGGTCTGCACAGGGCGACGACTCCATTGTGGCTCACCACAACGCTGTCACGTGGAAACAGCTTCTGGGTATTTTCGCGTTTTATGGCTGCACGCCTGATACCTCAGCGGAGGAGATCATCAGTGATTTCACGGACCGGCTGCGTACCTCGTCACGTCGGTCGAAACCCTTGCCGCCGTATGCTGAGAAACTTCACGATGAAGCCCTCAAAAACAGCCGCGGTCGGGATGTAGTGCGTCGTGGGAATTCCTTTCAGGATGCCGCGTTTCTTCTTCTCAAGGGCTTCGTAGACGGCAGTGCGCCCCCTCCAGCCAGTCTACATCCGCACGCGTCGAGTTACTCTTCCACAGATTACCTTTCCCCATTTATTATCCTCAGTGCCGTGCGTGCCTTACAGTTGCCGCGTGATCGACCCTACAAGGACGCCGAAACGTCCGTGCTCTTGGGCGCTGCGGCTCAGTTAGAGCTGAGCACCGAGGCGTGGTTTTGGGCTTTACTGCCGCTTCACATGATTGAGCACGATCGTGCGCGTTGGCGGGCTGTGCGTGATTTTTGTCGTCGAAACGCCCTTCGTGCACAACAACTAAAGGATTCGCCGGGCGAAAATGCGTCCACCATGGAATTTGCCAAACTCCTAAGCTTGCTGAACGTGGATCAGACAGAGTTAGAGCCTGTCATAGGACCTGCTGAGCAGCCTAAAGGGGAGTCAGTAAATAGACCAAGCCTCAAGACTCAAGAGGCTCTTCAGAAAACTATAGGGTTCTTGCAAAATGCACTCAAGGAGCTAACTGTTGGCGATGTCTGACTTATATCTAAGTCATTATCTCTAGCCGTCTAGAAATAGTAGGTGTTGTATTAACAAACATAGAAAGTGGAGTGTGCGGGTAAGTGGAATGGGACGAGGAATGTGTGGGGTGCACCTATGATTGATGTGACAAATAATTATTAGAGTTTATGAGCTGTAAACTTTATAAAAAACAGCTTTTGCCTTTTTAATACATTGACTGCAATTTGTGTTCCGACACTGTAATAATTGTAAGCTAAAATTATCGTGTATGGATATAAAAGCCTAAATATGTGATATGCACAAGGGTGAAGTAAGGTAATTCACCCCGTTAGCAACAGCTTCTCAAATATATATTGTTACTTTCGTGATGATTATTAATTTTATAAATGCGCTTGTATGCGTTTTTTCCTTTTAAAATCTTAACTTTCGAAAGATATTAGCCAACCTAGTACGAAAAGCATTAGTATTTCCCGTTCATGAAAAATGGGAGTTCCCCAAATTCCAAGGTTCTCCATATATGCTCAGGGGGGAGATAAAATCGGTGATCTAGGTTACTTTATGAGATGTGCTTATTGGTACTGGTATCAAAAGGGGTTTTGGGGAGTAGCTATTTCAGCCATTATTGACTTTTTAAACACATTGGCTGTGTTTATCCTCGCCTTTATATTTACAATGCGCTTCCATTGGGAGTCAGCTCTAAATTGCACAGAAAACGAATGCACCGAGGCATTGCTGTTCAGTAATCTTTCTAGGCCATATATTATCAAGCGAAATTTTGTTGGATACACATTTGGGTTTGTATTTTTAACCTCATCACTGGTCGCAACTCTGTACGAAGGGTGCTTAATGCTGCTCGCGATCCGTATTCATCGCGAGGTAGATGAGGTCTCACGTCTGGCAGGGGTAGATACCGGCTTCCTCACCCCGATCCATCGCTGGGCATACCAACGGCGTCGAGGGGTAGGGGGTTTGGAGGGGCATGAGGCTGTGGATATGAAAGGCGATCGAGATTTCGTATTAACTACCATGCCGTGGGATGTTTACTTACATAAGATATGCACTTACATTAACAAGACGAATAAGCTCAAATTTTACCATGAGCCACTCGATGCGTTGCGAGCCGTCCAGGCTCTATTGCAGCGTGAGAACTTCCTTGTTGCCATCCACGATAGCGGCATGCTCGACCACGGTACCCTGAGTTTTTTAGGCCCTGATGCCCTTTCTTTTGTCGTATCCACACTGTTTGACCCTTTTAACACCGTGTACATGCGCTATGAGAGCATCTGGACGGTTCGCGCCCATATACTGGCCTACATTATCTTGCATTTGTGCTTGTTTTTATTTATTACAACGTATATCACGGTGAAGGTTTTAGTGAAAAACGCGGGTCAGTTCAAGTCCAACTACAGGGAGTTTTCACAAAATGAATGGAACCACTGGGCGTTCTGGCGGTTTCGCCTTTTTAACGAGGTTGATCATCTGCACCAATGTCGTCTTGTCAATGCACGTGAGATAGCGGTACGAATGGTATCACGCCTTTCTGTTTCGGATAGTATGAACCGCTTGATGCGGCGGTTAAGCAGCACATTTATTTTCATATTTATTACACTTTCATTTCTTAACTCTTCCTTGCTCATTAGTGGTCATTTTGCAAGTCTTTCCTTTGTGTGGTGGCTTACGATCTCGCTCCTAGTTTACACTTCATTTTCTGAGGTTGATCCGCGTGAGAGGGAATACGTTTACACAGAGGATCTGAAGGAGCTTGTGGGTGTTACCCACTTCTCCGCACCGGAGTGGTACGTCTCCGGGGACTCTTTCTACTACCATCTCTCGAAACACTTTTTTAAGAGTCTCCTCCATATCATTCTGCACGACCTCTTCTGCGATACGATGCAGCCGTTTCTGCTCTTGTGGGCACTTCGTGATGGTAGTGTGGATAACCTGTTAGAGTTTATGCGTCGCTCATCGGTGTTTGTGGAGGGGGTTGGTTCGGTCGTTCTGGGGAGTGCATTTGAGAGTATGGGAAGCCCGCTAACGCCTTTGGACGATGCAAGTGATTCAGATGATCCGTCTAGCCTATCCCCTTTTCACTCCAACAGTAAATTTATGCCTAAATTTTCCATGTCTAAGAGGTCTGTCTCGAGTAGAAGTATCAAGCTCTACCAGTCCGTTGCTAGTTTCGCCGCGGTCTACCCTCAGTGGATGGTGCAGCACGTAGACGACGTCGCAAGCGCCCCGGACCCGCTTCATGCTTTTTTAGGGGAGCTCCGTGGATCTGTGGAGAAGCATTTTAACGACTCATCGCAGAGCCGAAATTCGGATCGGTTGCGGAAATCATGGAATCCTTATTTCAGCGTTCAGAGTTGCCATGAACATAACTTTTGGGAAGGCGGCAAGGCAGATATGACCCCGGGTTGGTGTGTGGCGATGACGTCGCATGAACGGGAGCGCTTATTTGTTTCGCAGCTGGGATTTGGCAAGACGGCCATTGACACCCCCGTGTGCGAAACATACAGAGCACATAAACATGTTCTGTACGATAAACGGTAGTAAAGCGACCCATCCTATCTTTTTATTCATTTTATCTGCTTCAAAGTGCATATATGTCAGCAATAGCTCTGTTTTCTTTTTAATATATATACTTTAGCTGCTTTGCTTAGACTTATTTCTTCCTTTAAAGAATGCCAACGTATCTGGTTCTTCACTGGAACGGGTTTCACTTTCTTGCTTTCAAATCTTGATAATAATAATAATAATATTAGCTTTAATGATGATTGGTATAACAATACCGGGTGTATTTACTCAGTTTGATACTTTGTTGCGCTTTACCTCTTTTTCAGTCTGCTCGAAGCAGAAGAATCCAAATGGATTCGATAGAACAACAGTTAGCTCATTTTTGGGGCCACATAGAGACTCAACGTGATAAGCAACTGAAAGAAAGCGGGGATGAACTTGAAAAGGAAATCGAAAAGGAGCTCGATACACTTTTACGAACGTTGGACCAGTCGATGGATGAGGATAAACTAAAGTTAGAGTTAGAAATCGAACGCATTATGGAGATGACGCATCAATTTCGCGAAGGGATCGAGATGTGGCAGCGTAAAGCTGAGGATGGAATTGCCTTGATCAAGGAAAAACAGCGTTCATTGGCGGCACTTGTTCAAGAGACCTCTGCTCGAACTAGCACACGTCGCGACGAAATGCTTCAGCGCCAAAAGCAGCGTACTGATGAGTTGCGTGAGCTATGGCGCG
The DNA here is from genome assembly GCA_000582765.1 of Phytomonas sp. EM1. Taxonomy (NCBI): domain Eukaryota; phylum Euglenozoa; class Kinetoplastea; order Trypanosomatida; family Trypanosomatidae; genus Phytomonas; species Phytomonas sp. EM1. The sequence goes on along the minus strand of HF955063.1, from coordinate 684,569 downwards.
AGATTCTTGCTGAAGCTGAAAGCTCCACGGTAGAATAAAAAAGGGAATAACAACAAAGAATTGCTTCCCTTTCCACTAACTTATCATGTGCGTTGTCAGAAATTTCCTTTGAAGGTGTCTATAACCTTTCAATTTTTACACGAGTTCTGAAAGAAGTACACAGACTATAGAGGAAGGGATCTCAGATTGCATTCATTTTGGTCTTAGTCTTAAATGTGTATTTCAGACAAGCTGTCTGGTTTGTATTCTAACGAGATTATGAGTCAAGCGCAGGATAAAATATCGCTTATATTGTTGTCGTTATCATCATTGTTCTTCAGGTTTTTTTTCTATCCTATTATTTCAAATTAGTATCACTAATAATATTGTAAAGATAGAGATATCGAGAGGTACATAGTTTCTTCCTCTTAAAAAATCTTTATCCCTTTGCCTTTTTAATATTCAAACCATTTTAAAAGAAGAAAATCAAAAAAACGCATATATATATATATATACATATATATTAAAATCAGGTCGAAACTATTCGAGTCATGCAGTTTGGATCCTTTCAACGTGCTATGTTTCTTTCACGACGGTTTTCTTCTGCCACAGCGTTGAGATGCCCTACATATTTTCCCCAATACAGTGGGGCCCATCGGTTCGTTACAAGTTCATCGCAGCCCTTTAATAAAGTTGTCTCTGGCTTTCTGCCCCGCCGTCGTGCAGAGTGCGTTTCAGGGTTCCTGGGGTCTGCATCCATTCCTTTTGCGATATCACCGACTTTTACTAGTCGCCGCTTCCAGTTCAGTTCTTCAGACCCGCAGGATTACTACGCCACACTCGGCGTCAAACCAGATGCCACGCAGGATGAGATCAAAGTCGCGTACAAGAGGCTTGCCCTTCAGTACCATCCAGATCGCAATCGCGAACCTGGCGCAGAGGAGAGGTTTAAAAAAATTTCTGCCGCCTACAGCGTTCTCGGACGAAAGGATAAGCGCGAGCTCTACGACAGTCAGCGCTCCGTTTTCAGCGGCGCGGGCGGTCAGGGCTTCCCAGGCGGCTACGCGAGCGAAGTCCGCCACGGAGGTTTTACCTACCGGCAGATGTCGAAAAATGAGGCGGATGAACTCTTCAGGGAGATGTTCGGAAATATGAACCTCGACCAGATCTTCCGAAGCCTAGAGGAGGAGCTCTATCGCAGCAGTGTACGACCGGGAAGTGGTATGGGCACCAACCTTGGCCGCGATCCCTCCGGTCAACCGCATCATCCCTTTCACTCGTTTGAGTCCTGTAGCGAAACGGTGAACGTGTTCGTCGACAAGGATGGCAACCGCGTGGAGGAGCACACATACACTGATTCAAGCGGGAATCGCTACTCCGTTCGCCATGCTGTCGGAGCGGGATCAGATCCTACTATGGGCGAAAGCCACGATCACGCACACCGCACCGACGGCGCGCGGAAGTTGACGTATGATGATTTGCCCCTTGACGGGTATTCGCGCTATGGGAAGTTTAAGTACCGGCTGGGGGGGTTTCGCTTTCAAGGGCGTGATCCGATGATAGCGTTTTTAACACTGGAGCTTTGGACTTTTTCGATTATTGCAGTTTTTGTGACGGTCCTATACTTTCTTCTAACTCATCCAAAGATTTTACTTCTCGTGCTCTTTCTCACGCTTATCGGTCGATTAGGAGTTAGAAAGCTATAAAGGTGATATGCTGATTTATTATGCTTTTCCAATAAAAAAAATAAGTTTTCACCTTTTCGATGCAAGTTTCATTACTCTTGTTTTCATCCAACTGATTTTTTCTTTTGTTTTACGTTTCTTTAGTGTAGGGTAGCTGAGTGTATGATTGTTAAAGCTCGAACTCTTTCTGATCTGCCCAAAAGATAGCTAAATAAATGTTAGAATGATGTAACTTTCCCTCAAATCTATATTTATGTACTTCCTCCTTCTCTCTCCTTTCTCATATTGCAACAGTATCGCTATACCAATTAATCTATCAAAATAAACAATCAAACAAAAAGGATCATCCATACTCGCATTCGATAACACTTCCCAAGCGCGGATTATCCACCATTCTTTTTTCCCATGAATCGTATTCAAAATATTGAAAACCAAGTCCACGGTTTCTCCGCGGAGATCGTGGTGCTGGGTTCCTGCTTCATGGACTACTTTGCCTATGTCGACCGAGCCCCCCAGATGGGCGAAACGCTCCACTCACAGTCATTTATGAGGGGTTTCGGCGGCAAAGGCGCGAATCAGGCGGTTGCGGCAGGTCGCCTCAGCGCAAAAGTGGCGATGGTGAGCATGGTCGGCAGCGACGGCGACGGTGCGGGGTATATAAAGCATCTGCAGGAGAGCGGTGTCGATACGAACTTTGTCTTTCAGCACCCCAATAACGCGAGCGGGCTGGCGATGATTATTGTGGATAACAATACTTCCAATAACGAAATTGTGATCTGCCCCAATGCCACGTCCCACCTCCTCCCCCAGTTCTTACGCGAGAGGACGAACAACTTTGACACCTTTTTGACGAAATCCGTGAAGTATATTATCTGCCAGAATGAAATTCCCCTTGAGACCACACTGGAGGTCCTCAAGGAGGCGCACTCCCGGGGCATTTACACCATCTTCAACGCCGCCCCGGCGCCGACCTCGAAGCAGGTGGTCCAGATCAAGCCCTACCTTCCCTATGTCTCACTCTTCTGCCCGAACGAGATCGAGGCCTTCCACATGACGGGCGTCAAAGTGACGGATACGAAATCGGCCACGAAGGCGGTTGCCGCGCTGCAGGCGCTCGGCATTCGCGATGTGATCATCACGCTCGGGGCGGCCGGCTTCGTGCTCTCTGAGAACGGCGGGAAGCCGGTTCACTGCAAGGGAAAGGTTGTCAAGGCTGTCGATACCACCGGTGCGGGAGATTGTTTTGTGGGATCGGCAGCGTATTTCATGAGTCGTGGGCACAGCTTGCTCGAGGCTTGTCGGCGGGCAAATGAGTGTGCTGCGATTAGCGTTACGCGGAAAGGAACGCAGTCGTCGTATCCGAAGCCGTCTGAGCTACCTCCTGGTCTTATCTAATACAATTTCCTTTTCCATATGGGTATATGATGAATGATATTTACAAATAATTAACAATAGTAAAGGTGATTTGGCCTAATAAAATTAGAATAGTATAATGTTAGGTTGTATTTTTATATGAGCAAAACAACGCGAATTATTTCAAAAGAGGGAGAATGTCAAAGTAAATCGATAGATAAACTAAATTTATATGTTTGATGGAATGTTTAAGCCTTTATGAACAAAATAGACCTAATTTACAACTTAGGTACGCGCTTATACATACACGTCCTTTTTTTTTGCCGATGGAAAATATTCTTCGCATTCTATTTTTGAATACTTTCTCTCTATTATAGCGACAGTAGGGAAAAATAAAAAAGAATCAACCCACTTCTCCAACAATTCCACACATTCACCCCCTCTTTTCAAACAATTATTATCCACTTAGAATAGAACGCTCGATTAAGGCGCAGAGTTACTTTATTATTATTATTATTCATTGTTGCAGTTATTAGTATTCCAGGGCTCTACTTTTCTCAGTGGAGGAAAACAAGTCTAAGAGCTAGTAACCAGTGGCGCCATGACCGATACGCTAGAGAAGTCTAGTCTAAGGTCTCGGCAAAATTCTCCGACTCCGCGTCGGCAGCTTGGTTCCCTCCCGGTTAATCAACGTTCTTACTCCCGTTTGAGCTCGAAAGGTATCTTTGGTAGCGACTCCCCGCTGATCTCGCCGCTCCCGTGCTACCCCAAGCGTCGTAGCGTCACCTTCGCCGATGAGCACCGCGAGGAGCGGCCCTTCTACAACACCACCTTCTCCGTGTCGGCCCCGGTCTCGCCGGCACGTGCGAACTCCCCGCCTCCGGTCTCCATCTTATGGAAGCCCCCGACCGGGCCGGTGGGGGAAGACGAAAGGTACGCGTCTGACGACGGCGCCGGTGTCCTCTCCCTCTCCCGACAGCTCCCCGCCGCCATCGCGACGGGAGGCGGCGG
>HF955063.1:647547-666073 GCA_000582765.1 Phytomonas sp. EM1 | reverse complement strand
CTGCTGGAGAAGGCCTACGCGAAGTTCTACACGTCGTACAGCAACCTGGAGGGGTGCTCGCAGCAGGAGGTGCTTCACGACTTCTCTGGTCGGCCAGTGATCAACATCCCCACTGATCCTGACCTGGCTAACGAGATTTTTTGTGATGTCGACGACCCGGGTTTCTGGCTTGAGCTCAATGAGTGTCTTCAGCGAACCCCTATTACAGCCCTCACGAAGATTGGAAAGGCTGAACGATTTGGCCTGAATGACAACCAGTCGTATGGTGTGCTTGGGTTTATTTTGCTTAGTGACGTGCATGAAATAGGGCTCTCGGATATTCTTGTAAAGTTGTATAGTCCTTTTGTTAACACATCTTATATTGGGCCTATGAACGTGAGTGACGCTAGTTGGACGGAAAGTCTCCGCGCGGTTTGTCACCCTGAGAACAGTAGTCTTTTTTACATGCCAGTCCCTGCGTTCTGTGAGGTCTTCCACAGTCTTCAGCAGTTATACGTAGAGGGGCCGCTTGATTCTTACTTTAGCTTTAACAGTGAGTGGGGTGACACCACGAGCGGTGGAAATCCAATGCTGACAACCTGGCGCGAAAATCCTCTCTATTTGGTTCGCAACAGAGCTGATGAACCAGTGCAAATCATAGGGATGATTCGTCAGCCCGACAAGCGGAGCCAGCTTCATCGCCAGACAAGCCAGGAGCTAAACTACATTCAGTGTGGGTTAATTTTGGTGAAAAGCATTGGCCAAGAGCGAATCCCTACGTATTTGGTGACACCAAACAATCATATTACAGTCCACAAGGGGTTGTTTTTCAACAGCAGGGAGGTGGCCAATATTATTACAGTGCCAGCCTCTTCCATGTGTTACCTAGTGCCCACCACGATGATGCATGGAAAGGGCAAGTTCATTCTGTCTTATTGGATTTTGAACCATGACAACGCCGATGCGCTGAGTATTGAGCGCGTTAATGTCAAAGTGGCACGCCATCTACCCGCGATCTCCCACATCGATCTCTGTACAGGGAAAGAACGCGTAGATTTCAAGGTAGATGTCCCCACAGACGTTCACATTCTCCTCAAACAGGAGCGAGCCTTCAAAATGGATGTGGGTGGTGATGTAATTGCTAAAGATTTCGTTGCGCTTTATTTGTACGACGAAGATGACAAGCGATTGTGCGGCGCATTAACGGCCATGAATTACCGTGAAAATGCCCTAGTGCATCACTTGGATTTTCCTGGCCGATATGCACTGCTCATTACTTGTCCTGGTGCCAAAAGCACGGTTTCATGTAAATTAGAGATTGTTGCACTGGAGGAAGCACACGTTCGCATAACGGATCCGCCGGATGATGCTAACGAGCTAAGTGAGATTGAACTCTCGTTTCTTGATCAGCAACCGATGGGTGTGCCGCTCACCGATTTTCCATTGGATCGCGACCCGATCTTTCAGGAAGGGTTGGAGATGCTTCAGCAGATGTGCAACTCAATGGATAGTGACCCAGATGCGATTATTGAGATGGAGAATCATCTAAACGAACGTGTCCATGAGCTAGCTAGGGAGAATATTGGAAGGCAGCGTGCGAAGTACTTGCTCAATTGCAATCTGGAAAAGTTAAATCCATATTTGGACAGCAACCCAGAATACATGAAATTAGAAACTACGCGCTACTTGCTCACTAAGGATCCAAGAAACTCAAACAAGTTGCACAAGATCGAGGAAGAGTTGCGCAATTTGGCTAACACTATCTCTGAACGCACAGTAGGGTTGGATCTTAGCTTTCTCCGTCCCGAGTACGAAGGCATCCCCACAGATTTCCTCCGACTTATCTATGATCCCGAATTTTCTGAGATGGCACAAAAACGTGCAGATTTAATGCGGGACTTCGGGCTCAATGATCTCGAAATTGTCGAACTCGAGGAGAGCATGCACACACGCGCTCGACAGATTGCCTTCGAGCTGCACCACCAGGAGCGATACTATCTGGATCCGATGCCGTGTTCGATTCCTCTGCATTTTCTTCCCCTCAATGAGGACGCGAAGCTTTGTGAGTTGGAGAATCAGTTGCGATCCCTTGACACAAGGTTCAAACGAAATATGAATATGATTGCGAAATTAAAGGTTACAATCAGCAACCGTGTCAATGAAATCGCGAGTATGACAAAAGAAAACGAGCGTATGCGATTTCTCAATCAAAAGCCGCTAGGGATACCGCTGGCTGATTTACCGCTTGATACCGACCAAGAGTTTCATTCAAATGAACTGATGCGGCTTTCTCTGTGCATGGAGGATCCCATCAAGCATCAGAACGAGATAAAAGCACTGGAAAAGGAACTTAGCAGACGGGCTAACGAGTTGGCTCTATCCTTAAAAACGGAGTTGCGGACATGCTTGGATCCCGCGCCCTATGGATTCCCTCTCGAGGCGCTGGAGCTGGATTCCAGGGAGGATTATACCACTCTCGAAGGCCGACTACGTGTTCTGAGACGTGATATAAAGCAAAATGCCAACGGTATTCATGAACTTCAGCGCACCATGAAGGAGCTTGTGGACTCTATCGCGGCCACAAAAGCCGCTCAGGATCGTCAATTCCTCGACCATGAGCCGGAGGGACGTCTCTTGAGCAGCCTCCAATTGAGCGAGAATCTGCAATTCATGCGTTTGGACGTCTTATGCCGACAACTCCGCTACAATAAAGGCAACCCAACAGAGATACAGGAGATGGAGGATCAGATGAACAACTTTGTGCATGCCATAGCGCATCAGATGAACGTTAATGAACGACCACTCTACCTTCAGGCAGCCTTCAAAAATATCCCGTTGGAGGATCTTCCACTGGACGAAGATCCAGACTTCATCTCGCTCGAAATAAAGCGTCAGGTTCAAAAACGAGACCCAGAGCAAAATGCCCGAGCCATTAGTGGAACGGAGAAGAAGCTCAATGAACGCGCCATGGAGCTCGCCAAGCGGAAGCTCGCCGCTGACCGCTCCTTTTTAGACCCGGAGCCACAGGGATTACCGCTTAACCTTCTGCCATTCGAAACTGATGAATACTTTTCCTTCCTAGAGGTGCAGCGTGCTCGGTTGAAGAAAGGAGGACGACGGAATGCCAAGGCTATCGCAAGAATTGAGGAGGAGCTCAATCTTCGCCTGCATCAACTCGCACAGCACCTGAAGGAAAAGGAGCGGGCCAAATTTTTGGAGCCGAAGCCCAATGGTATCCCATATGAAGACCTTCCTTTGGATGCGGACCAGGAGTTCTGTGATATGGAGGTACACCGCTTACTCCTGAAAGAGTCGTCGCATCCAGACGCAGAGGAGATTCGGGAGCTTGAGGAAGCCTTGAATGAGCACGCCCTTGAGTTGGCCAAGAAGAAGAAGGAGGAGGATCGTGCCTTTCTGGATTCATGTCCGTTGGGCTTGCCGCTGAAGGAGTTGGCACTCGACGCGTTTCAGCCGTTTCTGACGAAGGAGGCAAAACTGCGTGTACTCCGTCGCAATCCAATGGATAATGCTGCGGAGATCAATGTTTTGATGGATGAGCTAGCTTCGATGGTGAAGCAGATCGCGGCTGAGGAGCTGGAAAAGCACCGCATGTTTCTTGATCCGGATCCAAGGGGCCGTCTTCTGAAAGAGCTGCCTCTTAATACGGACACTGTATTTCGGGATCTGGAGAACGAATACAGGAATTTAAAAAAACTCCCCAGAATGGAGTGCCAGAAGTTGGCTGATTTAGAGGAACTAATGAACGAACGCGCCCATGAGCTCGCCAAGATGATAAATGCAGCGGAACGGGGAAACTACCTACATCCAGCACCAAGGGGTATCGCGTACGAGAGTCTGCATCTCGATGATGATGAGGAGTTTAGACAGCTGGAGGAGCAGCGCACTCGCTTGTGTCGGTTTACAGCTAAAAATAAGAAAGCCATTGAGGACATTGAGCTCGCACTAAACTTGCGTGCCGAGGAAGTGGCTCAGGAGCAGATTGAGGCGGATCGCGGGTTTTTGGATACAGAGCCGGAGGGTATTCCTATCAAGTACGTACCCCTTCACGAAGACGCGAGGTTCTGTAAGTTGGAGGAAGAGCGCATGGCTCTCAAAACCCAAGGTAAGCCAGCGAACAATCAATTGATCCATCAGATAGAAGATGAAATGAACCTTTGCGCGCATGAGATAGCCAAAGCCTTGAAGAAAAAGATTCGAGAGGATATTCTCCCAGAGTTTCCAGGAGGTATTAGCCGAGATGTTCTCACACTGGATGATGACACACCGTACAGTGACCTTGAGGCCGCTTTCATTCGAGCCCGAGGCGAGGGAGAAAACCCCGAGCGAGAGAATGATTTGGCGGACGCCATGGCTAAACGTGCCGTGGATGTGGCCTTCATGGTCCGTGAGGACGAACGTGCACAGCTTGACATACCATTCGGGTTTTCATCGAGCGAATTGCCACTAGATGAATGCGAGGAGTACCTTGCCATTGAGGCGGAGCTGTGCACACTGCGTGCCAATCCCGACTCGGATCCACAAAAAATCACCGCCAAGACGAATAAGCTTAAAGCGTTGATTCTTGAATTGGCCAAAAAACAGGCTGCGGCGGAGCGTCAGTTTCTCGATCCTGAGCCCGAGGGCCGTGCTTTGGAGGAACTCAAGATAGACGAGGATCCGGCCTTCTGCAAGCTAGAGGAGCAATACCACCGCGCGAAGAGGAATCCGTACTGCGACCAGGAACAACTATCCTCCCTGGAGCAGGCCATGCACGTACGGGTTTGTGAATTAGCACATCAGAAGAACGCCGCCGAGCGCACGACCTACCTGAACCCGAGGCCGCGTAATATTCCTCTAATGGAGCTGCCACTCGATACGGATGAAATCTTCATCAAACTCGAGGGACAGCGCGCGAAGCTGTGCCGTGAGCCGAACTGGAACGTACCGGCGATTAAAATAATTGAGGAAACTCTTAATGAGCGGGCTATTAAACTAGCTGAGGAGGCCATCAAAAACGATCGCATTTTCCTCAAAGATGAGTCTGAGGGTGTACCACTACGTCAGATACCCTTTGAACAAGATAAGGAATTTTTAGAGCTAGAAGAGAAACGTATGGCTCTGAAGAACGACCCCAAAGCTAACCGCGCGACAATCCGAGGCCTAGAGGATCAGCTCAACGAGCGGGTTTGTGTTCTGGCACGTGAGGTGAAGCAGAAGTACCGCAAATATTTCAACCAAAATGCTCTAGGTATTCCCATTGATCATCTTATATCCCGTATTGATGAGGATGAACAACTAAACGATCTGGAGGAGAAGTATCGTGACGCAATGCAGGATTCGACAAAGGAAAAGGTCGCTGCTCAACTCCTTGATCAAATAAACGATCGTATTCGCGAGATTTCACAAAACGTGCATGAAACCGAGCGAGCTCTTTTGATCCAGGACTCAGATGGCATACCTCTCTCTGCGCTTCCGCTCAATGAGGACATCACCTTTCTCAAGCTCGAAAACACGATTCGAGAAATTGCTAAAGAGAGGCCGAGGGATCCGCGTCTTGAGGAACTGCGAATGCAGCTTGACGACCATGCCAAGAAACTGGCCATTGAGTCTCGTAAGCAGTACTGCAATCCTTCTCCGGGAGGCCTTCCGCTGGAGCTTTTGAAGCTTGGCGAGGATAGGGACTTTCTCGCGCTTGAGGCGCAACTGCGGCGTCTGAAGCAGAATCCCGTAGCGAATCGTCAAAAAATCACCGAGCTGGTGGAGGAGCTGAATGGAAAAGCCTGCGCGAAGGCCAAGGGGATGCTGGAAGGAGACCGGGGCTATCTCAACGACAAGCCTGAGGGGATCCCTCTGGAGAATATTCCTATCGACAAGGATGAGAAGTTTCATCAGATGGAAGTTGAGCGGATGCAGCTCAAGTCTGAGGGTGAGTTTTGTAACGTCAAGGCGATTGTTGACCTGGAAATCAAGCTCAACGAACGCATCCACGAGCTGGCGAAGGAGATGAAGGAGAGCGAAATATCCACTCTAGCGAAAGATCCTATGGGTATTCCCCACAATATTATTAAGCCTCACGATGATCCAGAGTTTGCTGCCATGGTTGAGCAGTTGCGTGTGTTGAAGCTCCAGCCACAAACCAATGCTACCGCCATAAAGGAGTTAAAAGAGTGCATGAACGCACGTGTGACGCTGTTAGCGATGAATATGCTTCAGGACGAGCGCGCACGCCTGAAACTCAACCCTGAGGGGGTGCCACTCGAGATACTGCCTCTTACCCAGGATCTCAAGTTCCATAAACTGGAGCTGGAGCGTATCAAACTCAAATCATTGGACCCGGTTCGAAACGCGAAACGGATTGAGGAGCTAGAGGCCCAGCTGGTTGAGCGTGTTCACGAGCTGGCCGAGGATCAGAAGCGGGAAGACTTATCTGGGGTAGACCCCAACCCCGAGGGCATCCCCCTCACGATCCTAGACCCCTACTCCGACCCCACGTTTTGTTCCTACCTCCCGACTTTGCGTACGTTAAAGTCCAAACCTCTCGCCAACAAGGCCCCCATCGGTGAGCTTCAGGCGAAGATGTACAAACGTTGCCAGGAGCTAGCCAACGACCGGCTGACCAGTGAGCGTCTGACCTACCTGTTACCTTCCCCGAAAGGGGTCCCGTTGAAGCTCCTCAGTCTCACCCACGACGCTCCTTTCCACGGCCTCGAGGCGCAGCGGTACGTCTTGAAGGCGCAGAACCCCCGCCGCAACGCCGACCGCCTCCGCGAGCTCGAGCACCGCCTCAACCGCCGCGCCGAGGAGCTCGCCGAGCAGCTTCGTCGGAAGGAATTGGAAGGGCTGGAGGAGGCCACGGAAGGGATCCCTCCGGCGGCCCTCAAGCCTCACGACGATCCCGCTTTTTCCGCGTTGGTGCGGCGGCTACGGGAGCTCACACCACGCGCCCCTTCGGAAGAGCTTGTTGCCCTCCGACGGGAAATGGCGGGGCGGCTGCGGGAGCTCGCGCGGGCGGCGGTGCAGGGGAGTCGAGGGTACCTCGACCCCGAGCCCCAGGGCGTTCCCTTGCGTTTCCTCCCGCTCGACACCGACCCCGTCTTTCACGAGCTCGAATGCGAACGACTGAAGCTGCGGGCGACGGGGGTTCACCCCGAGGCTCGCGCCGTGAAGGAGCTCGAGGCGCAGCTCAACAATCGCGCCCACGAGCTCGCGCTCGCGCAGCACGCCGAGGATCTGCGGCATCTCACCGCGGACCTGCACGACCTCCCGCCGGAGGTGCTTCGGTTGCATGAGGATCCGGTGTTTAAAGGGCTCGCGGATGAGCTGCGGGCGGTGCGGGAGGGCCCCAGCCCGCAGGACTCCGCCCTCATGACGGAGGTGGTATCGAAGATGAACTGTCGGGCGCGCGAGCTGGCGGATGCCGCGATGGGTCGCGACTACCTCGACCAGAACCCGGAAGGGGTTCCGCTGGAGATCTTGCCCCTCGATACGGATCCGCTGTTTCATGATATTGAACTCGAGCACGCCAAACTGAAGCTCAAGAAACTGCAACGCAACGATCAGAAGCTCAAAGATCTGGAGGATCAGCTCAACGACCGTGCCCATGAGCTCGCCGCGCTGCAGCTGGCGGAGGATCTGTCCGGTATCGACCAGGCCCCCGAGGGCATCCCGCTTGAGCTGCTCAGACCCGCAAGCGACCCTGAAATCGCCGCGATGATTCCATACTTACGGGAGTTAAAGCGGGACCCCGAGACGAATGCGAGCAGCATCCGCGAGCTCGAGGATCTCATGAACAACCGGGCGTACCAGCTAGCCGATCAACTTCTTGATGGCGACCGGGATTACCTCGATCCGGAGCCGGCAGGTGTGCCGCTGGGTTATCTTCCCCTCACCGAGGACATTGACTTCTCAACAAAGGAGGTCGAGCGGGCGAAGCTCAAGGCGAAGGACCCGATACGAAATGCGCGATACATCCAGGAGCTTGAGGTCGCCTTGAACGAGCGTGTTCGACAGCTCGCGGATCGGAAGATAAAGGCGGAACTCGCCTTGTTTGAACCCCAATACGACGGTATTGACACCGCCTCGCTGCGCCCGCACCAGGACCCCATCTTCTCTCAACTAATCAACCAAATGCGTGTGTTGGAAAGTGAGGGCAAATCAAACGAGGCCAAGAAGCTCCTGCCGGATCTGGATGCTCGCCTGGTGGAACTTACCAGGGAGCAGAAGGAGGGTGACCTGTGGTTTCTCAAAAAAGAGGTGGAAGGCCTCAGCATCGAAGACGTGCCCTTTGATTCGGATGTTGAATTTATCAAGTTGCGGAAAAAACGTGCCGAGCTCAAAACCAGCGATCCCCGTCATAGCGTGCAACAAATTCGTGATCTTGAGGATCAAATGAACAGCCGTGTATGCGAGTTAGCTCGGGGTATTCTAGACCACGACTTTGACGGCGTTAATAGCAACCCGTACGATGTGCCTCTCGAAATGCTGAATCCGCGTGAGGATCCGAAGATTGCCCGAATTCTTCCCGAACTTCGCCGTGCTAAACGAAGCGCTTGGAGCTCAAAGGCAGCGGCGGAGCTGCAGAAAAAGCTGGTCGATCGGGTTGACGAGCTCGCGCGGATCGCCCTGCAGGGGGATCGTCTGATCTACCTCGACTCCCATTCTGGCGGCGTCATGCCGGAATACCTCCCACTGGATACGGACCCCATCTATCACGGTTTGGAGGTGGAACGAGCACGACTGAAGCTCAGCCATCCCGGTGGGAATGTGGCTCAGATCGAGGATCTGGAGGAGCGTCTTAAGCAGCGGGCGCAGGAACTCGCCAAGGAGGTCATCGCGGAGGATCTTAAGAATCTCGATCAGACCCCACGAGGCATTCCGATTGAGTATATTAAACCACACGACAACGTCGAGTTTATCCAACTTGCGCTTTGGGCTCGTGAGCTCCGCCGAGATCCACACTACAGCAAGTCAAAGCTGAAGGAAGTTGAGGAAAAGATGAACGACTTGATCATTGAAATGGCGGACCAAGCCATGAAAAACAGCCGTAGCTTTCTGGATCCCACTCCTGCCGTGGTGTCGATTGACATACTTCCTCTCTCGGAAGATCCCGTGTTTCACAACCTCGAGGTTCAGAGAGCAGTGCTTAAAACAGAGAATGCCGCGGAGAATGCAGGGAAAATCGGTAAGCTAGAGGAGAAGCTCAATGAGCGTCTTCATGAGCTTATCGAAGAACAAAAACGGAAAGATTTGTGTATGATTAACAAATGCCCCAATGGTGTACCCGCGGAGCTACTGCATCCTCATGACAATGAGGAATTCGCCTCATTGTTAATCGAATTGCGACGTCTGAAAAAGAACTATTCGCATCGCAGCAGCCTTCGTCTAGAGAATGTGCAGACTACGCTCAATTCCTTGCTTAATAATCTTGCTACGGACTACCTTGCCGAGGATCGTGCGCGTTACCTGAGCCCCGACCCACAGGGCATCCCGCTAAACCTTCTCTCACTTGATCGAGACGCTAAATTTAAATCCCTTGAGAACGAGCGACTGAATCTCATCAATAACGACCCGATCGGCAACAAGGACGCTATCCTGGAGTTGGAAAAGTCTCTGAATGCGCGTATTAACGAATTCGTGAAGGAACTTCTAAGAAGCGAGCGCGTCCATTTGGTTCAGAATCCGATGGGGGTACCGCTTTCTGCTTTGCCTCTTGATACAGACCGTGTGTTTGCCGATCTCGAGAGCCAACGACTAACTCTTAAACTGAAAAACCCGATCAAAAACTCTGCGGAGATCTATGAATTGGAACTCCAGCTGAACGATCGTGCTGTGCAACGTGCACTGAGTCAGATGGAGGACGAACTTCGCTTCATGGAAGATAATGTGGAGGACCTCCCGGTTGCGATTCTTAAGCCCTATAATGACTCAGACTTTGTGCGTATAATGAATACCCTCCGTGAGCTGAAACAGGGTGATCCGGAAGCATATCCCCAGCGAATCAAAACCCTAGAGGACGCCTTAAAGAATCGCATTCATGAACTTGCTGATGTTGCACTTCGTGGGGATCGACGAATCTATTTAGACTCAAGTCCCAAGGGCGTGGACCTCAACGCAATCCCTCTTGACAGCGACAAGTCTTATCATCAGATGGAGGTGGAGCGTGCGATGCTGAAGTTAAAGGGATCGCATCAAGATCAAGCGAAAATTGCTGACCTTCAAGGACGTCTTAATGAGCGGGCACACGAATTAGCCAACAAGATTCTGGAGAATGACTTAGTGGGGCTTCAAGACATGCCATTTGGTGTGCCTGTAAAGATTTTGAACCCGCATAATGATGACTTCTTTAACACATTGGCGCTCCAGCGCCGCAGTCTTCCTAAAGATGCCAGTTCTTCGGATAATTCCCACATCGTAAATCTTCTGAATGAACGCCTGGTGGAGTTGGCAAAGGAGTTACTCGTTGGAGACCGGGCGTCCTTTTTGGAGAGCAATCCGTGTGGAACACCGCTGTTCCTTCTTCCCTTAGACACCGATCCCGAGTTTCACAGTTTGGAGGTGGAGCGTGCAAAGCTCAAAGCGGAGGGTCCCAAGCTGCATAGTGTTCAACTTTCGAATCTTGAGCACTCCTTGAGAAAACGCGCGTGTGAGCTCGCGAAGGAGTCACTGTTAAGTCACCGCGACTATCTGGTTCCTTTTCAGTGCAATGTTGAGATTAGTGAGCTTCCCTTGGACGCGGATGTACAGTTTCACAAGATGGAAGTGGAGCGTGCGAAGCTGAAGGCGCAGGATCCGGAGAAGAACGCCGAACAAATCGCCAGTCTTGAGAATCGCCTCAACGACCGTGTGCATGAATTGGCCCTGAAACAGCTGCATGAGGACTTGGAGGGGTTGGATCCGATCTCACATGGTATCCCGATAGAATCGCTCGACTTGCACAGCAACCCTGAGTTCAGCACCTATGTATCGGAGCTGCGTAGACTCAAGCTGAATCCGTCATTGAACGCGCCCAAAATCAAGGACCTTCACGCCAAGATGAACGCCTGCGTCGACGGCTTAACACGACAGAAGATTGATGAGGTGCGTCAGTTCCTAGGAACGCATCAGGAGGGGGTGGCGCTTACCCAACTCCCTTTGGACAGCGACACGGTATTCACCAATCTCGAGCAAAAGCTACTTCTCCTTCTCTATAGCCCCCCTCCTCAGGATGACGAAAAGATAGCCCATTTGAAAGATCAGATGCTCAACCGCGTCCGTGAGTTGGCCCGAGAAAAGATTCAGGGTGATCGCGGTTACTTAGACCCAGAGGTGGACGGGGTACCCATTATATTCGTTCCTATTGATACGGACGAGCGCTTCCGAAAGCTGGAGGCGACATGCGCGAAGTTGAGGGAGAACCCGGTGGAAAACGCCGATGCTATTTCCAATGTCGAAGACCAACTGAGGAAACGCGTGCGCGAGCTAGTTATCGAGGGTAAAAATGCCGATCGTGCTTTCCTAAATGAAACCTCGCACGGTATTCCCAAGAAATACCTACCCTTTGAAATCGATATTGCGTTCAAGAAAATGGAACATCAACTCCGTCGGCTCAAACAAAACCCTCGTCGAAATGCAGCGGCCATTGAGAAGCTTCAGTGTCTAATGCAAGATCGCGCGGATGAGTTAGGTGAAATGAAGCTCAAGGGGAAACGAGACCAGTATTTGGATCCTACGCCGGAAGGCCTTCCTATTAGCGAGCTACCCCTGGATAGTGACCCGGCCTACCACAAAATGGAAGTGAAGTTAGCCCTACGCAGAGCGGATGGTGTGTTAGACGATGCAGACGAAATTTCTGCCTTGGAAATGGCCCTTAACAAGCGCGCCCACGAGCTCGCAAGGGAGCAGATCACGAGAGATCGAGCCTTCCTGGACCGGGCTCCGGAATGCGTTTCGATCGAGGATATACCGCTTGACTCGGACCTCAATTTCCTGCGTATGGAGGACTACCTCCGGATCCTCAAGAAAGATCCTCGCCATAACGGAGCGGCAATTAAAGAAACCCAGGAAAAGATGCAACATTGGCTGCACGAACTGGCCAAGGGGATCATCTTAAATGACCTTGCTTGCCTGCCGGAGACGAAGTACCGTGGCATACCAAGGGAACTGCTGAACTTGCATGCAAATGCGAAATTCAGCAGCTTGGCTAATGAGCGCCGTGCTGCGTTGAGGGAGGGAAAAGAGTTGGATAAGGTCCAGTCGGTTGAAAAAGAAATGCATGCAATCGCCTTAGAGGTTGCTAATGATCAGATTAGCGCTGAGCGAGCCTTCCTGGACAAGTTCCTAGAGGGTATGTCTGTAAATGATTTGCCGTTGGACGAAGACAAGGAATTCGTTTCTCTTGAGACAGAGCGGCGCCGCTACGCGACCAATCAGCAGTTTGCCAAGCATAAGGAGAATATCATTCAGGATTTGGAAGAAAGGATGATTGATCGCGCGAACTATTTGGTAAAGGAGGAATTTGCCAAGATGCGTGAGACTATGGAACAGGAGCCCGAGGGCTTGCCTCTCAGTCGGATCCCGCTTGACTTCGACCCTGAGTTCAAAGAAGCGGAGATTGCGCGTTTTAATCTAAAGAAGCAGCCGAATCCAGACTTGAAGAAGCTTGCTAAGCTTGAAAAACGCATGAACGATCGCGCACATGAGTTGGCAAGAAAGGAGTTGGCGAAGGATCAGAGTTTTCTGAACCCTGCGCCGCTGGGAGTATCCCTGTTATGTCTTCCTCTTCGAAGCGATTTTCGTTTCAACGAGTTGGCCAAACAGCGTCAGGCTCTCAAGAACACCGATCAACGTAATCCTGAGGCTTTGCGCAAACTAGAGGATCAAATGAACGACCGAGCGCATGAGCTGGCGCAGGAATACCTTAACTGCAACCGTGAGTACCTCGACCCGAATCCACAGAACGTACCCCTTGCCGATCTCCCACTCAACCGGGATCCTATCTTCCGTGAGATGGAGAATGAGCTGCTTCGGATGAAGAAAGACGCCGTGACGAATCCAGATGCTATTTTTCAACAACAGGATGACCTCCGTCGACGCACTGACGAACTTGCCAGGGAGTTACTGCGCAAGGAGAGAGCTATGCAGGATCAGGCGCCACTCGGCGTGCCGCTTGAGGAACTGCCCTTGAATTATGATCCCATCTTGAACGCGTTAGAGCGGAAGCGGCGCGATTTGAATAGGGATCCAAGGCCCAACACTGAGGTCCTTTCCAGACTTAGGGACGAGATTGAACGACGCGTTCTTGAGATAGCTAAAGAATTTCTGAGCAAGGAGCGGACTTTCTTGGATCAGAATCCAAGCGGCATCCCACTCTCCTGCTTGCCACTAAACACCGACCGCGATTTCCAGGAAATGGGGAAGGAGCTACGGGGGTTGAAGAAGCAGCCAGTGAAGAACAAAGTCGCTATAGAGGATCTTATGGAGCGCATGCACGATCGCGTCAATTTGCTTGCGCAGGAGCAGCTTGACCGAGACCGGAAGTTCCTCGATCCCGAGCCGCTTGGCGTTCCTTTGTCGAACTTACCACTTAATCGCGATTCCATCTTCAAATCATTGGAAAGTCAACGCCGCGTCCTTGTGAAGGATGCTTACGTCGATGCGAAGACGATTTCCAACTTAGAAAAGCAGCTAAATGATCGCGCCCATGAGCTGGCGCGAGTTTTACTGGACGAGGAGCGGGCCTTCTTGCCGCAGGACCCACAGGGTGTGCCGCTTCGGGAACTCCCGTTGGACAACGACAAGGCGTTTCGTGAAATGGAACAAAAGCTGCGAAAAGTCAAGAAAGACCCTGGTAAGAAGATCTCTGTAATCGACGAGCTGAAGCGGGATATGATAAAGCGGGTAGAGATGCTAGCTAAACGCTATATAATGGATGGACTCGTTTATTTGAATCCAGAGCCGCTGGGGGTACCATTGGCAGACTTGAATTTATCAAACGATCCGGAGTTCTGCAGGTTAGAGCAGGCCTACGTCAAGGTTAAGAGGGACCCCAAGGAAAAAGGTCTCGCTGATAAGCTGGTGCATGAACTTAATGAAGTCGCTAAACGCGTCGCTGCTAACTTCCTCAAACAGGAGCGTTCCTATTTGTATCAAAAGCCGGAAGGAATCCCGTTGGAGACCCTACCGCTGAACGACGATGTGGAGTTTCGTGCGATGGAGGTTGACCGCCGTAGGCTGAAGAAAGACCCGAGCAAAAACGCCAATGCGATTCGAAAGCTTGAGGAACGCATGAATAAGCGCATCGTGGAGCTCGCGAAGATCAAAAAGGGTTACCAAGACCCCGAGTTTCACGCTTCAAACAATTCTGTTGCCGAGAAGTGGACTCACATTTGCGACCTCTACCCTGATGGGGCACGTGAGGCAATTGTTCCCGAGAAAACGCTCCCGTCGGATGTGTGCTCCGCACCAGGCGATGCGAGCTTCCTTGCCCCTCTCATCGCGGCGTTAGCACGCCATACTGTTCTCATATCACGCCTGTTTCTTGATAAGTACCACCCGAAAAATCAGCCCTACCGAATTACCCTTTTTAACCCGGATGGATCCCTTACGGTGGTGGAGATTGACGGTCGTGTGGCGTGCAACCGGAAAGGGGAGCCGAAGTTCCTTCAGACCCCCCCTCGTATATGTTACCCGCTGCTGCTGGAGAAGGCCTACGCGAAGTTCCTCGGGGGCTACCCCAAATTCAGCACCTGCAACGTCCACGATACGCTGCGGGATTTAGTCGGCCGGCCCGTCATGAACATTTCACTCGAGGATCCCAAACTGACGGCGGAGACCTACGCGGGGAGCTACGCCACCCTTTCGTTTTGGCTGCGCGTCGCGAAGGATCTCGTCGACGGCGACGTCTTCGTCGCGATGGCGAATCACGCCGTTCCCAACGGCTTCCGTGCGCTCTGCAGCTACCCCCTTCTGGATGTGATTCTGAAAGGAGGCAACGACGACGGCGCGCTGGAGCTCAGCGATGTGGTGGTGAAGTTGTACAGCTGTTACTTCGACAAGCTGACGCCCTCGGACGCGAACGACGGCGCGTCTGGGGAGGCAAACGTGATGCTCGTACCGGTGCCCGTCTTCCTCGCGAATTTCACCTGCCTCCAGCGCTGCCGCATCAACTGCGGGAATCGCCTGAGCGCGCCGGGGGAGTGGACCGCAGAGACGTCCGGTGGGGCTCCTCGCTACACGACTTTCCATCGTAATCCGATTTATCTCGTTGAGAACAAATCCTTGAAGCCTTCTAAGATAATCGTCGAGGTGCGGCACGTGGAGCCGCTCGAGGGGAGCGGGGCGGACAGCCCTCGATACCCCTTCTCAGGAGTCTCGCTGATGCAGCCGATAGATGCGAAGCTGCCACCGACGCCGTTCATCACGGACGGTACGCATCGGATGCTTCAAAAGGGCGTGATGCTCAATTCGAGGGAGGTTTGCGTGGAGATGGAGCTGCCGGCGAGTTCGGTAGGGTATTTAATCCCCTTCACCAAAGACCGCGGCACCACGGGGCGGTTTAAGTTATCTATCTATCCGGGGTTCTCCAACGTGACGTTGACTCCGCTACGCCATGCTGGGCTCACCTTCAGCCCGCTGCATTGTCAGCTTACGGTGCCGGAGGACGAGGAGGGAACGCGGGTTGATTTTCTATTGAGTAGCGCTTGTGATGTGCATATTTTAATGCACCAAACCAAGGTGACGGATCCGAAAAGTATCCAACGCGGCGATACCATCGGCGAAAGTGAGTTAATGATGATTGTGTTCAACGAGTACGGGATTAAGGTTGGTACCACGAGAGGGCCGTCAAACGCTCGCGAGCAGTTAATAGTGTTTAAGGCACCACAAGGGGGTCGCTACTCGCTCGTCATGTACTGCAGTGGCTCTACAACGGAAGGACCATGTACCGTGAATGTGGATATCTACACATCTAAGGACGTTCAAAGCAAACTCGTGCCCGTTCCCCCCGATGCGAGGCGGCTAAGCCTGCATGGGAATCGCCGTTTTCCATGCTGTCGGAGGTCGCTGACGTCATCTAATATCTCGCGCAATGCTAGTCGCGATCGCCGATTAAGCAAAATCAGCGGTGGCAGTACACACAACAATTACCAAACAGAAACGTCCCGGAGTCCTAATAATTCACATCACTATTCACAGTAGGAAGAAGAGTCTTACAGCGCTTCGTTATGCCCTACCTTGATGGTCTTGGGCAGGATCTTAGGTTAGTAAAGAGAGGGGATAACAAGGAGAGAAACGGTGAGAACCCTTTCTTCATTCTATCCACTTCTATGGACCTTGTTACGTGTTATCATTAAAGGCACGTTTGACGCTTTACAGGTTCTGAGCAATTTTTGGTCGGCGTCATCATGTCTTTTTTAATTTTCTGCTCTACTTGATTTTCTCCTTACAGGAAGTCAATTTGTTACTTGGAATGGTTAGACGACGCGTGACTCGATTTTACTCTTCTAGAATGTTTGTTGTTCCCAAATATTTGAAACTCAGCTATGCGCTGAGGATGTTGTGGATAACATGGAGACGGAATAAATACAAATAGTGTCTAAAGGGGTCAATATCGAGAAGGGAAACAGTTTTTATCTCCTTAAACCGGGGAGCTGATAACGTCTTGACCCTTTTTATTAATATTTCTCGCATGAACCACCAGCGAGTGTGAGGTTTTGAAAATATCACACATGATCTGAGCATTTTCTCGCATGTGCTATGCGTGTCGCCACGATTTTGCTGAGTGTACTCTTTCCTATATTTCTAAGAGTACATTTTGTTTAGCATCTATTACCAAAAATAACGCAGGGTATTCAAATGAGATTTCTCAACACACACACATGCTCATGTACACACGCACATATCTATATTTTTATGGATATCTGAAGAATAGGTTTGTTCGATTTTTTTTTTCGGGAGAGGTTGGAATAAAAGTATTTTGAAAGGTAAATCACAATTTTCATGTGGAACAAAATAAAAATTGGTTTCAGTATCATAAAGACATCAAAGTTAGTCGAATTTTGAATGACATTTTGTTTAAGAGTTGTTTATTTATGAAATACTGTCCTTTCACATTGTTGAGGAGATAATCAGTGTTACAGTTTTTTCCAACGCTTTTCAAAACCACCCTATTTGAATATCAGTTGAAAACAAACAGTGGTACGTTTTCTATTGAATATTGCTGATTCCATTGTCATTGTTTAGTGGTGAAATAGAACACGTGGGTGCGTTTTATCCAAATTCTTACCTAATAAGAATAGCTTGCTCAAATGTAAAACTGGATTCATTTTGTGTTAGTTTATTACATCATTTAACCATGTAAATGTTTATAGGTATGAATCCAGCATTAGGCATGACTAATCATTCCAAATATTCAGGGGAGTGAAACAAGTACCTCAGCAGGAAGGATTAGCAAAATAAGCATTAACAATTTTGGGAGGTCATGGTAAGCGACCTTTCCACTGATTTTGAGAAGTAGCCTCGTTAAAATGTTTATGAGAGATTAAAAGAGAAATTTTACGAAAAAGGGTTTCAAAAGTTCCCCTTTATATATCTAGGGATGGATTTTTAAAGGGAGATCAACTTTTACCATTTTTTTCTCTTTGATGTAGAAATGCTTAATCCAGCTCACAAACCATTTCGATTTTTTAACGTTTTTCATGTTATCGTTTTGGGAGGGAAACTGTCAACTTTTTTGGACTTAAAACATGGATAATTGAATAGCGAATTATTTGTTTTGAGGTAGATAATCTAATTTTTTTGTCATTTCTTTTTATCCAGAATATCCACTGATTGGCTTATTTACTATCCTTATAACGTGTTATCGTTTGTTTAGTTTCAGTTTCCATTTTATATGAGATAGCAAAGGAGGGTGCAATTTATATGCATAATTTTAGTTTTGTATGAGATATACTTTTAGTTTGTGTTCTAGCTCTTTCTTAAAGTAAAAGTTCACTTTTTTTGAATTATTTTTATTATTATTCTCAGATGGTAGTGAGAAGATACAATGTTTTCCCATAATAAGAGTTTTCTTCAAAGCATTCGAAAAATATGCAAGTACATCTAGCAAATAAAAATACAAATACTGAGGTATTTAAATTTTCAACCTGAAGAGGTGGCTACAAAACTCAATGGAATGTTTATATAGACAGTAAATTTTCATTATAAATCATTACTGTGTGACACAAAGAGCTAATGAGTAACAATATACCGAATCAGTTCAACGTGAGAAAATGTGTCGTACTTCAAGCTTTTTTAAAAGAGCTTTTTCTATATTTCATACAAAAAAATACGCACCATCTTTTTATGCTCTATTCTTTTATATAGACGCATAAACGAGGACCGGAAGGAGTTTTTTTTACTATTTCATTCCTCTTGCCTTGGGGTTTGAAAGACTTTAAAGGAAAAGGGCGAGTATTACATTGTTTTCTGTCTCGTATTTTTTTAGGCACATACACTTAGATCACTTAAGGACATAACCGAGTATTGAAATCTTCAAAAGCTACTATTTCATTTTAAAAAATCTGTCGGTAAT
>HF955063.1:625088-639799 GCA_000582765.1 Phytomonas sp. EM1 | reverse complement strand
CCTTAATCCACACGACAACTCCCAGTTTGCGGAGATGGTAAGAAGATTACGACAGCTAAGAGCCTCGGATGATTCGGAGCCTGAAGAGATAAGTGCCCTCTTGGCGAATATGAACAATTTAGCATCCGAAATCGCGCGTTCCATTCTAAAAAATGGTCGTAATTATCTTCCTGAGACTGTCGAAGATATTCCCATCCGCCGACTTGACTTGGACCGGGATCCAACGTTCAAACAATTGGAGTTGCAGCGCACTATCCTTCATCTAACCGACCCGAAACCCAATATGAAGCGAATTGCCGAACTTGACGATGCACTTTTGGAACGCGCTGAAGAAATGGCTCGCGATCTCAAATTGAAGGATTACGAAGGACTGAATCCCAATCCGCATGGCATCCCGTTGAAGTTGCTTGATCCGCACCGGGATCCCAACTTTTCCAATATGGTTGAGGAGAAGGAAAAGATGGGAAAATTGCGGAAGCAGGAGTTGGTGGCTCCCATCTTGCGCTCTCTTAACGAGCTCACAGAGCGCCTAGCGACCCGTCTGGTGAGAGGAGATCGCGCGTATTTGTCGCCCGAGCCGGGCGACATTCCTCTTCATGAGCTTCCGCTTGATACCGACGACGCGTTTCGGGAGATGGAGGTGGAGCGGGCGGTGCTGAAGGCGCGCGATCCGATAGGGAACGCCCCCAAGATCGAGGAGCTGGAGAGGCGGCTGAATGAGCGAGCCTACAAGCTATCACTCGAGTATCTAGCCAAGGACCGTGGGTACCTGGATCCATGTCCGGAGGGAGTACCACTTGAGATTCTTCCCTTAGATACCGATGTTAGGTTTCACCAAATGGAGGTAAAGCGGGCAAAGCTAAAGATGCGGGATGCGCTAATTGATGCTGACATGATAAGTGTTCTGGAGAAGAGTCTTAACTATCGGGCCGCGGAACTCGCAAGAAAGCAAATGCAGGATGACTTGGAGGGATTGGATAAGGAGCCAGAAGGTTATCCCATTGAATACCTTCATCCTCATCATCACGGATCGGTTGCGTCTTTGATGCCGGATCTGCGCAATGCGAAACAGCAGAATGATACGCGAACGGTTAGCCACATTCACGAAAAACTTAACAAATTGTTGAAACAAATAGCCAAACAACAGATTATCGAGGATCGCGCCTTCCTAGATCGTACTCCAGAGGGTATTCCGATTGAGCTGCTTGACCTTGATGGCGACTCAGTCTTCCGAGAGGCAGAGAAAAACGCCCGAGCCCTTCAGTCGTTAAAGACGCGCCAAAGTGCAAAGGGAGGCAGGTCAAAGAACATTGGTAACGAAGGAGTTCTGAAGGAACGAAAGACTCTCATGAATAATCGGGTCCATGAAATGGCGAAGGAGTTAATTGAAAGAAATCGCAGCTTTTTGAAAGCAACTGTTGAGGGTGTTCCTGTAAGTGAAATTCCTTTGGATGATGATCCCCAATTCCGAGAACTTGAGATCAAGCGCTTACGCTTGTTGCTTTCCGACCGAGATGCCAATCGCGATGTAACGAATTCAAGGCAGGGGCAACTAATGGATTTGGAGGAAAAATTAATGAGTCGCGCGTGTGAGCTCGCAAAGGGCGTTAAGCATAGAAATCGCAGCTTCCTCCGTCCAACCTCATTTGGCATGCCGTGGGAGCTACTGCCCTTGGATTCTGATAAAATATTCGTCGCCACGGAAAAGGAATTGAGGCAGCTTTTGAAGAGCTCCAATTCCTCTAATTCAGTAATACCACTTCAGGATGCTCTTCAGAAGCGTGCCGACCAGTTGGGTGAGGAGATGGTCGTAGGCCAGCGTGCGAAATATCTCGACCTGTTTGATCTCAAGGTTGAAATTGAGGATCTTGACCTCGACAAGGATGAGGAGTATACGGCCATGGAGCTGCGGCACGCGATTTTATTAGCTGAGGACCCTTACAAAAACCAGGAGGAGATTCATGGCCTAGAACATAAGCTGAACGAACGGGCCCATGTTTTAGCCAGAAAGCTTATCCATGCGGATCGGGCATTTTTGCCAAAGGATTTCTTTTCTATCCCAACCGAGGATCTTCCTTTGGATGAGTGCGAGGCGTATATAAAATTGGAGCGACAGTACCGCGCACATCGACGGGCGAAGAAGACCGATCTGCTTCCTTCAGATGAGGAGCGAATGAAGGCCTGTGTGCGGGAGTTGGCTGCCCAGGTTCTTGAGCAAGACCTGAGTTGCTTGAAGGATTCCTACCGTGGGATCCCCAAGAAAGAACTTCATTTGCCCGAAGACCCGGAGTTTCGTTCTCTAGCGTGTCGCCGTCGCAAGTTCCTATGGGGAAAAGTCAATATGAACACGTCTGAGGTGGCATCTATCGAGAAGATGATGGATAAATGCGCGTCGGATATCGCAGACGACATCATCGTGAAAGAGCTTGCCTTTTTGGACCGCGAGCCGGAGGGTATGATGCTCGACGATGTGCCCCTCGATAACGATCCCGTTTTCTTGCGCCTAGAGGCAGAGTACCGCCGCCGCTCAACTGATTCACGTTTGACATCTCAAAACAGGGAAGCGCTGAGGGAGCTTCAGATCGAGATGAATCAACGTTCTCACGCTTTGGCGGCCGCCGAGTTCGCGAAGCGGCGTGTATTCATGAATCAAGAACCGGAAGGCATTCCTTTGTCAGAACTTTGCCTGGACGGGGACCCTGAGTTCAAGAGTGCCGAGATCTTAAACTACCGAAACCAACGTCTGGAGTCTCCGAGGGATAATGTTGATGCGGAGACACGGAAGCGCATGAATGAGCGAGCCCACGAACTCGCTCTTGCACTGATATCCGCGGACCGCGCCTTTTTGGATCCAGAGCCGGAAGGCATCCCACTCAAAGAGTTACCACTCGAGGAGGATCACGTGTTCCGAGAGCTCGCCATCGAACGACGACGCCTTATGAAATCCCAGCGCCAGGGGAACCCTAACGCGAACTATAAAAATATCGAGCAAAAGATGAACCTGCGGGTCCACGAGCTGGCACATCGCTTTCTCGCGTCAGAGCGCGAATTCCTCGATCCAAAGCCGGAGGGCGTACCGTTAGCGGATCTCCCGCTGAACTCGAGCGCCCCATTCTGCCTTCTCGAAAAGGAGCGCCGGATGATGAAGTGGCAACCTAACTGTGATCCAACGCGGCTCGCCGCCATCGAGGCGGATCTGAATGAGATGGCTCGCAAGATTGCACTTTCCCTGCTGTCGAAGGAGCGTATGTTTCTGAACCCGGAGCCGATGGGGGTCCAGCTTGAGGAGCTCCCTCTAAACAACGATGAGATCCTAAACCCGATGGAACACGAACGACGAATTCTCCTCAGGGATCCTAAGTCCAACAAGGCCGCCCTCAACGAGCTGGAGGACGCAATCACAGAGCGGGTTAATTCGATCGCGGATCTTTATCTTCAAACTGAACGAGAGTTCCTGGACCCGGAGCCTGAAGGGGTGCCGCTGAAGTACCTCCCATTAACTACAGACCAACAGTTTCACAATATGGAATTGCAATACCGCAAGCTGCGCCGCGCTCATGACCCTGAAAAGTTGGAGGCTGCTGAAAAATTGAAAAAGAAGATGAAGACTCGAACGCACGAATTGGCTAAAGATTTGGTGAATAAGGGGCGATCTTTCTTAGATCCCGAGCCGCTTGGTGTGCCCATCGCCGATCTTCCTCTGAATTACGACGAGAACTTTCGCAAACTAGAAGAACAGCGGCGTGCCTTAAAGGAAAGTGATCCAACCAATGCGAATGCTATCAAGAATGTCGAGGCTCTTCTTAAAAAGCGTACCTACAAGTTAGCCGCTAAGCTACATAGGCAGGAGCGCTCCACGATGAACCCGGCGCCGCTTGGCATCCCGCTTGAAGATCTTCCGCTCGATGAAGATCGTCAGATTCTTGAGCTTGAGCGCACACGTCGCCACCTGCTCAAGAACCTGGATCCTAGAGGTAGTTCAGTTGCCGTTAATGATGTTGAGGAGGCTTTAAATCATCGTGCGATGGAACTCGCATCAAAGGCATTGAATGAGAGTCGTGAACGCCTTGACCAGACACCCTACGGCGTCCCCATAGAGGACCTGGATCTCAGCACGGATCCAAAGTTTCACAGCCTGGAGCTGGAGCTATACAACGCTAAAAAGCGTGATGAAAGCCCGGCGGATATTACCGCACTATATGGAAAAATGTCAGACCGGATCTATGAGATGGCGAATGACTTTGTTACAAAAGAACGCTACTACCTGGATCCAGAACCTTCGGGCATTCCACTCTCGGAGCTGCCGCTGAACACGGACCCTCTCTTTCTTAAGATGGAGCAGGAGCTTCGTTGGTTGGTGCGGAATAAAGATAATACAGGTCGTGCGGATGCCTTAAGGCAGCGCATCCAGAAGCGAGTCCACGAGCTTGCGCTGGAGATCTATGGTTGGCAGGATGTTGAGTTTCACGAGGCCAACAAGCACGTCGCCCCGAAGTGGCCTCGAATTGGGGAGTTATTCCCAGGGGCTCGTCAGGCGTACTTGATTCCCAGGACGTTTAGCCCCTCAGACGTGTCGTCTTCACCTCAAGGCTCCGGCTATATTGCACCCTTTATTGCGGCACTCGCGCGCTACCCAACGTTGTTGTTGCGTCTCTTCGAAATCCAAACACAGCCTAATAATTCGGTCTATACTTTCACCTTTTTTGACTACGACAGCAATCCTGTTTATATAAGTGTTGATGATCGTATACCGTGTAACGAAGATAATGTGCCTTTGTTCGTGCAGTCACCAAAAGATTTGATGTATCCGCTCCTTCTGGAGAAAGCCTATGCTAAGTTTGTCGGTGGCTACGAAGCCTTGAAAAGTTGCTCAGCACAGGAAACCATACGGGACCTTACTGGGCGCCCTGTGGTGCTTACCCCACTAGAACCTCAGTTAGCTAGTGTGATCAATATTGGTGATTACGAGTCGGTCGATTTTTGGCATATCGTTATGGAGGACTTAGCCAGTGGAAATATCATCTTGTGCTTGTCGAAAGCCGAGATTGGTGAACTCGATGGCATTCACCCGATGTGCTACTACCCACTAGTAGATGTAATTAAAACGATAAAGACGAGCGATAACCCTGCTGACATCATAGTGAAGATCTGCAACATCTACCACACCTATGGCATGCAGTACAACGGTCCACTTAACGCATCGGACATAAACTGGAACCAAAGTCTACGGCGCATCTGTAAGTATGATCCCCAGAACGACACCAATGTTATATGCATGCCATTGCCAGTATTTCTTCGAAACTTCACCAGTCTGTGCAACTGCTACATTAACTGTGGGACACGAATGACCATAGAGGGTGCGTGGGACCGGCACACCGCTGGGGGTAATCCATCCGTATCCTCCTTCCGTAACAACCCGATTTTCATTCTGGAAAAGAAGGCTACGCAGCCGGCAATGGTGTTGGTTGAACTGCGTCGGCGTGAACCCTCATGGATCGACCTTGAGGGCACCAAACACTATTCAGAGGCCAGCGTTGCACTTTTGCAACCTGTGAACCCCAACGCGCCCCCAACTCCGCTCATCACCAACAGCACCCACTCATTTGTGCAGAGGGGCATGATGATGGATACGCGGGATGTGTGCATGTTAATGGAGCTTCCTCAAACCTCCATCTCTTACCTTATTCCCTATACCATGAATGCAGGCCAAATGAGTAGTTTCAGTCTCTCCGTGTACTCGGACCGCACAAAGGTGAGCCTTCAGCCGCTAAAATTCCCCGGCCTCTCTCGCACGCCCACGTCCATTCAGGTGGTTCTTTCTCCCGGTGGGGATGCTCTTCGGATTGATTTCACCGTGAGCGCACCAGGGGAAGTGCACGTTCTCCTGCGCCAAGAGAAGATCACAGAGGTGATATCCGTGAATAATAGCGACATTGTTGGTGAAGACTGTGTCTCGATGACGGCATTCACGGAGGGTGGGTTCAAGATTGCCAGTTCCGGAGAGCCAACTAACGCCAGGGAGCACTCCATGGTGCTCAAGATTCCGGAAGCTGGTCGATATGCGGTGCTGTTGAACTCACCCAACGCGCCTACAACGGGCAGTTGCCCCTGTTTGCTTTCCCTTTTCACGTTCAAGTGGATCACAATCAAGTTTGTGCCGACTGGCGTCGACGTGAGGCCTCTGAAACTTGGCCGACATTCCGTTCTTCCTAAACTCTCGTCCAGCGGCACTTACCCTGCACCTCAGTCCCTAAGAGCGGCTCCGGGGAATGACAGTCAGACGTGTCCACTACCCTCAATCGAACGGCAACGAACTTATTCAGTGCATCGCTTTCGGCAATAGAGCAAATATGCGGTTCGACGAATTCTTTTTTATCTGTGCTCTTCATAAAGTCATCATGACTATATGTTCAATGTAATTTATTCCCCTAAGATTATTTTTCCCATATTTGTATTTCTACTGATTACGTCATGCTTCTACTGCTTTAATCGTTGATATCAGATACAGTGAAATCCCGGTGGTGTCATGTATTATGAAGTTATAATTATGTGTATAGGTTAGGGAGTATTTAACTTTTGTGACATTTTTTATCGCTGTTGCATTTAATTCGTGTTTTTTGCTTTTGTTTTCATCTATCCCATAAAGCTGAATAGAAGGCTTTGATTTGCCTTTACACAAATCATTGTGATTGTTTGCTTAACGTGCTTACTGTATTTGTAAAACTTTATACTTTTTGATAAATTTCTGGGCTTGATGCGTATCCTTACGCTACATCGTTCTACATTGTCTAACCAATGACAAAAAACAACAACAACAAAAAAGTAACCCAGACTACAAACCACTGTGGTATGTTACAGAGGCTGGGTATAGGTGAGTTGTTTTCAGAATGCACAAATGAAGTTGAGTTAATGCATTAATATTTACGCCTGCTTCTTAATACGCATATTATGTCTGACAAGCAACGAACCATTCTTAAACAGAACCCTAACGATACACTGAACGTCAAAGAAAGGAATGAAGGTGTATATTACTTATGGCACTGATTTTCCTTTATTTTTGCTAATGAAACACACATACGTCTATATTTATATTTATATGTTATTGTTTGCTATTGATGTATTCAAAACGAAGGAACACTTTAGCTTGATGTTTATATGTGCAGATGAAGATTATCTTAGTGTTGTGTATTCATTTATCGGATTACTTCTAAATAATCTTCTTTACCCCTTCCTTATTCAGCACTTTTTTAATTTTACCCGTTTAATCCCTAAAAATATCGTAAAAAATGCTGTAAAACGTTTTACGGAAATGTAAATTTTCTTATTCTAATGGTCATCACAATTTATACTAAATTTGCGCCTTTGTGCGTGGTAGTACCCAGCTATCTGTCGATATTTAGTATGGTTCTGTATCTACCATATTATGGAAGCTTTATGTCTCAACATGTTATGATAATTTGTTATGTAACACACATGTATGGAATATGGACCAATAAGATTTTTTATCATTCATTTTACATTTAAAAAATCTTCAGGTTCATTCGAAGAATGCCTCGCATAATGATTTTGTTTTCATTCCCCATGTCTTGTCCTCTTCTATTTGATGCCATATTTTAGATTTGTAAAAATAATAGGCTGGTGAAAAAAAAACAAGCCTCATCACGCGCAAACGAAGAAAACGAGTAAGTAATTCTCTGTTTACTTGCTCGTGTGATCTCAGGAGTAGAGAATATTTAGAGGGACATACTAATCCCTTAGAAGACCCCCCTCTCTCGCCCTTCCTCCCTCTCCCCTCCCCCCTCCTTCATACCCCACATCTCCACTTGTATAAGCCCATCAGCACGATATGAGTTGTCATCAACGCCTCCCCGCCGACGGCTCGCCGGCGTCTGCCGCGTACACGTTCCAGCAGCCCCCGCACGGCTTCTCCCCCCCGCGTTTCCGCGACCCCGGTGGCACCTCCGGCCACACCTACGGGAACGTCATGTACGACCGCCGCGTTTACCGGGGTAACACCTACGCGAACCCGGTAATGACCAGCGCCGCGCGCGCAGAGATGCACCAGCGGGAGGAGGAACTCGCCCAGCGGCGAAAGGCCCACACGCAGCGGGTGGCCTCGATTAAGCGGCGTCGTCAGCTCGAGGCGGCCCGTCGTCGGCTCGCGACCCCCGATCCTTTGGAGGGCCACCACCACATCGACGTCCAGACGGAGCCCTACTTGGAGGAGCTGACGGACCCCGTCCAGGTGCAGTGCCAGGAGACCCAGACCGACCCCCTCCTAGACCGTCCTCCCACCCCGCTTTTTGTGCCAAAGAAGACCGGCCGTGACACGGAGACGCAGATCTATGAGGGGGACCTCTTCAGCTTCGACATCGCGATCGAGCCGATCCTCGAGGTGATGGTCGGGAAGACGCTGGAGCAGGCGATGCTGGAGACGATGCAGGAGGAGGAGTTAGAGATGCTGCGCCAGCAGCAGCTGGAGTTTGAGCAGCGCCGGAAGGAGGAGCTGCTCGAGGTGCAGAAGCTCGAGGCCGCCGAGAAGCGCCTCTATGAGGAGAAGGAGCGGCGCAAGCAGCAGGAGATCGACCGACTGCAGCGTGAGAAGGAAACCCGTGAGAAACTCCAGGCTCGGCTGTTCGCCAAGGCTTACATGGCCAACATGGAGAATCGTATCATTGCCCGCTTGCAGGATGAGGGCTGGTTCGCGGATCGCGTTCTCAATGAAGTAGAGTTAAATTTCATGCCCTGGCTTATGGATGAGGTTGACAAGGAGTTAATGAAGAAGGAGAAGGCACGCAGCTTAGTCGACGAACTGATTCACCATGTAGTGCGTTTGAACATGGAACAGCTAGAGCGTAGCTATCAGTCGCAGGAATCGGCCTAAAGGTATCTCTGGATCCATATTCCTTCCTCGCTTGTCTTCCTTTTCCATGTCTCTCTTTCTCTAACTACTAAATAGCTTTGACCGGGTTAGCTTTCATTTGGATTGCTGTTCAAACAAAAATAGGAAACATCGTTCCTTGATTGCACCTCTCCATTTCAAATTTATTCCTACTTTATCCCAACGTTCTCTTTCACTTTCTTGTATATTGAATGCGTTATGGCAATACGGATTTCGTACAATCTTTCTCTCTATTACTGGTTGCGGCGTCTACAGCATTGTAAGGGGAGTAAAGTCATGATTTTGTGTGGCTTTAGAAAATGGAAAACAAATATATCGAGATAAAGTATGCGGAATAAATAGAAGATTCGTAGAGAATCCAAGCTTAGGGAGTAGTGCAAAGTTCCAGGGAGCTCTTCCTTTATGCATTGCCATGAGCTGAAAAACCAACATATGTACTCATTACCATTTGAATTTACGATTCCCCATTCTTGTACTGTAGTCACTACCACATCTTTTCGGGTAGTGGTAGAGTTCTAGGAAAACGTAGACCGATGTTTATACCCACGCTCCTTAATTTATTAATTTTGAAAATTCATCCCGAAAAGTAAAATTATTCCTATTTTAGTCCACCAATGTGAAATAGAATCATCAAATTCTTTCCTCCTACTTCTTTTTATCTTCTGATTTCATTTCAATCTTACAAATCGCGTTGGGAAGTGTAGCTTTGAAGGAAATAAGGGGTATTAGAAGGGTTGTGTGTGCTGCCAAGAAAGCTAGATGCTAAAGTTTACTCGACTACTTTAGTCTATTCTCTTGCCAAGTGACAGGATTATATTTGAGGATGAAATAATCTCTTTGGATGAGATTCTTTGGAATTGCGCCTCGCACGACCCGTCTTCTGCTACCTTGTTGAATCATTTGCTATCTACACAAAGGGATATCCTTGCCGATCTTTAAGAGTGTCAGCTATACTTGGAGCCTTTACAGCAGACCTGTGGGAGAGTTTAGGAAGTATAGAAACTTTTGTATGCTACTAAATTTCCAAAGTTTTCCAGAACACGTTCAGCTGAACACGCACACTGATTTTCACAACCCAAGCGACCTGTTCATGTAAGTAATGGCTGCATATTGGCTGACTCTAAAGGTGCTCGAGCAATGTGATTGGGAAGGGATGAATAACTTTGACTAGAGTAGAGAGTCATATTGTTGGTTAATCAAATATTCTTAGCGCTAGCTTAGAGTGTGAGGACCCAGTTTGGCGAAAGCCAGTATTAGAACTTGTCAAATTGGGTTCTGAATGCCTTTTGTTCAAGGTAAAATCTAATTTCCCCTTGAAGTTGCGTGGCTCGTCATAGAAAATTTAGTGTTTATGGAGCGAATCCTTATGCTTCTCCGCGGGCGAGCTGTGTTCAAAAAAAAAACTCAGAATAAAGTCGCTTGCCTGATTCGAAGGCACCGGTATCGACTCTTCTCACCCTGAAACATGGTCTTCTATGAAGCGAAAAGTCTCAAAACCATTATAGCTGACTGCCTGTGATAATGGGGAAACTGCAGCAACGGGTTACCTACTACCGAAGGTTTGTGTTACCTTATCAGATTTGTCGACAAGAAGCCTATACCGTCTGTTTCACATTAATACCTAGAGCGAAACTGTGAGGTAATTTGAAAAAGAAAAGCAACTTTAAGTGGATAAAGTGATTCCATTATTGACTAATTCCTTATCAAATTTTCCGTCGCTTTATCAAATCCTTGCGCTTGTCTTTGGGTCTACTACTACGAATTTATTGGCTTAAAAGACTTTCTTATTGTGATACCTTGAAACGAGGTAACGAGCACACCACATGGAGGGCCTCACCGACTCATGGTATCGGTGCGGGGGCACTTCTCTCTCAAGGGGGTATACGTTGAAACATGCACACGTTGCTTTTGAGGTCTTCCAGATTTACTTTCAGCGGTGAAAGCTACGTGCTCCTTCCTTATGGCGGGTCCATTCACTATGGAAGTTAAGCCTTTCAGCGGGAAGTTCGAGTGTTTAACTTGTGAAATGTAAACCACGGATGGAGGAACACCTATCATGCCGTTAGGAGCGTGTTAAATCAAAACTTTTCTCAAAATGCGAGTGAAATGAAAAGCAAACTGCACTTGCTGTTCCTGCGGGTTGGCACCCTTACTAAACTGTGATATGTAGTTTGCAATGTGGCAGCTGAATGTATGAATAAGACATCTATTTTCCCATCACCTTGTTTTTGGAGTTTGTTTTTTATCTTTAAAAAGGGCAAAATCTCCTATTTTTGTAGCCAACAGAATCTATTAGTGTTGTCTTATATATACATGGTCGATGCCGCAGCCCAAAAGCCTTTCTGAAGTTCTGGATGCAGTTGACTGGGAGGCACTTCGCTCTCGGTATGAGCCTGTGGAATTACTAGGTGAGGGAACTTACGGAATTGTATTCAAGGCGCTCGACATATCAACAGGGGCTGCATATGCTATTAAAAAAATACGTCTGGAAGGACTCCGTGAAGGAGTTCCACCAACTGCAATACGAGAAATCACCCTACTACACGATCTTAGAAAGCATCCGAACGTGGTGCGGCTGCTCAATGTACTATGCGAGAAGCACCGCGTATATTTAGTCTTTGAATTGCTCAAGGAGGACTTGCGCGTCTTCATTCGCCGTCATCGTCCCTTGCCATCACAAAAACCGGTTAATGGTTCAGTGCTGCCCTTGAGCATGGTAAAGGATTTCACACGACAGATGCTGCATGCCTTGTGGAGTTGCCATAACAGCCGCATTATACATCGAGACCTAAAACCTGGAAACGTGTTGGTCGCTGAGCGAAAGAACCCCAATACCGAGAAGACTGAGTATTATGTCAAGCTGGCAGATTTCGGGCTATCTCGAACGTTCGAGATGTCCGTTGAAACTTACACACACGAAGTGATGACACTATGGTATCGCGCTCCGGAAATTATTCTTAACGCGCGTCATTACAGCTCATCGGCCGATGTATGGTCACTTGGATGCATTGTGGCTGAGATGATCCTTGGTAACTCTCTTTTTTGTGGTGAAAATTCGAAAGACCAACTGAACAAAATTTTTTATGTCGTTGGAACCCCCACAGAAGAAACTTGGCCGGGCGTCACTAAGCTGCCCGGGTACAATACCAAATATTTCAAAATTTACCGTGTGGCTCCATTGCCCACGCGTTTACCCGAGTATGATCCTAAAGCGGTGGAATTTATTGCTTTCTTGCTCCAAACAAACCCCCAAAGCCGTCCAACGATTTCAGAAATATTTGATCACCCCTTTTTGGCAGACGATGACTAAAAAAAATGCCATGAGACGATGTTTGGGGGGGGAGCGAGGAAGAATAAATCCGTAAAGGGAATCTTGTGATGGCAGCACTCTTCATTGTGTATATAATTTCCTAATTGTTTTTATTATAAATGATTAAGAATTCCATAGAGTTCTGATATTAATACATCCTCAACACATTATTGCTCAAAAAGAAAATATCTATTCTTGGGTTATTGCAACACTTTTTTTCACAACCTGAATCATATACTTATGAATATTGGTTGCTTAGTTTGCTAATTTCCGCGTAAATTTGACGAATAAAATAATTACTAGAAGAGGTGTGGACTGTGTCGCAAAGTGGAGAAGACATAACAACGCATGCTACATTACCAATTCGATATGAATTCAATAAGCTTGGCTACTACCGATATGCCCATTTAGCCTCTTCGAATTTACACATGCATTTTCTCCTTCGTGAGAATTTTGATACACTGCAGAGAACATTTTCATTATAGTGGAAATGAAGGAGCTACAACGTACTGGAGGAATGAAAAGTAATTCAGAAAGAAGATCAGATAGTGAGATCAGAACACATTATTTTTTTTTTTGCAAAGTTGGTGATTCTTCAGTAAAATCCATAAACCGACCTTCATAACGGATAGTAACGCTATTTTATTCTTTTCGATTTATCGTATTAGTCCAGTGTGCTACCTTCGTTGGTGCTATATCACACCAACAATCCATATTTGATTTTTCTTTCTCCTTCTTTTCCTTCTTCATGAGTGCAAACGAACACACAACCCATTCACACAGAAGATGTCAGAGGGACAAGAAACTAATAAACTGGAGGCTTCGTTAAGCCATGCGGCATCTTCAGTTAAGTTGCAGTCGATCGTATTGGATGATAATCATGATAATTTATGTGGTATCTGTTTTACCGAGATTCATCCCACTGAAAATCCACGCGGCCGACTGAATTCATGCGATCATAAGTTTTGCTCGTGTTGCATAAAAGAATGGGCTAAAATGACTAATGTATGCCCGGCCTGCAAGGCGCGCTTTACACGTATTCTTACCGTCACCTCTGCAGGTAACGAGGAGGTTACTAAAGTTCGAAAAAGGAACTACAAGGCTTGGCTCGAAGAGGATGAGGAGGGAGAAGAAGAAGGCGAAGGAGGAGTAGAAGAATCTCTCGAGCTACAGCTCGAGAGAGCGGACGGCAATATCGCTCGTTTTTTGTCAGACTGCGAAGCTGGGAGCGACGACGAAGTGATGCCGCCAAGCGCGTCTTCCACTCACAGCAGGACTAATATGGTCCGCTGTGATGTATGCCAGCAATATGAAAATGCCTCTCGCATCATTTTCTGTGATAGTCGCGATTGTGTGTTTGCGGTGCACCTGGACTGCTTGGGATTGAGTGAGCACCCGTTGACGTTTTTTTGCCCCACATGCGCGAAGCGTCGGCGGTCCGACGGGGGTCAAAATCCCAACCCGACCTTGAAGGAGAAGCGCATGGAGGATTCCACACCTCCGGCGCCGATTTCCGTGGTGACCCCGTCGCGGACGGCGGTGGTTCCTCCTCCTTTACTCCCCCCCCAGCGGCGGCCGCAAGCCCTTCCTGGGAATGCCCCCTCTCCCCGGGCCCCCCTCCCCAGGGCGACCCCACGACGGACGACCCCCTTATCTCGGCCGCGGGCGCCCGTCGTGGAGCCTCCGGTTGACTTTTCCAAACCCTTCCCGCCCTCCACCCAACCCGGTTGGGGTCGGGGATGGGAGGCCTTGGGCTCTGCCCTGCCCAGGGGCCGGCCGGCCGAGGATGACCTCTACTTTCTTCGGCCCAACCCCCACGCCATGCAGGCGACGAGGGATTTCATGAAACTCAGCGAGGCCCGCAGGTACGAATCGGAGGTCCGACGGGACCGGAAGGCGGCCCAACAGCGTCGAGTCGCGGACGCGGAAGGCCCCTACCGGGGCTATGCGATTTCCCCAATGGAAAGGGGGGGGTATGATGACCTTCTTCGAGGCTCCAAGCGGCGGCGGGAGGGAGGGGCTGTGGGGCCCTCGTTGGAGGAGCGGCAGCGGCGTCTGGAGGCCGCAGAGGCGGAGCTGCGGGATCCCGCGCGGCGGGGGTGGATCCTCGAGCGGATGGCGCGTCGCTCCGCCGCGGGGTTGATGCCCGTCCTCCGGCAGAAAGCCGTCGTGGCGGAAAGTCGACTGCGGTTGGATGGGGCCGGGGAGGTCCGCCGCGGGGCGCCCACCTCAGAGCAGGCGGAGTTGCAGCGGGAGCATGACCTGTGGGAGTCGGCGATGGGGCAGGCGCGGGGAATGGTGGCGGCAGAGCTCAAGCGAGAGGCTGCTTCACTTCGGGCACAGCGGGAGTCGTTGGTGCGGGCGCAGGCTCAACGTGAAGCCGCGGCGCTGGCGAAGCTCGCGCGGATTATCGCCTCGCATCGGCGCCCCTCGGCACCTCAGTGAAGCTGGGTTTGGATGGAAGGGGGGGGCGGGGGGAGGGAGAGTCGACGAATAGGA
>HF955063.1:606787-618081 GCA_000582765.1 Phytomonas sp. EM1 | reverse complement strand
GAGAGAGAGAGANGGGGGGGGGAAAGGAAGGGATCCGAGGGAGAGCGAGAGGGAGCTCCGCGCGGGCGATGAGCGCGCCACGGCGGCAGAGGGTGGCGTATGAATCGCCGGATCCCGCCCTGATCGCCCGCGCGCGCGCCCGTCGGGAGGAGCGGATGGCGCGTTGGCGGGAAGAGGCGCGGGCGCGCTCGGAAGGGGTCGAGGTCGGGGCCCCGGCCGCTTCCGCTCCCGCGCCATCCCCACGGCGGCGGTTGATTCCTTTTGAATGCCGCCCGGACGTGCACGTGGAGGTTCGCATGAATCGCGCCGCGCAGCTCCGACGGGCGCGTCTGACGAGTGGAGGGCGAGGGGCCTCGGCGCCGTGCGCGCGGGGGCCTTCCCCGACCTCCTCGTCGGGCCTCGTGAACGTCGGCCGCCCACCTCGGACGGGAAAAGAAGGCCGTCCGGAGCTGCTGCCGACGCGTGAGAAAGGCGTTTTCGAGAATTCACACCACCCATCCACCTTGGGGAAGCCCCCCTCCGAGGACTTCTTGCGGAATGATTTCGACGTTTCATTGGGGGGCGGGTCTCGCGCCCCGAGGGAGGTCTCTGGTCAAAGGGCCCCGACCCCCAAAAGGGGTCTTAGGGCGGCTGAAAGCGCCTTAGGCGGTCCACAAGAGAGCACGTCGCCGAGAGGCATCACACAAGAACGGGAGGGGGCTACCGAGGGAAGGAGGAGGTGTGGGAGTCGATCAAAACGTCCTCAGCAGACTTTCTATAACGATATGATCGCCGAACGTATCCTTTTTGGCGACGAGGAGTCGTTGGAAGAACTGGGTCGGGAGCTCCTCAAGAGGCAACTGGAGGATTACCAGAGAAAACATCAACGGTAGATTCCTGTTTTCTTCTCTTTAACTCATCGATCGATAATTCAGGCTTCGGAAAAACCAAAATCACGACAGAAGCTTGGATCTGGTCCTTCAAAAAAGTTTATCTCAGGGTAAGCAGCATTCACCACCTAGAATTCCCTCCGTATATTTGCTCACTTTGGCAGTTTCATATATAGGCTCCACCATATATATGTATTTTTGTTTGATTCCTTTCGGAGCTCCCTGCCTCATAAAAAAAAGGTGACCTAGTATGCGATGGAAAAATTATAGTGAATCTTTCATTGAGGAAAAGGATAGCCACTAGTATCACTCTTTTCGTTTATTTTTTTTTCTGAATGAAGATCTTGGTTCCATTTTCTTTTTCTACTTACTTTGGTTCGTTCAACTCTTTGCTTCCCGAAATTAGTGTTTCATCCGTGCGTTTGCACATTTGCGCATTAGGCTGTCCAACTGAAAGGAAAAAAACACGTAACAAAGCAAAAGTTAATAGAAATAAGAAAGGAGGGTTCATGTCCTTCAATGACACATCAGACTTGAACAGGTCAAGGTTGGCGGTCACAGTGCCTAATTTATCCTCCCTTGATATGCGCGAGTCTGTCGCTCTCATCAACCAAATCACAAACCTTCTGGCTGATGTTGCGGCTAATCCCCCGCTGCCAGGGGTGCCAACCACAGAGATCGAGAGTCAGATGGTGATGTTACAATCGGTTCTCGATCCCATCAAGGAGCACGTCGCGGCGATGCGAATGGCCCGAAAATTAAAAGAACAACAACATCTCGAAAAGGTTTATCGGCAACGTGTGGAAACAGCGGAGAAAACTAAAAAGAAAAACGAGGAAACGGAAAAGTATACGACGGAGCAACAGCAGCGCATAAAAGACACAAAATCCTTCTATTACCAAAGTCTAAACAAAGGAGTTGCTGAGAAAGCATCTCAATGCAGGGCGCGAAATGAAGATGCCCTACTCAGTATCATCAACAAGGGGGAAGAAACTGAAAGGAGCCGATCTCGCAGGCTGGAGAAACTCAGGCGTGATCGTGCGATGAAGCAGCTCGAGCTGCGAAGACGGCGATTGGAAAACATGGAACGCGCCAGGTCTGTCTACTCCCGTTGCCACATTCAGAGAACCATGGAACACTTGGCGAGCCAGCAAGCGGCTGAAATGCGCGCGAAGGAAGTTGAGGCAAAGCTAGATTCTGTGCGAAAGTCTCGGATTTCAACCGTAGCGGCGAGGTGTTATAGCAGATGTGACGCAAAGGCCTCAATCGATGAGGAAAGTGCTAGATCTCTACCGAACCTCAAAAATTATGAGGAACTCCTAGAGAAGTTGGAGGCCAAACATCGCCAGCAGCAAGAGCGGTGTGCGGAACAGAAGGCAGCTCACCTAGAATATCAGAGAATGCGTGCGAACTATGCTGCCAATAGACACCTTCGGCAAAAGACTAACGCTTTGCGCCTCATTGAAGAGAACATAGCTAGAAATGAAGCGATCATGGAAAGATTCAATCAGAAAATGCAAAGAATCAAACAACTTAAGGAGGCTCAGATTTCGGAATGCAAAGAATCGCGTAAAAACTTAATCCACGATATCGAAGTGCATAAATCTCGTGCAGATCAGATTCAGGCGCAACGGGAGATCGATATTCTGTACAAGAATTACCGACGCTGGAATCATCGTGGGGCTTGTATGATAGAAAAAGTCCGCCGAGCGCTTTACGCAGACGGAAGCGAGTCAGATTCAAGAATTTTTGGGAGTGCGGCAGGTCGCGATTGATCATCGGATTCTCGCAAGCACACCCTTTATATTCCAGCTTCCTTAGAGTATCCATTATGAATTTCGAAGTAAGTAGAAACACTGAAGATGATCTCAAATTTAACGCTTTTCTTCGTTTTGAGAGACTTCTTTGTTTTGCCATATCCTCAAACTTTAATCTTATATTTTTACTGTTGCAACAACAATACGTATTATGTATGCCAGCTTTCTTCATTACCAGCGTTTTATTACATTGTTTTGATGACCATGTGACTCTTTGATAAGCGTAAAAAGTAGATAAATCATGCATGTAACAATACAATCACATGCTCATCGCGAGCGCTAAGCATGAGGCGTTCGAATATCCAATTATCTTTTGATGTGAATTTCAGCATATCTATGTAATCTTGTACATATCTTCTAATCAGCACAGCAATTATATTTGTTTGCTGAGCAGCCTAACTGTGTACAACCTGCAAGCATTTCCTCCGGGAATAATTATATTATACGTTTTGTTGTTTCTTGGTTCCATGTTTTGTTCAAGGTGTAACCCCAAATGACGCAATCCCAAACATTCATAAGCCCGTCTGAAATGCCAAATAGACCCCTTCTCGCGTGGTATGGACTTTTTCCTTTTTAATTCTTCTCTCCTTGGTCCGTACCTCGTGACACACAGTGTGCGTATCTAGATATATATAGATATCTATATCTATCTATCTATCTATATATATATAGAGAGAGAGAGAGAGAGATAGAGAGAGACTCGTATACCCTTAGGTAGATCATATCGTACGTGCATCGGGTGCATCAGTAAACCAAATGCGGTGTCACAGCCACCCCTTCGCGGTTACGGCGCCGCTCCGTCAGCTGCAGAATTGGGCTCGTGTGGCCGCCACGCATGGAGCAGGGCTCGTGCGGCACCAGCCCATGGCCGCTGCCGGTGTTGCAGCCGGGCGGACGCGGGGCCCCACTCAGGCCGCGCCGCCCGCGGACCTCTTCCGGACGAAGGTCCATGAAGGTCTCGGTACCAGCGAGTCCGATCCCTACACCCGAACGCTGCCGAATCAGGAGTCGATCCCGCCCGAGAGCTCGGTCCTTCAAGCCGCCGTCGCGTCGGCGCCGACGCAGGAGGAGATCGAGAAATTACCAAAAAAATGGGGGTTGATGCAGTATTGGATAGGCGACACCTACCCGCGTCTCCCTCTGTACCTGGCGCAGCTAGCCATTCCGCATCCGCTGCCAGTCTCACCGACCGCGGATGAACTTGTTGGTCAGTTTGAGGCACAAATCCCTCTTATACTCCATGACCAATCTAGGGATATTCAGGAAAAAATGTTGATGTTCTGGCGCTCAGCGGTTACCGCCTATGACGCTTTGGCCTTGGATCACATTTTTGACCGCCAGAAGTTTGAACGGGGTTTGAAGGAGCACCACCGCCAAACGTTGGAGTCCGCCCAAGCCCTTTCCCTTCGTGAGGAGCCCTTGATGGCTCTTGAAGTGCTGCGTCGTAAGACAATTCTGAGGCGGAACAAGGTGATTCGCGAAGGTCTGATTCCTTTGGTTGAGCAAGGTACGTACTTCGGCTTTGGGGATGGAGTCTGGCGCGTGTTTTTCGAGGCTGTGGACCATAACAAGCCGAAGATCTTTGGGAAAGATGGCGGTCAACTCTTAGGATACGTCTGGGACGCGATTATGGACGAAGATGTAATTCGCACACCGTCCGTTACTGCCTGTGTGGCGCTTTATTTGACGCTGTTGTCTGTGATCTACAGTCCAAGTCTTGTAATGGATGACGCAACCCGGGTGTCCTCGAACTCTATAGACGAAGGTATTGGACACCCTAAGAAGAAACTTGGTAACAAAATTTTCGAACTCACAAGCCCCATTCGTAAGCGTAAGTTTGCGGAGCCTGTTATACGCGAGATATTGGAAAGTGTGGAGGGTTCTCGGAACCTCTCCAAAGTCCTTCGCTCGTGCGGGATGCACGAGCTCAGTCGTGAGGCAGCGCTCTGTGAAGCGATAAACGATAGCCAACGCCTCCTTGAAGCTGATGCGGCGGCCCTTTCGGCACGTTTCGATAGCACAACGGAGGTTAAGTCGCTTCTGGCCTCTATCATGGGAGGTACGGACGAGGCAGTACGCTCGCACGTTGCGAGTACCTTTGGCATATCACCGACAAACGTCAATGTTGACTGGGATAAAGTCTTTATGGACGTGGACTGGCCGACGCACTGGCGCCGCTTGGCAGTGGAGCTTCTCAGCAACACTGCCGTGCTGACGTCTGTGCACCAACTTGTCAAGAATGTTATCAGCTATAAAGGCTCCATAAAGCGGCTTTTTAACAAGGAGTATGAAGAGGAACTACAGCAGGTCATTGCCGCGCGCCAGGCTCGGGTGGCTAGCAAGCGAGCCAAAACAGCCACCATCGTGGCAGAGCTAACTTCTTTTCGGAATATCGACCAAACCCTTGAAATGTTACGCGGCCTTGGTGTTCCGATGGAAGAGCTTGAGTATGAAGCGGCATCGATGGAGGAGCGGCTTAAAACGAAGCGCCCCACGGTGGACCCTGCGGTGCTCAAATGTCTGCTCGAGGCTATTGGCAAACGCCATCCAACGTGGATCAAGGCCGGGGTCCTCCCGCCATCACCCGCTATGCTGGATAACGATCCCCTCAGCGCTTTAGAAATGATGGTACGCATCTTTGTGAGGCTTGTTTATCTTCCCCAGGCTGGGGCGGCCTCCATCGCCCAGCACTTCCGTCGCCGTATCGGTGCGATCGGCAAGGAAAGCTTTCAATATAACGTTCCCACCGAAATGGGCATTGTGGAGCAGTACGATAACCTCCAATACAAGCGCTATGATTGGCAGGGTTGGTATCAGCGTATGGTGGATGTGCACAACCGCAACGTCTCGATCCGATGCCGTATCGATCACCTGCGGCGGCTGGATAACTACGGCGCGCCGCTGGTCGATCTGCAAACGGAGCGGCGGCTTCGAATCATCTGCGGCGATCGTGTTGGGATGGGGGTGCTGAAACTGGATAGCAATAAATACGAAGATCAGGCGGATAACATTACGCACGGCACGATTAAGCTCTCCGAGATACTCGCAGAGTCGCGAAAGGCGCAGCTGGGGCCGGAGTATTGGCCAACCGTGGAGGTGAAAGTTCGAAGGCCAAGCGGGCAAACCCAGGCGTACTACTCTAACCTGGATAACGACCGCATCGAGAAGCGAAGCAAGGAGCTGTACAAGGCCTACACCGAGGCCAAGAAACGCAGCTTATTTGTAACGCCGATGGACTTGTGGCTTGAAGTGAAAGGAGCACAGGCTAGGAAAGCTGTGAAAAGCACAGATTCCGAGGGCTACACGATTGAGAGCCTGGAGCAGTCTCTCGGAGACGAATAGATTTACAAGAATGGTGTGAGTGAGAGGTGTTTTGAAGAAGTAATGGTGGGAGTTTTTGTTGACGCGAAACCTGTTGAAGGTTCCAATAAGTTGTGATAGAAGCGCAACCACGCGATGGTTTTGTCAGGTTGAGTATGTTTCTAAACCCCCCTTTTTTTTCTGCATATTTAGTAAATCCTGCAAGGAATTTATACAGAAAAGTAGTGAATTATTGACATTGAACTGAAAAGGAATACACTAACAAGGAGACCCTGACCTACCTATATATTAAAAATCGAAACCATCATGAAGGTAGAGCTTACACTTCAATTTCTGGATGAGTGGATGCTGCGGTGGCGAAAGTTTCAGACCGAATCC
This sequence comes from Phytomonas sp. EM1, assembly GCA_000582765.1. Classification (NCBI taxonomy): domain Eukaryota; phylum Euglenozoa; class Kinetoplastea; order Trypanosomatida; family Trypanosomatidae; genus Phytomonas; species Phytomonas sp. EM1. The sequence goes on along the minus strand of HF955063.1, from coordinate 611,696 downwards.
GATTGGCGCATCGAGAAGAATCGTCAGTGGTGGCGCCAGGTGAATATCGGCATCACCGCCATGGTGTTGGGCGGGCTCACGCTCTACACCTCTGGGATCGCCACCCTTAAACGGCAGTTCGGCCCTCCGCACTTCTTCGACGTTGGGGTGGATGTTCGTCTCAAGCAATACATTTGCAACACATTGGCATCTCGTCCGCGCTACACCCCGACGGGGTATGGACGTTTACTGGTGGTGGGCATCCCTACCTACTTTACCTTTGTGATCCTGGAGCACATCCAGGAGCGTCGTCGTCTGCGTCGGTATCTGGCGCAGAACACCGTCTTTGGTGAACAGGCACGCCGTTTGTTGAATACCTCGAAGATTGAGGAGTTTTTGCCGGTGAACATACAAGCAACTCTTCCACCAAACGAGTCGAAGATCTATAGTTGATAGTACTTGGCGAAAGGCGCAATATTAGTGGATGCTCGCTAGGATCAGTGCGGCATGATATTGCTGGCTGTTGTTTTATCGTTGTCATTGTAGCGATATCTTTCTAGTTTTATATTTAGGTATTTTGTTTTGTAGCTAAATCCTGCTCGTTGATCCACAAGTGAAGAAGAAAAGGTTTCACCTATTGACATCAACGGAAATTGATACAATGACGACACGATTCAGTAGTTCAGTTTATTTCCTTCGCTTCTCGTATCCACGTTCTTCTTCATCGCGCTTTGAAACGTGAGTCAACCTCATTTGACGTTGTGTGTGTTTCTCGAATCTTTTTCTTTTTTCTTCACTTACATTCTATTACTTTGCTTTGTTAGTATTTTTTTCCCCTTCGCGGATTAAAATCGAAGCTTTTCCTATAGGTGTAGTTCGTTTTCTCTTTCCACCCGTAGTATAGCCTCATGGAAGATTGCTTAGTTGGTTTGGCACCTGCTCTAGATTCTTACGATTTGTTTAGTAAGTCTGATCAACAACCAATAGGGCAATACTATGACAATCGATACTTCCCGAAGCTTATATTTCGAGGCGATGGTGATGAGACCGAGCACCAAGAATCATCCCCATGTGATACAAGTTCCGCCAGGTTTAGCAATGAGAGCAGTAACTTGCTCTCGTACTTGTATTCTTATTTCTGCCAGAAGCATGGTGTATCAAACTGCAGTAGTGATGTGCAGGAACGGCTTTCACAGCCATCCGAATCGATCGCCTCCGCCTTCCTAGTGGTGGGCGCGTTTCTGCAGAGGGTCCGAGTTCCTCACTTAACCGTGCTCAATTTCGATCGTTGCTATTTTGGAGGCAGACAACTTATGGCCCTTGCGGATCTTCTCGGTGTCTCTTATAAAACTGGGGATCACACAACTACTTCCGGTGGGAGCCTCCACGCACGCAACTTTTCACTCGTGCCGTACTTATCCAAGTTATCTGTGAGAGACGCGAAGCTGAATTATTATAACAATGAGGATGATCAATTTGATTTACACCTTTCTAAATCATACGACTACAGTGTGGTGAGCGGTAACGATGCATTTGGGTATTTCTTTCGCGCTCTTCGCGGACATCCTTCCCTAACGACGTTAGACGTATCTGAAAACCCGATCGGTCCGTTTCTCTTCACACATCTTGTGCGTCTCGTTAAGACGACACCATTTCTAACCGCAATCCATCTCGAGCGCACACTGCTCTCTATTGATGAAGTTCAAATCATTACTGCACATTGTTGCGTAAACGAGCGTCGACAAGCAAAGTCTCTCCCAACGGAAACTGGGGACGATCCCCTTCTTTCAGATGATAGAACGGAGAGAAATATTTATGCGTGGGTACTTGCGTTGCGTAAGTGGGTCGTCGCCCATCAGAATTCAGATAACGATCTTGTTGAAGAGGTGTTATGGCATCGTAGCTCGGACGATTTAATTATGCACGGGATCGTCTCGGAAACCCGCTCGCCGTTTATCACGATGGAGTGTGTAACGGAGAAGATGCTCAAGGCCTATTCACAACTGAAATCCAGCGCTATCAAGACCTCTACAAGCTTCCTTTCCGTTTCCCAGGATGCTAATTTATTTTCTTATAGTGATGAATACACCACGACTGAGCAGAATAAACCGCTTTCAACTTTGTCGTACTCCAGTAAAAGCCCTTCACTCGAGGGGTTTCCATCCTTCTGGGAGTCTTTATCCCATGTTCTTTATACGCCCTATTTTCTTTACTATCTTCCGAATGAAAGCCCTTTGTTGTGGTCCCCCGAGTCGATCGACGCCCTTCGGAGTGCGTTTGTTGATCCCGTGCGCGCGTATAACACGTTTCTCGGCGGTCGCCCCGTTCCCAGAGGCGTCCCGCGGCCTCTCAAACCCTCCACCATGGCGAGCGACGCGGCGGCAACGCCGGAGGAAAGGCGATCCCTCCTCGAGGCGATCGGCCACTCCGCGTTGATGCGGAAGGCCTTCCTTCAGTTGCTCCCACCGCCCCCGAAACCCATTAGCCATTTCGAGGGCTTCGCGGAGACGAATCCGCAGTATCGCACCGTCGCGGAGGAAAATTACTACTTTGTGTGTGATAAACAAAAGAAGCAACGGGAGCTACTCCTTAACAAAATCGTGGATTCTTTAGAGTTGGTCTCTTATCGAGTAGGGGATGTGTTGTACAAGGAGGGTGGGGAACCGTCTTGTTTGTTTTTTATCCCGCCATCCGCCCTGGGTGATCGTCAATCAGAGAAGACGATGCATGGAGCGGCGGTGCAGGTTCGTTTGGAATACACCTTAGTGGAGGAAACAGCGAATGCCATGCTCATGAACCCAATTGCCACTCCCGTGGAAGGTGCTGAACGGACGAAACTCCAATCCCTCGTGTATGAAGAAGGGGATTTTGTGGGGGAATTGGAGGTTCTCGGTGGGGTCGGTTGCCAACCATCGAGGATTGATTCGATGGTGTCGCCTATAGGAGCCCGTTGTACGCCTTCCCAGCACTTGCTTGAGCTGCAGGTGCAGAAATATCGCTTCAGTACGGCGAGGGTACAGGCTCGCGGCGACGACGGTTCCGCGGGTGGTCCTGTGCGTTTATGGCAGCTGCCGATGCAGGCCGCGTTCTTTTTCTTGCATCAACCTTTCCAGCAGATCTACCATCGCGCCACGGCGATTTTTGAATATTTTCCGGCACTTTCACGTCTCTCTCCGATCGCGACCCTCGCGTTCGCGTACGCTGTGGAGCCGTTTGCTGTGGAGTTATCCCGTCAAGAAATATTCGATGGCTCCACGGCGCGTGTGATCGCTGACAATCGTCTGGTATCTAGCCACATCTACCTCCTCGCCAAAGGGGAATACACCTTTTCCACCTACACGGCGCTGGGGTCTTGGATTGACAAGATATTGTTTTCCGGCAGCGTGGTGGTGAGTGGATCGGCCCACCGGGATGCGAAGATGGATCCCGAAATCAGCTCCCACGTGGCCGACACGAGCTCATCGGCCTCGAATGTGGTGCTTGGAAAAGCCATCGCGCTGCGGCAGTTTCGAGAGGCGAAGCGATGGAAGCAACGGGCGGAAGCCTCTGCGCTAAAGACGGATTCCACTTTAGACGAGAGTGACCCCATGGATTCCAGGGAGGCACGTAAAGAAAGAAACGATGGAGTAACGGAAGGGAAGGAGGGATTGTCTTCTTCCAGAACACCTCCTTCGCCCGGAGATCAAAGACTGTTGTTGGACGTTCTTGATGCCGGGGGAGAGGAGAATGTCCGATGCCAGTGGAAGTATTATGTGATTTCGAATACGCAATTTTCCTCCTTTCCCAAGGAGGTCAAGCTCGCTATTCTGTCTTCGTGTGCAATAGTGACCAGCTGAATGTTGTTGGACTTATGTTTTTTCCCTGTTTTTCAATTCCTTAGTAAATTCTATCCATTTGCGTTGAGGAATTTATAAAATGGAGAGGGCGATGAGACGGGCAGAATTCACACATGTAGACTATAGCTCGTGGTCGTCCCTCCTCTTCGCATAAGCGTTCTTCTTGTATATTAGAAATGGTCTCCTGATCAAAAGCTGAATAAAATCGCACTTCTCAGAAAGTCATCTTCATGTTTCCCATATCCGCATTATGTGTGAATTGTTATGCTTCTCGTCCTTTATCGACTTTAGTAGTTCTTCCTTGCTTGTACATTACTGCTAGGCTGTTTAACAACGAGGCGTTAAGTAAGGTGATAAATTAGCTTCGTTAAGTTTCAAAATAGACACTAATAAATTTGACCACAAAAACATAGCACGCATAAGTAATTTCCCCATTCTGGCCCCCACCCATTTCCCGGAGCTCCGAGTGGTGTTTGCAACTCACACTGAGTTAGATAACCCCCCATCCTACTTTACCCCAACTCACCTCACCTCATCCCCTCCCAATAAAAAAAAGAAAAGGAACGGAACGGAACGGGTAGAAAACGAAAAAAAATAGCCACCCCCCTTGACGCTAGACGTAGCTTCCCAAGCGTCTTTCCCCCACCCCTCCTCACCGCGGGTGTGATCGCATCATTTGGGCGCCCTCGTTCCCCCCTTTCTCCCCTCTCCCTTTTTCCTACATTCATAGTGTCGTAGATGAATCCGACCTCCAGCGTGGACCATGCGAAGCCGCGCGGTGGGACCTCGCACCTTCCCCCTCCGCTCGATCTCGCCGCCCCCGAGCCGCTTCCCGCGTGCGCGACGGAGAGTCCGATTAAGGTGACGGTGCGCACCCGCGACGGGACCCGCTCGCCCTACCTCACCCCCATCCACGCCAACCCCCACGTCGAGTTTGAATTCAAACCCGGGAAGCCCTATGGCGGGGGGTCGTACTCCGGCACCTCGAGCCCGGCCCTCGCGACGACCCCGGTGCAGGCCGCGCTGTGCTTCCCCAGCTTCGCCGCGTTGGCGGGGCCGCCGGAGGCCTCCTCGCCGCCGCCGCGGGAGGCCGT